>JAJHZJ010000589.1:767500-1180000 GCA_023548195.1 Bettongia penicillata ogilbyi
TCTTGATGTGGCTCATGGGGAGGGATGAATAGATATCTCCACTGCCTCCTCCCCCCACCCTTCCCCGAAGAGAAATTTTGATTCTTGGCTGGAGAAGTGTTTGGGTTCAGAGGGTGACCACTCTGTTTTCCTCAGGAAAAAAAGAAGTAGGCTTGAATTATATATCTATCTATTAGTACAGATAATTACTATTAGTAGTATAGTATTAGGTTCAAGCTGAGCTCCGTATTTCAACTCAGATCTTTCTGACTCCAGATCCACTATGCTCCTCACTATTTGACTGGCCATAGACTAGAACACTATTTTAGATAAAATTGTTTGTCTACAATGTCCAGGATATAACATTGATCCATAAAAATGGTAAGAAGGATGTTTTAATTGATGTCACCAAGGCAAATATTCAAAATCTCCAAACTACATGGAATGAAAAGCTTTCAAAATGCCGAGACCTACTAGAAGAAATTAAAACTATGTGAAGTTGGGAGGTTCTAAATCATTTAAATTGTCTTATCTAGTGCTGGAGTTATTCTGAGGATGCTTTTAGTGAGTCTATGGAGAATAAACTTATATCCTAATACTCATATTCAATTAGAAAGCCACTCATTTTATTCACCTGCATGGTAAACACAGAACATTGAATACAGAGAAATAACAGGTTATTCCAGTCAACAACTTGTTCTCAGGCTCTTTCTACCTAAATTCCATCAAAAAGGAAAAGAACAAATAATAATGATAATAATAAATAATAATACTGTCTAACATGTATCTGGCACTGCAAGGTGTACACAAAGCTTGATGCATATTTTCTTATTTGATTTCAACAACAGCCCTTTGAGGTTCCTACCTCCATTTTATAGAGAAGAAAATTGACTTGCCAGCCAATAGTAAATGTTGAGATATTGAACCCAAAACCAGATCTTTCCCAACTCCAAGGCCAGTTCTTTTCTGCTTGGAAGTCCTGCCATTTCTTTTAAGACAAAGAGAAGCATTTTTCGACTATTAGTCTACTCATGACATATCACAGTGCCTCATGATTATGTACCTAAAAATATCCCTTATGTAAATGCTACTTGAAGTCTCAGAATAGCAGCCCACTGGGGAGCAAGGCCTGTTCCCGCATGACCTCTCTTTGGCTCTTACCTCAGCTTTGGTTCTCTTGTCTCTAAGAAGTTTCATGTCCTGCATTGGCCTCACCAACACATCTCCTACAGAAGGATAGAATTACTAGTGCTGAAGAACTAGATCAGCCATGTAAATGGGAAAGAAAGACACCTCAAAATACACTGGAGTCATCTTTTTTGAGTGTTTCTTCTATACTAGCTCCTTGAAGGCAGAGACCAGTGACTTTTGCTTTTCTTTGTTCTTGGTCCCTAACTAGTCTGACACATAGTAGGAACTCATTGTTAACAATGATAGCAATAGTGATAATAATCACAAATACCAAAGAGAAAAACAAAGGTAATCTTAATAATGACAATAATGCCATTTAACTTGATAGTTAACTTGATATCAAGTTAACATGATATTTAACTTGATAGTTTTAGATTCAGTAACAAATTATTAAGACATCTTTGAGTGAGCTGCAAAGTTTACGTACATTTTAGTGCAAATGCAGCTTGGATTCTTGATCTCATATTTCATATTACCTCCATGGGATTCTAATGCAAATCTATAAAGAAACCAGTGTTATATAAATGAAAAAACCAAAATCACCAAAGACAGGCAGAGATAGGATTAAAATGTCAACCTTTGTGTTCATCCTTCATTGCCAAAGAAGACCATGCCATCAGAGAAATGATGACATGACTTGCACTTGACTTTGTTTTGAGTAAGGGAGGGCTATGCAAGGTCACCAGCCTCACTGAATCCAGTGACCAGATATTCATCAGGATGACTGGAGATGACCCAGGATGCACTGGGAGACATTGGGACATTTAGGCCAAGGTCTTTGCAGGCACTCAGTTAGGGTGAGGTAACGCCTATTCATTGAACAGGCCCATTTAAGAAGTAGCCAGGGCATGGACCTTTTAATGAGGCCAGGATGTTAATCCTTTAAACTTAGAGATGAGGGTGGGTAGCCAAGAAAACTTAAGCTATTTTCCACTTTATCTGCAGTTTTTCTATCTTCTTTCCCATCCTGTTTGTATTGTAACTCCTGCCTTTGCTTGCAACCTCACTGTTGAAACAGCAAATATCTGAAATAGTTCTGTCTGTTAGGGTACTGGAGAAGGAAATGGCAAACTACTCCAGTATCTTTGCCAAGAAAACCCATACAGGGTCACAAAGAGTCGAATACAATTGAACAATGATTAGGCTGGGTTACAAGATATAGCTAACCTGAAGAACTCCTCTTACAAGCTTCAGCAACAGGCCCTATCTAATCAAGGGATGCCACATGTCCTGTTCCCACCCCGAAAGCCCCCAGCAATTAGCCTTGTCCAATCTAGAGATACCCCATATTCAATTTACCTCCTGCCTAAATTGAAACTTACATAAGTTTTGCCCACTTCTTCCTTCACGAGTCCCTTTACTTGGTGGAGCTCCCTTGCTAGCAAACTCAATAAATCTTCACTGGCACCTAAATTTCTGGTTCTGGTTCTGACTTGCTCTGGCACCAACAATTTTACCCATACTAACTTGTACAATTATATTGCTTGGAGGTACTAAGATGAAGCAAGATGATTTTCTCATAGCTAAAATCAGGACAACTATCGAAATCATACCAACATGTCTCCCACCACCACTTCACATAATCCATATTCTTCTGTCCCTTTAATTGTAATATCATTTGCAAAAACAAAACAATGAGGCTAACAATCTCCTAAGCGTTATCACAGGAACACTGAATGCTAAGCCAACTCAGGAATAAAGTCAAGTTAAACTAAGCTTACCATTTTGGTATACCTCCATTCTGGGACAAAAAGAAATGAAGAAGAAACGTGAAAGACCTACAATCTTGGAGTCAGGAGATGGGACCCCTAAACATAGAAGAGAGTCCTGTGCATCTGGGTAGGATGGAAAGTGGAAATGCACACCTGGCACTGATGATACTGTAAAGCTAAGAAAGTACCACAAAGTTTAGAAGTGCTCACACTCTCCCAGCAACCAGAGAGTTGACGATGGACTAGCACACCTGGGATGATACTGAGCATCATATCACCTTAACTGCTGCCCTCTGGCCACATGTTATTAAATCTTCTGGAGCTTTTTCTCTCATAGGAAAATATCTTGTTTTATAATGGAACAAAGAATAAAGTCATGTTTATCTACTTGATAAATTTGATATACCATATAAGTGGGTATCATACATGGAATTTCATAACTTCTCAATTTACTAAAGTACTTCAAAGTATTTTAAGTACATATACAAAATATTAGAATACTTATATTTAGAAATTACATTAATTGTGTTAGCTCTATCTTTAGACATCTGTATTTCTAGCTTTAAAATGTCTTCCAGAATATTTTTTGTTTAGAAAAAAGGGGAGCCAATTTCTTATTTTTTCTTAGACACAAATTATGTTCTAAATTTATGCCATAAACCCACTTTAGTGAAATATTAAAGTCTCTAGAAAAAAATATATAACACGGTGTACCAATTATCAAGATTCATTTATTCAATGTACATTTATTTAAAACTTACATGATCAAATAATATAGGCAAATGCTTTGCAAATTGTACTTGTTATAAATGAGTTCATCATCTTCATCATTTGTAATCTTTTTCCAAAGAAGAAGCCATGATAAATGATGTTTGGTCCCTGTTCTCAAGAGGTTTCCAATATAGTAAGAATCATAAAACATGTGTAAATTAAAAAAACTCACTATTTTTCAAATTAGATTAAAGTATATAAGGGCAGGATAGACAGAGCACAATAAAGCCAGTAATGAGCATGTGTGTCAGGGAAGACTGCATGGAGAAGGTAGAAGCTGAGTTAGGGCTTGAAGTACTGGTTGGATTTTACTAGTCAAAAATGGAGATAAAATACATACCAAGGCCTAAGGTGGGAAAACACAGTGGGGCCCACTCAGATGGGAGAGCTTATAGGAGTCAAATATATTTCATATTTTGTAAACCTCAACTTGAAGTAGTGCTATGTTGTACCTATATGTTTATAAAACTTTGGTGCATTTACATAGATTCTGATTTGTAATATACAGATTTATTTAATAGGCATCAGGATAAATTTACCTCAAATATAAAAAAAAAACTGTCAAACAGGGAACACAAGTGGCTGTATTCTTTCCCCTTGCCCCTCCCACAAAAGGGAATGAGTCTCTTTACTACCATAATTTTGTGACCTCTAATCTCACCAGAATTCTGTGGGGTAAAAGCAATGTGCAGTTTTGTCATGTAACTGCTTTAGGGAAACTTCCCCATCGTCTGAGAGATCTTATGAGCTGCTATATGTCACTAGTTTTCTTGTGATTTCTCCTCCTACAACATGCTTTCCCTTCTTCTTCCTTCCTTCTCTCTCCCACTATGCTGACCCCCTAATGTCTACATTTGATAGATCACAGTCTAAGGCAAGTGTTTATCTATATCATTTGGGAGAAAGGGTGGAGTGGTCAGGGAAAGATGGGAAAGAAAGAATCAAGGTCTATGATTATGATACTAGGTGTATAGAGTTCTTTAGTGAGAAAAGTTCCTATGTTAAAGCAAATCATCAATTGTTTTATCATTTATTGTCTTAAAAAGTTATATAGGGCACTGAGAATTGTGACATTCCTAAAGCTATTTGCCGATATATGTCAGAGACAGGACTCAAACCCAGGTCATCTTAACTTAGAGGCTAGCTATCTTGGCACTATACAGTGCTGCCCCTGGTAATATTAACTTACCTGTGGGTTAGCCAGAAAAGTCTATGACCTCATTCCCCTAAGTCTGCTTCTTGTTATATAACTCTGGTATAGGGGATAAGGAATCTGTAGCCTTAAGGCCCCACCCTCTCTGGTACATTTAAGGTTTAAATTGAGGCTAGCTCTAGTTAGAATTAGCAATTGAAATGCTCCAGTAAGCTTGCTGATGTGACAGTTATAATTCTACCTTCCTCATCTGAGTAGGCCTTCCTGGCTATTGTAGAGAATATTGTAATATTAATCAACCATTGGAACCTATTCAAGCATAGCTGTCTGTTGTTCATCCAGACTCCACCCTAAATTTGCATGATAGTTGTATGTGGCATTTTAGGGTTTATTAGTTCTTTCATATGTTTTAGTTAACCTCACAACAACTCTGTGAGGTGAAAAGGGGAAATGACTATCATACCCATTTTACAGATAGAGAAGTAAGACTCAGAAGGTTGTGTCTTGTCCTTGTGTTTTATGTTGTCCAAACCTAGAGAAAATTGTTGAGTAGCCAATTGTCTATATGAACAAAGTCAATATCATTGGAATGACATAAGAAGCTGTTGACTAGGGAAAACAATCTTTGAATCATATGCCCCTGATTAAAATCTGATATGCATAATATGTAGGAAATTAACAAAAATACATGTCTAACCTCTGTAAAGTCCTACTCTGATCTTCATTGTGGCATTGCAATGACCCTGGCTTCTTGAAGGCTATGCATAGCAAAAGGTCTGAAAAATTCTACAAAAGAATAGAAACACTTCAAGCACAGTCTTAAGAACAGATGCAGTAATCCTGCTAAATACAGAACGGTTCACTGTCGATGAGTAGACCTCTTGATAATTCTTTAACTATGGCAACTTATAAGAAAATAATAATAATAGGATATGGTCCTTCATGCTGTCTATTCGGTTTTAGGTTCTTCACTCTTGTTAGAGGAGAGGCAAAAAGGGGATTAAAGGATGTTAAATATCTCACCATTTTAGATCGTCTGTAAATAGTAATTTCGTCACTGTTACTTTAAATGTGAGATCTTTGTCCATTCTATGACCAGCAGACTATTATTAAAGAATCTGAATTACATCAATATTGACACTCTCACTACAAATGGGTGGGGGGAAGGAAGGACTTTACAGCAAAATCAAAGAATTCAACTAAACAGAAGACAGTTCTTCTAGGAAAGGTGGATTAAAAAGTTGGCAAAAGTGGTTTTATGATGCATCCAAAGAAAATAAGAAACATCATTTCATGAGACATTTGGCCATCATGTGTTATAGTACTTGTGATAAATATTTCTATAACCTATGTGACAGTTTCTTTTGTAGAGGATGAAGAGGTAGAGAAATTATATGAAGAACTTAAAAAGACCCTCCATATTACATCAGCCTATACTTTGAAACTTGGCGACTTCAGTGCAAAGACGGATCTAGGCAAACCTTTCAAAAAACACAGAATACATTGGAATAGATGGTTAATGAATAAGGCACAAGAGAAGCCAAAAACTTGGATGCTACACAGAAACCTCATGCTTATATACTGTGAATATTTCCCTTAAGGAAAGAAGTGGGAGTCACTAAACCTGATGAGCACCAAATAACATCATCAGAAATAAAATTGATCATATTTTACACACAGGAAATGAGTCATTACTGAAGTGGCAATCATCTGTGAATCAACTGTCTGTGTACAATCAGGCTATCTACATGTTAGAACGAAGATCAAAATTGATACAAAGTAGGAAGAAAGAATAAAAATAAGAAAAAGATTTGACATGTAATTAAAACAGTGTCAAACTGAGTTATTAACATTGAAAAGTGGGAAATGAGAATACAGCAACAATGATTATAAACAATTCCATAAAGAATTGCAGACAATGAAAATCAATTTCAGTAGAAGGGAGACAAATACACACAAAAAAGAAACATTAAAAAGTACTTTAATTAGCAAACATTTGATCAAGTTGCCAAGCAGAAAGACATGATAGTAAAAGTCAGCAGAAGTTAAGAATATTGACTTTATTAAAAACAAATCTAACAGATGATAGAAGATAATGAAATGTAATCAACTTCAAAAACAAAAGAGGGGAAAAATAATTTAAAGTAAGTTTGGTAATGACCCCACTAAAGCTCACTCATCCTGGTGGTACTTAAAAATGAAACTAGAAGACAATGAATAGAGAAAGAGGTCTCTCAGGATTTTCAAAACTCTTTTCACCAAGGACAATTGGAAGCACAACGTTTGGACTCCAATATTGCAAAATCAAACATGTGCTTAGAAAAAATAAATTGAAATGATACTGGAAAAAAAATACATGGAAAAAAGGAGAGATTAAATATAAACAGAGTGGTTTCATGCTGGAGGTGGCACAAGTATGAGAGAGCACTGAAGGAATCAATTTTTAAAGTTTCTGAAGGAAGAGAAAAATGGCAGAAGAATGACAGATGCGGAAGAGATTTCAGAGGTTCTCTAGCCCATTGCATACAAGAAAGGAATCCTCAATTGTAAGTTAATCGACGGGTTAGTTCAGTCTTTGTTCAAAAATCTCCAAGAAGGGAGAATTCAATCACTTTGGAGGCAGCCAATACTACTCTAAAACAGCTCTAATTGTGAGGAAGTTTGTCCTAACATTAAACCTAAATTATCCTCATTATAACCTCCACCCTCAGTTCTTTGCTTTGCCCTTTGGGGGCAGACAGACAAACTCTAACCTCTCCTCCATGCGACCACACTTGTACAGGTCTCATGCCCTGTGTAAGTCTTCTGTGGTCTAAATAGGCTCAGTTCCTTTAAATGATCCTATTTAGACATTTATTAAAGTCACTTAACTTCTGTTTGCCTTGGTTTTCTCAACTTGAAGTGAACATAATAATAGTTCCTTCTTCCCAGTACTACTGTGAGGGTCAAATGCGATAGCATTGGTAGAATACCTAGCATAATATCTGACACATAGTAGGCACCATATGAATATTAATAATATTATTGCTGTTGTTAGCTATTCGTGAACTTTAAACTCTCATCCTAGGATCTGTGCTATGGACACTTGGCTTATCAATGGTCTTCTTAAACTGTGACATTAGAAACTTAACTCAATACTTCAGGAGAGGTCTGATAAAGGAATACTACAGTAAAATTAACCACTCTCTATTCCTGGAAGTGGGGCATCCTTTAATGCAACGCAAAATTGTATTAATTTGACTGTATGGACGACTGCTAAAACCACCAGCTCTTTTTCTGAATTGCTCTCTAACCATACTTTTCCAATCTTGAATGATGGACAATGATTTTCTTTTTTTATCCAAGTACCAGACTCCACATTTATCTCTATTGAAATTTATCTTAGGAGATTCAGCCCAATGTTTTAGTCTGTCAGGATCCTTTTAGCTCTTGACTCTGTCATCAGTGTTTTAACTCTACCTCCCAGCCTTGTCATCTGCAAATGAGCATTTGCATTCATGAGCATTCCCTCACTCAAATCAAAGTCAACTGAAAGTTACCTCATTATTTCCCTCATAATATGGTCCTCTTCTAAAATGAAGGACAAATACAACCTGTGAGTAGACTGCGCTGTCTGAATGGGTACTCAGCTAGTTGGGTAGCTCGGCTTGTTCTCTCCCTCTCCACCTCCCTCTACTCCTCTTCTAAGGAAGGTAAATTTTGATGGCCAGAAGCTGCCCAGTTAACTTGGGGTTTACTGGCTAAATTTCTTTCTTTCCCTCTTTCCTTCTTTCCTCCTTTCCCTCCTCCCTTCCTCCCTTCCTCCCTTTCCCCCTTCCTTTCTTCCTTCCTTCCTTCCTTCCTTCTTTCCTTCTTTCCTTCTTTCCTTCCTTCCTTCCTTCCTTCTTTCCTTCCTTCCTTCCTTCCTTCCTTCCTTCCTTCCTTCCTTCTCACAAAACCTTAAACCAGTTCGCTGAGAAGCTCATACATTCCACCACAAGAGGTCCCTGCCCAAGCTCCACTTATTGGCTATATTTGGGGCCCTCCAGGTTTAGAGTGAATGTCAACACTAACTGTTTCTCTTTGCAGCAGCAACCCTGAGAGTCTTTCCCTCCCAGCCTGATTTTTTTTCTTTTTTCTAATTAAAGGGACCATCCTTTGACTAACTTTTTAAAAAGGTCTATTCACTGAATGGGTGTTGCCTCACTGGAAGTGAGTACCTGAAAAGGCCTTAGCCTAAAAGGACCAGGGTCTCCCATTGCATCCTGGGCCATCTCCAGTCATCGTGATGAATATCTGGTCACTGGATCCAGATGGCTCTGGAGGAGAAGTGAGGCTGGTGACCTGCACAGCCCTCCCTCACTCAAATCAAAGTCAATTTCAAGTCATATCATCATTTCCCTGATGTCATAGTCTCTTTGAAAACAAAGGATGAAGGCAACCTATCCAAGTCATAGATACAAATGTTCAATGTCACCAAAGCAAGCACAGATGCTGGGGGTACTCAGCTGTAGCCTTCTTGCCACTTTATCATTGAACCATTAATAATAGCTAATATAATAGCTAATATTTCTATAGTGCTTTAAGGTTTGTGAAGCACTTCATATTATCTCATTTGATCCTCAAAACAACGCTGGGAGGTAGGTGCTATTATTATCCCCATTTTATAGACAGGAAACTCAGGTCGATGGAGGGTAAAAAAAGGAGTTGAAATAAGATCTCCCCAACTCTAGACCCTGCACTCTACTGGCGGTTCAGTTCTGAATGCATCTGATCGTATCATCTAATCCAAATCTTTCCATCTCCCATATCTTGTCTTTTTGTCTATGATAAATTACATGATAAACGATGGGGAGAAAATATTAAAAGTTCTTCCCAGAACCTCCATTTGAAGGAATGGCCTAGACTAGCTATCTTTCATTCTTTGAACTTTGCCACCGTGACTCTGCTTCCTTCTCCCTTACTTCTGTGAGTTCCTCTTCCCATTTCTGGGTTCTTCTCAGACCCTCCATTTTAAGGAGCTATGGACCAACATTCCCCTATCTCACTTTCTTTCTTCCCACCCAGAACATGGAGAGGCTTTACCTAAAAGAAGGCAAAATTTCCCCAGATGTGATTATTCTATAATTTTAGCTTCAAGTCATGTCAAAAGTTCCAGTAATCCTTAGGACATCGAATCAAAGTACACACTAATGCAGCAAGGTAAATGTTATTTCCAATGATAAAACCATGTCTATTTATGATGTTAAATCATTTGAAAGTGCCAAGGATGTCGATAGAATTTTCCCCCCAATCTTCAGTAGCTGAGAAGGCTGAGGAGGTAGAAGTACTATCACTTGTGGTGACATTTGATAGATTCTGTCTTCAGAAGGTCACTCCTTTAGAAATTAACTGCAGTTGCTAATCTGGTAGCAGAGTTGGTGGTCTGGAGGCACTACTACTCCCAGGACCCTAAGGTTTATTTATTCATCACTAGATAGGTCAAATAATTGATGTTGATACTGACAGGGATGGTGGACCCCTTCTTTACTAAACTTGTTCCTCTTTTTTTTTAATTAATTAATTTAATTTTAGTTTTCAACACTTACTTCCATAAGTTTTAAATTTTCCCCCTTTCCTTACCCAAGATGGCATACAATCTGATACGTCTCTGTACATACATTCCTATTAAACACATTTTCACATTAGTCATGTTGCATAGAAGAATTATAATGAAAGGAGGAGACCATGAGAAGGACAAAACAAAACAAATGAAACAAAACAAAGCAAAAAAGGAAATAGTCTACTTCTCTTTGCATTGTGGCTCCATAATTCTTTCACTGGATGTGGATGGCATTTACCATCATGAATCCTTTGGAATTGTTTTAGATCCTTGCAATTTCTGAGAAGGGCTAAGTCTATCAAAATCAGTCATCTCACACTGTGGCTATTTCTGTGAACAGTACTTTCCTGGTTCTGTTCAGTGTATATAAGTCTTTCCAGGTTTTTTTGAAGTCCAATTGTTTGTTATTTCTTATAGTACAATAGTATTCCATTACATTCATATACCACAGTTTGTTGAGCCATTCCCCAATTGGTGGACATCCCTTCAATTTCCAGTTCTTGGCCACCACAAAAAGAACTGTTACAAATGTTTTTGTACATGTGGATCATTTTTCTGTTTTTATGATTTCTTAGGGATACAGTCCTATAAGCAATATTGCTGGGTCAAAGGGTATGCACATTTTTATAGCCCTTTGGGCATAGTTCCAAACTGCTCTCCTGAAAGGTTGGATCAGTTCACAGCTCCACTAACAATGAGTTACTGCTCCAATAAACTTGTTCTTCTTAATGAGATCTGATTATGGGGTAGGGATGGGGGAATGGGTAGGGCAGGAGACTACAATTCCTAGAGCTTTGGGGCTTTGAATCCCCCACTCTTTCCATTAGGGAAGGACCTGTCCCAGTGAAAAATGATGTTCAAGGTGATAGCAATGGTTTTACTCATAAGATATGTGCCTTGTTCTTTAATCTAGGTGGGTTTGTTTGCCCCATTGGAAGCAGTTGGTGGTGGTAAATACTAGGGACAGCAAACACCTTCTATACAGGGTTTGCTCCTCTAAATAAAGGTTGAAGGGACCAACCAACTGAACAGTTGGTGAAAGCCATTTTTATGTCCTCTTGAGTATGGTATAGAAATGAAAACTGAGAGGGGAGAGGAATAATTATTTGATCAGTCATCAAGGGTATATTAAGCACCTACTATATTCCAGGTACTGTACAAAAGGCTGAGAATACAAAGAAAAACAAAGTAGAACAGAACAATAGTCTCTGTTCTCAAGGACCTCCCAGTTCAGTGAGGGAGGCAATAGGTGAGAAATATGCACTAACTATGTATACAGGATAAATTGCAATTGATCTCAGAGGGAAGGCACTAAGAATAAGGAGAACTTGTCTATTTCAAAGACCTCAACTAGCACAACCAGCTGGTCCAGAATCATCTTCCCACATATACTATTTAATAAAAGTAATAATAATTTGATAAATTTATTAACAATTTATAAATTACTAATTAATAAAAGGATTTGTTCTGTTAAACTTGGACAAAGTCAAAAGGCCACACCCAAGGACCTAGAAGGCCTCAGGGCCACAGGTTCCCCACCCCTATAAGGCAATTAGCTTCCTATCCATGGTTCTTCCCAGAAAGCATACCATATCATAGACGATAGTTCTCAATGTGGTACAATGGAACAACGTGGTATGCCAAAAAGAGCACTAGTTTTAACCTCCAAAGGCTTTGTTCAGATTCTAGCTCTATTATATATTACTTGTATTACCTTGGGTAAGTCATTTAACTTCTCTGCCCCTCTTTTTACTGATTTAGAAAAGTGAGGGATTTAGACTGGATAATCTCTGAAAATCCCTTCCCATTATTGATCTCATAGTAACTAGCAGCTGCCTAGTATGACCTACAGGTCAGTATTTTTAAAATCCAACAGTCAACTTTACACCCTTAAAAAAAACAATAAAATGAAGCTTCAAAGGGTATGTAGCAATACATTGGGCTTCAGTCTTAAGATATGCTTGTCTTACATGAACTATATCAAAGTAATTACTTCTAATATCAGAAATCCAGCATTACAATTTAGGCAAATGAAAATTAAACTTTTTCAAAATTTTACTATTTTTACTTTATAATTTAAAATAAGTAAATTGATAATTCCTTTTCTTAAAAAATTGTGGGGGGAAAATGCTCCTGGGCTAAGACCCTGTAAGCAGAGTTTTAGCCTAGAGCCAATTTTTACAGCTGAGTTATAAACCCCTGAAATAGGAGTTCATAATGGAAACAGCTGCTCAACCTTAACTGTTGCGGGTGCCACTATAATAAAAACTGCAGGAGTTCACATTAACAATGGCTTCCCCTTACACTCTTTCCTGTTACCCATCCATTAACCAAACCACACTACTTAATGGAGGTAAAGGCTACAGCTTTATTCACAACAAAAATAACGAGATAGGCGACTTACAGGTGGTAAATAACATATTCCCCAAACATCAGAGTGTACAAACATCCCCTGGAGGGCTGCTCACCAATCTAGGGGATAACATCCCACTCCAATGATTTCCAATTAGGAATAACATCCCAGCCCACAAAACACTGCTAAGCAATGACATCTACTTCCTGTTTATTTCTCAAAATGTATTGCACATGCAAAACATGCAAAGAGGAAAGATTATATAAAGCAGGAAAGGTTTCAGAGGGAAACAGTCTACAGTTTTTAATAGTCCTGTCTCCATCATCTCTCCAGGAATGCACTGAAATAGCATCATTCTCCACAAATTAAATGCACACCTCACATTTGTCTGCCTTTCTGGGTTTTAGCTCATGGAATTCCTCAAATGTCCTCACTCTTGGTGTCTTTCTGCTAAAATTCTATATATACCTGCCCAGACCCAGCTTAAAGACATCTTCCTCCATAAAACTTCCCCTGAATCCTTACCCTCACACTTTAAAATGATACTTCTTTCCTCAGACCTTTCATACTATTTTGTGCATCTTCTGGGCAATTGTCATGTGCTATTGCCTATTACAGATCTTTGTGGGATCTGTAATCTTATCTTATCTCCTCTACTAGATTTAATCTCCTTAAGAAGAGGGACTCAATCTTATTCTACATCTAATCCATTCCACACACAATTTCCAAAATGTTTTAACTAAAGCATAGATCTGTCACTCCCTGACTTAATGAGCTCCAGTGGCTCCATATTTATTACCTCTAGGATCAAATAGAAACTCCTCTGGCATTTAAAGTATTTCACAGACTAGCCTCAACCTTTCTTTCCAGTATTATTTTATACTACTCCCTTTCAGGGGCAGGTAGGTGGTACAGTGGATTAGGTCTGGAGTCAGGAAGACTCATCTTCCTGAGTTCAAATTCGGCATCACTTACTAGCTGTGTGACCCCAGACAAGTCATTTAACTCCATTTGCCTCAGTTTCCTCATCTGTAAAATAAGCTGGAAAGGCAAATCACTTCAGTACCTCTAACAAGAAAACTTGAATGGGGTTGTAAAGAATCAGACATAACTGAAAATGACTTAACAACTCCCCTTCAGATGCTCTATAATCCAGACAAATGAGTCCTGTGCTCTTCCTCATACAACATTCCTCTCATCTGTGTTCCTTTGCAAAGGCTGTCCCTCCCCACCTTTCAAAGTCTGAAGTGCATTCAGTTCTTACCTCTACTTCTTGGAATCTTAGTTCCTCCCAAAGTTTAGCCCAAGCACTGCCTTCTAGATGAGGTCATTTTTGATTCCTCCTCCTACTAAACAAAACTCCCTCCCAAATTACCTCAAAGATATTTTATGTGGGGATATATTGCATATATATCTATATGTGCCTATATAGATATATGTGTATGTGCATACACACAAATAACATAGGAAATATATGGATAGAAAATAAAAGAGATAAACTCCTATGTTGTTTACCCTGAAAGAATCTAAACTTCCTAAAGACAGGGATAGCTTCATGTTTGTATCCCCAGAATCTGACAAATCGTAGCTACTTAAGAATGATTACTAGTTTATTATTTATAGTTATGTCTTCCACAAAAAAGAGCACAGCACTATGCACATCATTTTCACAAACAAAAGTATTGGTTATTGTTAAATCAAATGACTATTTTGAAACTAAGTATTACCCAAGTAGGGGTGCTATGGGCTCAGAGAAAATCTATGGTGGGGCCACAATACTGTCCTTTGGATAAATTCCATGAGATTGCTACCTTATGAGACTTTGCACCTTTGATGTGAATATTATTACTTTGAGAGCCCATCATTGAGTTCAAAGCCATATTCTACATAAATGTGTACAGCTGTATTTGAAACCTATGAACGTTTTAATTTTGGGTTGAAAATCTTCAATTCAAATAGGTCCCTGAATCAAAAAACCAAACATTTCTGTATCTTCTATTTGCATATAACCAAATTCAATCAAACTCACAAATCACCTGAGGACTCTTTTGTCCAAGAGAGGGGTGGGGAGGATGAACAAAATGTTCGATTGTATCTAATTCACAGAGATTTTCCTGACTAACTGGCAGGGAGGTGGTGATTTCTTCCCCACTTTACCTTGTCTGTACATGCAGCTCCTATGACTCCTCAGTATGCGCCAAAACTGTAGTTGCATCTTTGTTTGTCTGCAATGCAAACGCCCAATTTGTTCCTGGAACTTCTATATTGGTTCCGTGTTTATACTATATATTCTTTTATGTGCCTTTCCCCACCAGAATTAACTACCTAAGGATGTAAGTTCCATGAGCATAATGACTCCGGCCTTTTAAATTTCTCTGTGTGACACAAAACAAAGCACTGTACAGGGATCTATTTCTAATACATTATTTTGTGATTTGGACAATAAATGTAGTCATCCCACAAGTGGCAGCATTAAGCAGTTCTTAATTAATGTAAGTATTTTATTCCTAAAAATTTAAAAGGTATATTTAATCAATGAGCCTTAAGGCATACTTCAATGGATCTATTATCCTACCCATATGGGTAATCTCCCTCCAATGGCCAATCTATCCCTTGTCATCCTGTGTGAGTAATGTATTTGTTCTCCCATAACTTTTCCATAGGGGATCTACCCACCACACTGAAGGCCTTCCTCTAGGGCTCTGAACATTTTCTATGCAAGCAGAGATTCTGAACTGTCCATCTATTTATTCTCCTTTGCTCTCTCTTCAGGCAAAAGGGAAATCAGATAACTAGGTTTATAAAAAATTGTGTGGGTTTTTTTTAACATGTTTAATTTTCAATTTTGAGATTCTATCCTTTCCTCCCTCCCTCCCCTATCCCCTTTCTGAGATAGTAAGAAATCAGATATAGGTTATATAGGGACACACATTTTCATATTAGTCATTTTATATAAGAAGTCTCCAATAAAAGGGGAAAAAGTAAAAAATAGCATGCTTCAGTCTGCATTCAAACAATATCATTTCTTTCCCTGGAGGCAGATATTATATTTCATCATTAGTTTTTTTGGGATTGAGGGATCATAGTATTGCTGAGAATAGCTAAGTCATTCACAGTCCTTCAGTGAACAATACTACTGTTGCTGCATACAAGGTTCTCTTTGTTATGTTCACTTTACTTTGCATCATCAGTTCATGTAAGTCTTTCCAGGTTTTTCTGAAATCATCCTGCGTGTCATTTCTTACAGCACAACAATATTCCATTACAAGCATATGCCACAGCTTGTTTAGCCATTCCTCAATTGATGGACATCCCTTTGATTTCCAATTCTTAGCCACCACAAAAAGAGCTGCTGTAAATATTTTTGTACAAATTGGTCCTTTTCTCTTTTATTGGATGTCTTTGTGGCACAGACCTAGCAGTGGTATTACTGGATCAGCTTTATAGTCCTTTGAGCACAGTTCTAAATTGCTCTCAAGAAAGATTGGATCAGTTCACAACTCTACCAACAGTGCATTAGAGTCCCGCTTTTGCCATATCCCCTCCAACATCTAACATTCTCATTTTTTGTCATGTTAGACACTCTGATAGGTGTGAAGTGGCACCTCGGAGTTATTTAAATCTTCATTTCTCTGATTAGTAGTGATTTAGAGTATATTTTCATGTGACTGTAGATAACTTTGATTTCCTTGTTTGAAAACTGCCTGTTCGTATTCCTTTGACCACTTATAAAATGAGAAATAACTTGTATTTTTATAAATTTTAGTCAGCTCTCTATATATTTGAAAAATGAGATGTTATTAGAGATACTTTTTGCAAAAAGGTGTTACTTAATGAATTAATTTAACTAGTTAAAGTAATAGATTGATTAAACTATTGTTTAATTTGATTGAAAAAAAGGAAAAGAAAAAACCAAATTACTGTATCAAAAATGAAAGGGAATTCATCCCTAGTGAAGAGGAAGGAGAAGTTAGAAATTGCTTTCTACTTTTGTTATAATTTTGGTTGAATTGGTTTTATTTGTGCAAAATAAATTAACTGTATGTAATCAAAACTATTTTATATTTTGTAATGTTCTCTATATCTTCTTTGTTCCTAAATTCTTCTCTTCTTCATAAATCTGGTGGATAAATTATTACATATTCTTTTAATTTGTTTAGAATATCATCCTTTATGTGTAAATCATGTACCAATTTTGTGGGGTATGAAATGGTCTATGGCTAGTTTCTGTCATACTGTTTTCCAGTTTTCCCAGGAGTTTCTGGCAAATAATGAGTTTTTGTTTCAAAAGTTTAGGTTTTCATATTTGTCATGTTCTCGATATATTGCATATATTGAGGCAATCATATGATTTCTGCTGGTTTGGTGAATTGATAAGGTCAAATATGCTGATAGCTTTCCTAATATTGAACCAGCCCAGCATTCCTGGTATAAATCCAGCCTGGTCATAATTATAATCCTTCTGGTATACTGTAATCTCTTTGCTATTATTTTACTTAAAATTTTTGCATCAATATCCATTAGGGAACATGGTCTATAATTTTCTTCCTCTGTTTTGGCTCTTCGTGGTTTTAGTGTTAGTACCACATGTGTGTCAGAGAAGGAATTTGATAGGACTCTTTCATGTAATTTTCCAAATAGTTTATATAGTACTAATATTAATTTTTCTTTAAGTGTTTGGTAGATTTGTGAATTCATCTGGTCCTCAAGATTTTTTCTTAGGAAATTAATTGATGACGTATTCAATTTCTTTTTCTAAGATTGAGTTATTTAAGCATTTATTTCTTCTGTTAATCTGGGTAATTTATATTTTTGTAGATATTCATCCATTTCATTTAGACTGTCAGATTTATTGGCATATCATTGGGCAAAATGGTTTCTACCTATTGTCTTAATCTCCTCTTTGTTGGTGAGGAATTCCCTTTCATTTTTGATACTAGTAATTTGTTTTTCTTCTTTCCTTTTTAAAATCAAATTAACCAATGATTTATTTATTTTATTGGGTTTTTTTCTCCATAAAACCAGCTTCTAGTTTTATTAGTTCAATATTTTCTTACTTTCAATTTTATTAATCTCCCCTTTGATTTTTAGGATTTCCAGTTTGATATTTAATTGGAGTTTTTTAATTTGTTCTTTTTCTAGGTTGTTTCATTTGTATGCCCAATCCACTAATCTGCTTTTTCTCTATTTTATTGATGTAAGCAATAAGACATATAAATTTCCCCCCAAGTACTACTTTGGCTGCATCCCATAAATTTTGCTATGTTGCCTCATTGTCACTTCCTTTAATGAAAGTATGAATTATTTCTATAATTTTTTCTTTAACCCTCTTGTTTTTTAGGATTATATTATTTAATTTCCAGTTAACTTTTAATCTCTCTTTCCATTGTTCATTAGTGAATGTGATTTTTATAACATTGTGATCTGAAAAGGATGCATTTACTATCTCTGCTTTTCCATATTCAATTGTGAGGTTTTTATGTCCTAATACATGATTAATTTTTGTGAAGGTGCCATATACTGCTTAGAAAAAAAGGTATATTTCTTTCTATTCCCACTCAGTTTTCTCCAGGGATCCATCATATCTCACTTTTCCAGATTTTATTTAACTACTTTCTTTCTTTTTTATTTTTTAGTTAGATTTATCTAATTCTGAGAGTGGAAAGTTGAGGTCCCCCACTAGTATAGTTTTCTTATCTATTTCCTCCTGTAACTCATTCAACTTCTTCACACATTTAGATGTTATACATTTGATGTCTATATTTTTCATATTGACACCATTGTCTATGGTACCATTCAGCAAGATACAGTTCCTTTTCTTATTTCTATTAATTAGATCTATTTTTGCTGTTGCTTTGTCTGAGATCATGACTGAGGCCCTTGCACAGGCTGTCCCCTTCCAAGATTGCAAGTTCTTATCTATACCTCATAGGTTCCCTAATAAAGCTCACCTTAAGTGCTATCTATTATAAGAAATCTCATCTAACTCCACTTGGGCTTTTAAATAGTCCATAAATATTAAACTGAAGAAGACCATGCCATCAGAGGAATGATGACATAACTTGCACTTGACTTTGAGGATGGAAGGGCTGTGCAGGTCACCAGCACACTTCTCCTCCAGAGCCATCAGTCTTCTTGGGCAATGAAGGATGAACACAAATGCTAAGCTACAGGAGAACAAGGAGGAAATAGCTTGTCATCTTAATGACAATAGGTACCTAGCATAGATATGGTGCCTTGAGATTTGCAAAGTGCTGTATAAATGTTAACTCATCTGATACTCACAGCCCTGTGGGGTTGATTCTACTCTTTTGCCAGGCTAGGTGTGCTGTGGATAAAGCACGGGGACCTGAATTCAGATTTGGGCTCAGATGTTTCCTGACTGTGGGATCCTGGATAAGTCACTTAATTGCTGAATGTCTCAGTTTCCTTAATTGTAAAATGGGAACCCATTTCACAGGACTGTTGTGAGGATCAAATGAAATATTTATAAAGTGCTTAGCAGAGTGCCTGGCACATAGCAGTTACTTAATAAATTCTTGTTCTCTTTACCATTTTACAGATGGGAAAAATGAGTCTCAAAGAGGTTGCGATTTGCCCAGGGTCACACAGCAAGTAGGTGTCTGAGGCAGGGCTTGACTGCAGGTCTTCCTCACTCTGGGTCCAACACTATCCACTATGCCATTTGTTTCTGTCTTAAACTTTGTTCTTTCAGAAAACTCTCTGTAGTTTCAGATGCATCCTAATGTGCTTTGGGTATGTTTTTAGTTCACATAGGTTTGTCTAAGCTTTCAACATCTGAAAATTGTTAGCACTTTCCCCACAAAAATTACTTTGCATTTTTTAATTTTTCTTTGCATTTGCTTTGTACCTATTTATCTCTGAACACATTGCTTTGCCTGTAGGATACAGGCTCTTTGAAAGAAGCCAGTTTCATTTTCATCTTTGTTCCCAAAATCCAGCACAGCACCATACTCGTAGGAGGTGCTCAATAAATGCTAGTTGAATTGAAGTAAGTTGTATTTAATTAACAAATTTTAATGGCATAAAAATACACTTGATCAACTTCAATCAAATAAATGAGGATCTTGCTACTTAACATATTTAACCGTACTCCAGAATTCCAGGAGTGCATGCAATACATTTAGACAGAGGATACCTCAGTTCTGACAACAGGCTTACATCACTGGTGATGGCTTTCAGCTCCAATTTGAAGTCCTGTCCTTTTATAGAGGTAGATCCCTTCTAGGCTCCTGTGGCATGTGAACCCAAACATTGCTCAGGATCCAAATGAATCTTTGAAATATGCTATTAAAGTCTATAAAATCCAGGAGGTATAGGATCAAAAAAAGAGGTGGACCATTCCCATAGCAAGAAATTTCAGTTGCTTAGTTAGACCCTAATAATCATGTGTGCCAGCTGATTAGTTTTGTTTGTTTGTTTAATTACTAAAAATTTCAGGCTGGCTATATGTGCCCTGTGGTCAGGGCAGCTTTTAATTTGACCAGGCTGCTTCATGTTGAATGTCACTATTCTTATGATAATATTATAAGAATTTCATGCATTATTCTGTGAGATGAGGAAAACTGAGGGAAACCCGGGTCCTTTCTCAGTCCTTTAAGTCTTCTGAAGTCAGCATTCCCCAAACTAATTTGACCACAAAGCATTCTTTAGTGTGAAGTATATTGACAAAAAAACTATAAATGCTGGTTGGAGATCAGGAGCAAAAAGGAGAGGAAAAGAAATATCAAAACAAAATAACCTATTTTCAGTATAAAAAATTGCTATACATAATATTGTTAAGAATAGGCAATGTCATATTTATTATTTTGACGAGAAAATGTCATTAGTATTAAATTCTTCTCGCAGAACTACTACTAGAAACTGATGGAACCAAGACTCCATATGACATTTCAAACAGTTAGACATAGCTCCTGATTCTACTTATTAATAAGATCAGGATCATCCTGGGAAACATTTTAACAACTGTCCTTGCAGAAAAAGAGGAATTTACACAGGCCACCCTTAAAAGTTAAATCTGATTTGTTTGACATTTTCTCTATCCCTTTAATAGTTTAGGCAATCAGTAAAGCAATAAACCATGCCCTGATTTGCTGTGTTTGCCGATAATATTAGGCTTCTCATAAGCTATTTTGATCTGGATCCAGTGGACTTAACTTTGGAAGATCAACCCAGCCTGTAGGAAGGCAGAATCACAAAATTTCAAAGTTGGAAGCAGCAGACAATAGGATATAATGCTAAAAGGTCAGGGGATCAGGATCCAAGATTACCACCTACGTGAGAGGGAAGCAAATCATTCAACCTCCCTTGGCTTCACTTTCCTCGTTTGTGAAATGAAGGCTGGGACGATGTGGTGCTTCATGGTCTCTAAAGGTCTTTCCAGCTCTACATCTATGAGCTAGAATTTCACTTTCAAAGCTTTCTGATTCCACTCATATTGTTCTTCCTGTTGTTCAGTCTTGTCTCACTCTTTGAGATCCCATTCGGGGTTTTCTTGGCAAAAATCCTGAAGTGGTTTGCCACTTCCTTCTCCAGCTCATTTTACAAATGAGGTACTGAGGCAAACAGGGCTAAGTGACTTACCCAGGGTCACACAGCTAGTAAGTGTCTGAGGCTGGATTTGAATCCATTAAGATGAGTCTTGCTGACTGGACTCCTATTGCTCTATCCACCACACCACCTAGCTGCCCAGTTCCACTCATATACCTTACCAAGAATCTCCTCTAGAACATCACCAATACATATTAATATAAAAAATTAAAAAATTATATTTTTTCATTGTTGTTATTATTTGTATTTGGCATATATCCCATAGTTCGTTAAGATCCAAGGAAACCATACCCAGAATTACTCCAGCGACTCATTGATGATACTCATCACTGGAAAAATCCTAACACTTTAAATTACAGTTACAAATCATGCTTTTTTTTACTTTTAATTTTCACCATATTGGATAAATATATCTAATTATTCTCACTCTACATAAAAATGCTATAAGTGCCTTCAGGGTTGGATTAGTTTATCAATTCAATTAGAAACTTGGTTGTTTTGATTAATGTCAGCTATTATCTATTATAGAGAGTGTCATAATGCCATCTAATTAAGAAAAAGGAAGTGCTTAAAAATTACCAAACCTGTATCCCGAGTGGTTAAAAGAACTCAGGCACACAGTCTCTGAGTTTTCCATAGTAAAAGTCAGTATAGACCCAGTAACTTAAGTTTCAATCTAGTGGACCCTCCTCCCCCAAAACACAATGGTCTTGCCAAGGTAGGTTATGAATATACAAAGGTATACTAATGCCTATTAATCTAAAAGAATAAGCAATAAAACCCGCAAAGTCACTGGTTGGATTCATGGGAACATCTAGTATTCTAAAAATGGCCTTGAACCTAGAAGTCTCCAAAAAAGGGCACTAAGTAGAGAGAAAATTAGCTACTCAAATGCCAAGGATGACCCAGAAAACAAGTTACCAAGTATAATTTCCTAGTGGGTCTGCTCACTTCACTCAGCATCAGTTCATGTGAATCTTTCCAGGTTTTTCTGAAGTTTGCCTATTCATCATTTCTTATAGAACAATGGTGTTCCACTCCATTCATATATTACAACTTATTCAGCCATTCCCCAATTAATGGACATCCTCTCAATTTCTAATTATTAGTCACCACAAAAAAGTTGCTAAAAATATGTTTGTACATGTGGGTCCTTTTCCCATTTTTATGATCTCTTTGTGATACAGACCTAGAAGTAGTATTGCTGGGTCAAAGGGTAGGCATAGTTTTATAGCCCTTTAGGCATAATTCCAAACTGCTCTCCAGAATGGTTGGATTACTTCATAACTCCACCAACAACGCATTAGTGTTCCAATTTTCCTACTTCTCTCATATTTATCATTTTCTTGTTTTGTCATGTTAACCAATCTGATAGGAGTGATGGAGTAGCTCAGAGTTGTTTTAATTTGCATTTCTCTAATCAATGATGATTTAGAGCATTTTTTCATATGACTACAGAGAGCTTTAATTTCTTCTTTAAATTCAGATCCTTTGACCATTTATCAATTGGGAAATGACATATTCTTATAAATTTGATTCAGTTCTCTATACATTTTAGAAATGAGGTCTTTATCACAGGCACTGACTGTAAAAATTATTTCTGTTTTCTGCTTTTCTTCTAATCTTGCTTGCTGTGGCTTTGTGCAAAATCCTTTCAATCTAATGTAATCAAAATGATCCATTTTGCATTTCATAATGCTCTCTATCTCTTGTTTGGTCCTAAATTCTTCTGTTCTCCATAAATCTGACAGGTAAACTATTCCCTGCTCTCCTAGTTTGCTTATAGTATCAGCCTTTACATCTAAATCATGTCCCCACTTAAACTTTATATTGGTATAGGATGTAAGATGTTTGTCTATGCCTTGCTTTTGTCATACTGTTTTCTAGTTTCCCTGGCACGTTTTGTTAAATAGTGAGCCCTTGTCCCAGAAACTGGAGTCTTTGGGTTTATCAAACAGTAGATTACTATGGTCATTGACTACTGTGTCTTGTGTACCTAACCTATTCCACTATTCCACCACTCTATTTCTTAGCTAATATCAAGTAATTTTGATGATTGCTGCTTTATAATACAATCTAATATCTAGTATGGCTCGGGCACCTTCCCTTGCAATTCTTTTCACTAATTCCCTTGATATTTTAGATCTTTTGTTCTTCCAGATGAATTTTCTAATTATTTTTTCTAGCTTTATAAAATAATTTTTGGTAATTTGATATGGTATATAAGTGAATTAATTTAATTAGAACCATCATTTTATTACATTAGCTTAGCCTACTCATGAGTAACTGATATTTTTCCAATTATTTAGATCCGACTTTATTTGTCTGAAAAATGTTTTGCAATTGTGTTGACATACAGAAGCATATGAACAAGTATACAGTATGTATATATGCGTGTGTGTGTATATATACATACTATATACTTGTTTATAAGTATATATATATATATATATACTAAATACTTGTTCATATGCTTCTGTATACATATATACACATACTATATATATATATATATATACATATATATATACATAAATACATATATATAAGGAACTTTCTATGACATAACTCAAATTCCAGAGCCTATTGGTATGGGATTCTTTCCTCATTGGTAGAGACTGATGCCAGTGGGGTGGGACTGGTGAATGAATCGGTGAGTTGGAGAGCTCTCTCACTAACTCTGATGAGTCTCTCAGGAAGATGAGAGGCATCAATTTCTGCCAAAAAGAGAATATACTAAAAGGCTTTAAGACTCAGATTTCAAAGACTTTAAGTTACAGGGGAGTTTCTGATCTATATTACTGGAAACAGTTTCCACAAGCAGTGTTGCCCCACAAGAATGAAATTACAGATTTTGACAAAAGGAAAAAAAAACATTCAAATGGAGAAATTGAGTCTCAGAGATGTTGTTACTAGATCATAGTTATATCCTTTCTCAGAACATCCCTGGATATAGGTCTCCTGCACTCCAGCCATCTTCTTTCTCCTCTTCCCACCAAAATTCAGACTCTGACTCTGGTAGGTGAACTTTGACATTATCTTGTCCAGGACCAAGCTACCAAACTACTTGCCAGCTATTTCCAAACCATGCTGTCATATGTGAGGTCAAAGTCTGTCCTGTTTACTTACATTTCTATCTTTAGCACCCAGCAAAGTAGGTGCTTAGTAAATGTTTTTTTCATTCATTCATCAACTACCTTCACAATATTGTTGTAAAGATAATGTATTGCAAATTTTTAAAGAACTATTCATTTATTCAATAAACATTTATGAAACACCTGCTATATGCTAGGCACTGTGTTAGGTACTAGGTATATAAAGACAAAAACCATCATTCCTTGATCAGAGACTTTACATTCTATAGAAATGTCAGCTCTCTGGTTTCCAGATTTCATGACCCTAAAACATGAAGGACAAATTGGAGGGTCAGTGGAAAAAACCTGTCAGACCTGTGTGAGAGAGTAGAGTGGTCTAACCCCAGCCCCAGGGAAGTGGAGGGGTGGAGGAGCCTGCAGCAGCTGCAGCAGGGGCAGTGGCAGCTGCAATTTCTGGAGATCTAGACCCACAGATTGTGGAGGAATCAACAGCACACTCTCCCACCTCCACTGGAAGCAGAGAACTACCTTGATACAGAGGTCAAAAGTCAAGTAAATGACTGGGGAAATGAGTAAAAACCAGAAAAAGAATCAGACTCTAAAATCTTATTTTGGTGATAAGACCAAAATATACAAACAGAAGGAGACAACAAAGGCAAAGCTTCTAGATTCAAAGCCTCCAAGAAAACTATGAATTGGTCTCAGGTCATAGAAGAGCTCAAAAAGAATTTTGAAAATCAAGTAAGAGAAGTAAGAAAATCAAGTAAGATCAGAGTAAAAACTGGGAAGAGAAATGAAAGTGATGTAAGAAAATCAGGAAAAATTAGTCAACTGCTTGTTTAAGGGGACCCAAAAAATACTGAAGAAAACAACACCTTAAAAATAGATTAACCCAAGTGGAAAAAGAGATCCAAAAAGCCAATGAGGAGAAGAATGCTTTAAAAAGTAGAATTAGTTAGATGGAAAAGGAGGTCCAAAAGGTCACTAGAGGAAATAATTTTTTAAAAATTAGAATGGAGCAGATGGAACCCAATGACTTTATGAAAAAAGAAATTACAAAACAAAACCCAAGGAATGAAAAAAATAGAAGACAATGTGAAATATTTCATTGGAAAAACAACTGACCTGGAAAATAGATCCAGTAGAGACAATTTAAAAATTATCAGAGTACCTGAAAGCTATGATCAAAAAAATAGCCTAGACATCATCTTGCAAGAAATTATCAAGGAAAACTGCCCTGATATACCAGAACTAGAGGGTAAAATAGATATTGAAAGAATCCACTGATCACCTCCTGAAAGAGATGCCAAAAGAACAATTCATAGGAATATTGTAGCCAAATTCCAAAGTTCCCTGGTCAAGGAGAAAAATATTATAAGCAGCCAGAAAGAAACAATCTGAATATTGTGAAAACACAATTAGAATAACACAAGATCTAGCAGCTTTAGGGACTGAAGGGTTTAGAATATGATATTCCAGAGGTCAAAGGAGCTAAGATTAAAACCAAGAATCACCTACCCAGCAAAACTGAGTATAATACTTCAGGGGAAAAAATGGTCATTCAATGAAGCAGAGGACTTTCAAGCATTCTTGATGAAAAGACCAGAGCTGAATAGAAAATTTGACTTTCAAACACATGAATCAGAGAAGCATGAAAAGGTGAACAGAAAAGAGAAATCATAAGGGACTTACTAAAGTTGAACTGTTTACATTCCTACAGGGAAGGATAATATTTGTAACTCTTGAGACTCATCTCAGTGTTAGGGTAGTTGGAGGGATTACATACATATAAAAGAAGGCACAGGGTGAGTTGAGTATGAAGGGAGGGTGTATAAAAATAAAATTAAGGAGTGGGAAAGGGATATATTTGGAGAAGGAGAAAGGGAGAAATAGAATGGAGTAAATTATCTCTCTCATAAAAGAAACAAGAAAAAGCTTTCTCAATGGAGGGGAAGAGGGGAAAGGTGAGAAGCAAAGAATGAATCTTATTCTCATTCGATTTGGTTTAACAAGGAAATAACATGCACAATCAATAACATGCCAAAATGGCAGAGTGAGAGCAAGTACTCACCTAAGCTCTAAGATAAACTCCTTCAGATACCTCTAAAAAGAGAGTCTGAAAAAATTTTAGAGTGGCAGAATCCACTGGGACACAGATCGTGACAGACTTCCAGCCCAGGACAGTCTGGAGGGGTCTGTTACATAGGACTAGAGGAACACACAGCATGCAGGCCATACCAGCATGGACCCTGCCATAACAAAGTCAATCAGGAATGCCCAGGCAGTCAGAAGCAGTAGTAGAAGTGTGGATTCTCAAATATATCAGCCCAGGACTGGAGTCCAGTGGAACTGAGTGAAACAGAAGTACAAAAGCCCAGATAATAGCAGCAGCCACTCCTGAGACTATCAGTCTTTAGATTAAATGTCTGTGAGTCACCTACTTGAACTTCCAGTAGCCAAGATGGCAGAATGATCTGTAAATGCTCTCTCCCTCTCCTTGTTGACCTTGAAAAACCTAGAGAATATTTCCCCATGAAAAATCCTGGAATAGTGGAATCAGTCAAAGGGGTAAACAGTCACTTAGCCCATGAGACTAGGAAAATCACAAGGTGGATTGGGGGGGGGGGGTGCTACTTCTTGCTGTGGCTGGAAAGAACCAGTTCAGGACTGGAGCTTTCCCAGACAGCCCCATCTCAGCAAACTAGGAAGAGATCCTGAGCCCCAGGGGGCTGGAGCCTGTAAGTGCCAATACAAGGATCACAGGCATGCCTTAGCACAGCCAGGAGAATAGGGAAGACACCAGTAAAGATGGGATTCACCAACCACTGACCTGTGCTCTAGCTCAGGAAAGGAAACATCCTGAAGCTAGACCACCCCTCCCCAATATCTCACTCAGCAAACTCCAGGGTAACTCCAGGGAAATTAGAAAGACTTCATTTGGCTTCTGCTCTGACACACCAGGGAGCTCAGCACCAGGTAAACTGCAACATTCTAGCTTCTAGCTGAAAGAACCAGAGGCCACAATACACAAAGCCTCAAGTTCTAAGCACAATAACAGTGGAACAGAGCCCCCTTGTGCCCCAGAAGCAGAGATTCACTTTAAAGGACAGGAAAAGGGTGATCATCATGAGCTAGAAGCAAACCAGAAAAGATAAACCATAGAATCTTATTATGGGGACAAGGATCAAATACCAAAGAGGTCAGCATTGAGACTGTACTCCCATCTGAAACTTCAGAAGAGAATATGAACTAGTCTCAAGCCCAAAGAGCATTCTTGGAAGACCTCAAGAAAGATTTTAAAAGCCAAATTAGAGAGGTAGAAGAAAAATTAGCCAATGATATTTAAAATATGAAAAAAGAATTCACTGAAGAGAACAACTCCTTAAAAAGAGAAAATTGGACAAATGGAAATGGAGGTGCAAAAGTTAAGAGATAGAAAAACCATCTACTAAAAATAAGAATTGGGCAAGTAGAAGCTAATGACTGTGAGACAGTAAGAATCAGTTAAATAGAGTCTAAAGAAGGAAAAAACAGAAGAAATGTAGAATAGCTCATTGGAAAAACAAGTGTCCTAGAAAATAGACCCAGTAGAGAAAATCTAAAAATTATTGGTCTACTGAAAAGTCATGATGAAAAAAAGACCCTGGACAATATCTTCCAAGAAATCATCAAGGAAAACTAGATCCAGCAGGCAAAATAGTCATCAAAAGAATCCACCAATCACCTCCTGAAAGAGATCCCAAACTGAAAACACCAAGGAATATCATTGTCAAATGCCAGAACTGTGAAGTGAAGGAGAAAATATTGCAGCCAGTCAGAAAGAAACCATTCAAATATCAAGGAGCTACAGTCAGGATCACAGGACTTTGCAGCTTCTACATTAACAGACTGGAGGGAATGGAATATGATATTCCATAAGGCAAAGGAACTTGGACTACAACCAAGGATAAACTGCCCAGAAAAACTGAGCATAATATTTTAGGCAAGGAGATGGACATTCTGTGAAATTAGGGATGTCCAGACCTTCCTGATGAAAAGGCCAGAGCCCAGTAGAAAATGTGATCTTCAAATACAAGTCTCAAGGGAGGCACAAAAAATATTCCCAATGCAACGCTTCTCTGTGGTATCTTGATTTTTCAATTCAATGCAACAAGCATTTATTAAGCATTTACTACATGCAAGTTGTGGACACAAAAACATTGTAGATACAAAAACAAAAAAAAATGAAAACATTCACCAAAAAAAAAAAAATGCACACACTCAATTTGGTATTAAAATCTATCTTACACTTCACGAAAATGGGGGGAAGGAGATAAGTAAAGGGTGGGGGGGGGATGAGAAGGGAAGGCAAATTGTGAGGAAGGGGTAATTAGAAGTAAACACTTCTAATAAGGGACAGGGTCAAAAGAGAGAATAGAATAAATGGGGGACAGGATAAGATTGAAGGAAATCTAGGTAGTCTTTTACAACATGACAGTTATGGAAGTGTTTTGCATGACTACACATGTATAACCTATATCAAATTGTTTACCTTCTCAATGGGGATGGGTGGGGAAGAAGGAAAGAAGAGAAGT
The DNA here is from genome assembly GCA_023548195.1 of Bettongia penicillata ogilbyi. NCBI lineage: Eukaryota > Metazoa > Chordata > Mammalia > Diprotodontia > Potoroidae > Bettongia > Bettongia penicillata. Next base: position 796,481 of record JAJHZJ010000589.1, read on the forward strand.
TGGAAATTAAAGTTTAAAAAATGAATGTTAAAAAATATTTTTACATGTAACTGGGAAATAGTATGAGTTAGTCTTTCGTTGACAAAGAAGACCATGCCATCAGAGAAATGATGACATGACTTGCACTTGACTTTGTTTTGAGTGAGGGAGGGCTGTGCAGGTTACCAGCCTCACTTTTCCTCCAGAGCTATCTGGATCCAGTGACCAGATATTCATGAGGATGACTGGAGATGACCCAGGATGAGGACATTGAGGTTAAATGACTTGCCCAAGGTCACATACCTAGTGAGTGTCAAGTGTCTAAGGTCAGATTTGAATTCAGGTTCTCCTGGCTCCTGCACTGGTGCTCTATCCACTGCACCACCTAGCTGCCCCAATTGGGAAATAAGACACACAGGCTATGGGGTGTGGATATCTATCTAACCCTGCAAGAAAATAGAGAGGAAGGAGATAAGAGATATGATAGAAGGGAGGGAAGATTAGAGGAAGGGGTAATCAGAATGCATGTTGTTTTGGAGTGGGTCAAGGGGAGAGATGGGGAGAAAATTTGGAACTCAAAATCTTGTGAAAGTGAATGTTGAAAACTATAAATTAATTAATTAATTGGAAACCAGAAAAAAGAAATGTCAGCTATCAAACTTATCAGTATTATTATTATAATTCAGTAGGTCAACAAAAATATTTGAAGTGTCATCATTATGTATATTATTAGTATTATCAATTCAAACTAGAAATTATTTCAATTTTTAGCTTCCAGAAACATTTTTTTTAAAAAATCACAGTAGGACATAGCCTACTTAGGATGAAATTTATTGAAATCATATGACTGCCCTTTTAATAAAAGCCCAGAGTATATTCTCATCCGACATGTATCTATTTTCAATTAATGCTAATTGAAATTATATTTATGCATCTAGAAAAGCAATTAGCAAAACCATTCATATTGATTATAAAAACAACCATTGTGCATGTAGAGCTGTCTACAATTGTCAGAACTCAATATTATTTTGATAATTTGTTGAGTACAGTATAATACCTTTCTCAGTATAGTTAAAACTCAAACCTTTAACTTAAAGTTTTCCCAACTCTAATCAGTATTCTTTTTTGGCAGCTATCTCTTTGGAGAAAAATATCTAATATCTTCTCTTTATCAATTACATCATTATTATAATGGATTCTTGTCCTAAAGACATCACATTAAAGTTAACGCACTAGCTGACTTCACAAAATTGACATAATATGATTTCTGGCACATCTCTGCCTTACATCTTTGCTATTTGTTGAACTCAAATCAAATTTGTCTTCTTCTCTTATTCAGAGGAATGTGTACACACACACACACACACACACACACACACACACACACACGGATGTACATAGACTCTGGTCATGTCTCCATGAGACTTGAGCAAAGTTGGTTTTTTCTTCATTTTACTTTGCTGGACCACTTTGTTTGAAGCACACCAAAAAGGAACCCTAGAGTTGACCCTTACTTTGTTATTGCAAAAGCCTGTTCATTGCATTGTTAAATCCTGTCCTTCTGTCCATCTTCCACATAATTGGATCAATTATCTTTCTAAAGCACAGGTCTGACCATGTCAGTGACCTGATTCAGGAACAACTCCCTACTCTTCACAAAATAATATATAAACCCCTCAGCTTGGCATTTAAATGCCTTCAAACTCTGGCTACAGTCAACATTTCCAACTTATTGCATAGTACTCCCCCCAAATTTATATATACATATAGGCAATATAATTTAAATGAACTTATATGTGCACATTCTGTTTAAGCGCAACCTCTTTGGAGTCAGACTTCATTTACATTTCTTTTTTGCAACCCACTACCCAGAATATTCCAGTCAAAATCCATTCCTCCTCACCTTTCCCTCTGAATTTTTTCCAGGTCATGACCCCTGCTTTTGCTATACTCTCCTCCCTTCATAATTTCAACCACTAAGCAAACCAGTTCAACTCTTCCTTCTCATTTATACTATTTATACTCAAATCCCTTGCACCCTTATCCTATCGCTGCTCATGCATTACCAAACCTCAAACCTAGGTTATTCCTTCCATCTACCTCCTCTATCCCTACTCAAGTGCTAAGGAACAGAGCTGGAGAAAGCAAAACAATTATGTTGACTGGATCCACTACAGAATTATGTTATCTAATCTCAACTGAGCTGCAGCAAGGCAATCCTTCTCCCTGATTATCTAATTGCATACTTCGCAACACCATTCCAAATGTCTTCTCAAACTTTTAATTACATCCCACCCCTTCTTTAGCAAAGGCCCTTATTTCCTACTTTGCTAATTAAAAAAAAAAATTGTTCTTCCTTTTCTCCAGTCCCCAAGAATGAGGTGACTCCTTCTTACCAATGCCAACATGTTTTCTTGACCCCATTCCCTCCTGATTCTCCAGTATGTTGTTCCTCACTACTAACCCCTCTCCTCTCCAATCTCCTCTATCTACTGGTTCTTCGCCTGCTTTCTGCAAAAATTCCCAAGTCTTTTCCAACTTCAAAAAAATATTCCTTAGCATACTACTAACTACCAGCCTCACCACCTACTGCCTCACATCTTTCAACCTTTTCTCACCAAACTTCCTAAAAACAATTTCTTTCACTCTTCTTAATCCCTTGGATCTGGTTTTTGACCTGGTAACTCAACTGAAATTACTCTCTCCAAAGTTACCATAATTTACATGTCAAATCTACTGACCTCCTTTCATTCTTCTTTCACATTCACTTCTCTACTCTTTGACAATTTATTGCTCTTTCCTCCTACTCTCTCCTTTCTGGGTTTTGGGGATACTACTCTCTCCTGGTTTTCCTACCTGTCTGTCCTTTATCAGGCATCTTTGCTAGATCCTTACTTATATCATGCCAACTAGGTATTTTAGGCATAGCACAAGGTTTTGTACTGAGCTTTCTCTTCTTTTGTTTCCTCTAAACTCTTTCCTGATTATTTTCATTCATAGGTTCAATTATCTCAATAAAGATAACTCCCTGATCTATATATCCAGGCATAGTCTCTATCCTGAGCTCCAGTTCCATATTAACAGCTGCCTATTAGACATTTCCAGCTGGAAGTTCTTGGGTAAACCCAAACTCAACTTGTCCAGAACAGCCTGTTATCTTTTCTCCTATTACTGAGAAAACTACCACCCTTCCCATTCACCTCAGTGCCATTCCTGGCTCTTTACTTTTGCACAGTTCATGTATGCAATCAGTTGCCAAACCCTCAGTGGATAGAGTGGTTGACCTGAAGTCAGGAAGGACCTATTTTTAATCTCACCATGAGATTTTGGGTAAATCATATAGCCTCTGCTTGCCAGCTTCCTCTCTTGTAAAATGGGTATAATGATAGTGTTTTTGTTCCAGAGTTGTTGTAAGAATCATATAAGATAATGTTGGTAAATTATTTAGCCCAGTTTCTGGCAGACAGTAAACATTATATAAATTCAAGCTCTTATTACTACTATTGTTAATTACTTTTGTTTTGCCATTTCTATCTTATAACATCTCTTATATATGGTTTCTCCTCTATCAGTTCTCCCAGACTTCATCCTACTTCAGAGGGGCAGTTAGATGGTGCAGTGGGTAGAACACCAGTGCAGGAGTCAAGAGGAGCTGAGTTTAAATCTCACCTCAGACACTTGACACTCACTAGCAGTGTGACCTTGGGCAAGTCATTTAACCCCAATTGCCTCATCCTGGGTCAACGCCAACCATCCTGATGAATATCTGGTCACTGGATTCAGATGGTTCTGGAGGAGAAGTGAGGATGGTGACCTGCACAGCCCTCCCTCACTCAAAACAAAGTCAAGTGCAAGTCATGTCATTATTTCTCTGATGGCATGGTCTTCCTCAGCAACAAAGGACAAACACAGATACACACACACACACACATACACACACACACACACACACACACACACTCTTTGCATAGTGTCTCAGCCACACTGGCCTGTTCATGGTTCTGTAACTCTGACCTTCCCTCCCTCTGCTCTATGCCTTTGCCCTGGCTGCCAACTTTCCTGGAATATTTTCCCTCCTCACATCTGCTTCCTGGAATCCATGATTTTCTTGAAAACAGTTCAAGTCCCATCTTCTTCATGAACCCAGTCCTTGTCCCCTCAGCTACTAAGTGCAACCCTTCTGAAAGCAACCTTATACAGACATACCTCACATATATTATGAGTTTGGGTCCAGACTACTACAATAAAGCAAATATTGCAATAAAGTCAGTCACATGAATTTTTTGGTTTCCCAGTGCATATAAAAATTGTGTTTATACTATACTACAGTCTATTAAGTGTGTAATAGTATTATGTCTAAAAAATTTAAATACCTTAATTAAAAAATACTTTACTGCTAAAAATCTGAGTCTTCATGGAATCATAATCTCTGCTGATGCTACGACTGCTGACTGATAAGGGTGGTGGTGATCGCTAAAGGTTGGGATGGCTGTGGCAGTTTCCTAAAATAAGACAACAATGAAGTCTGACATATCGATTGACTCTTCCTTTCACTTGAACAGAGGTCACTGTAGGGTTATTAATTACCCTAATTTCAATATTGCTTTTGAAAGAGGCCTGGGGAGGGAGGAGAGAGAAAGAGAGAGAGAGAGAGATTGGAGGAGCAGTCACAACACATGTAACATTCACTGATTAAGTTCACCATCTTATATGGATGCTGTTTGTGGCACCCCAAAACATTTACAATAGTAACATCAGATATAACAATAATGAAAAAGTTCAAAATATTATGAGAATTATCGAACTGTGACACAGAGAGACAATGTAAACACATGGTGATGGAAAATGCCTCTGACAGACTTGCTCAATGCAGGGTTGCCACAAACCTTTAAATTGTAAACAATGCAATACGTGCAAAGCTCAATAAAGTAAAGCTCAATAAAATGAGGGATCCCTATTTTCATTTGTATATATTTTCTTGACACCCAGAAATATGAGCCTTGTCTCCCACATTCAAATGTAAGCTCTTTGAGTGCAGGGACAGCTCCAGTTTTTGTCTGTGCTTCCCCGTTTCTTGGCACAGTGGCAAGATAGGATATTGCATAAGGGGAGAACTAGCAAGTCATTTAACTAAAACAAAGAATGTGGGGTTAGGGGTAATAGGAATGAAGACCACAAAAGTAGCTGTCAGGAGAAAAGCTAAGAATGCCAGACTGAGGATTTTAGGCTTTAACCTTAATGCAATAGGGAAATAATCTTCATGTACTCGTACTTTTTTTTCTTTTTCATAAAAATTCCTTATTATTTTGACCTCACACCTGTTCTAGATTTTTAGAAATGAGGAAACTCTCAATGCAAAAATTTGACCAAAACGGACTTTCATCAAATATCCCTATCTGTAATTCTATCCCTAGAACCACCTTCTCATACATCAACGTATGGTACAATGGAATGATGAACCTCAAAATTTATTTCACTTCTGCCTGTTGCTCCATTAAAACAGCCGCATCTCAAGGGACAATCAGATTTATACAGGCTAGTGTCATACACGAAAGCAATAGTGAGCATTTTCAGTGAGGAAAACATGGTGAAGCTATCTATTGTCACAGGACCCAAGACTTATAATCCCCATGCTTCACAGACAACAATAATTCTTTTTCTAAAGTTTAAGACAGCAGAAATTCTCAATGTTATTGAGCAGAACAATGTTCCTAACCTGGACACATAATAAAATGACAGTCCTAATATCCACAGGCAAAGAGGGGAAAAGTAATTCACTAAAGAATTAAGAAATTGTACAGGAACAGTTCAAGGCAACCATTCCACCATGATGAAATTATGGTGACACCACCATGGCGCCCCTAGGTGGCACAGTGAATAGAGCACTGACCTGAGTTCAAATCTGGCCTCACATAATTACCAGCTTTATGACCCTGGGTGAGTCACATACCCTCTGTTAGCCTCCATTTCTTCATCTGTAAATTAACAGCACCTACTTCATAGTATTGTGAAAATCAAATGAGGTAATGATTTTAAAGTGTTCAGCACAGAGTTGGGGAATTAATGTGTGGGGATTATTAATTAGTAAGAAGAGTCCTGGCTAAGATTGAGAACTAATTTATATAAGATTCTACATTTGGTGATCCAGGACAATTCCAAAAGATTTATGGTGACAAATGCTATCCACCCCCAGAGAGAGACCTGATGGAATTGGATGGCAGATCAAAATATACTTTTTTAAACTTTATTTTTCTTGTTGGTGTGTTTGTTTTTTGGTCTGCATTTTCTTTTACAACATAACTAATATAGGAATATGTTCTGCATGACTGCACGTGCACAACCTATATTAAATTGATGTCTCAGAAAAGGGTGGTGGGGGAAGGCAAAAGGAAAAGAATTTGGAACTCATAACTGTAAAAAGTGAATGTTAAAAATTATTTCTACATTTAATTGGAAAAAATTAAATTTTAAACAAAAAAGCGTTTGGCACAGTACCTGGCACATAGTAGGTAAATGCTTGTTATTATTCTCCACCAACTCCGCTGAAGTACTCTACTCTTAAATGTACATTTTCCACATTCCAAAGAGTTTGCAGAAAGAAAATAATAAATTGCCCTGAATTTATAGGATCATAAGTCTAGAGCTGGATAGTGCGTCAGATCCCATTTGGTCCAAGCCCCACAGATGAGGAAACTGAGGATTATGGGGATTAAAGTCAAAGGACATAAAGGTGGTGTCAGAGATGATATTTGAATAAAGGTCCTCAGCTTGCAGGGTCGCGCTCTTTCGACAGTAATATGTTGTCACCGGATAGCCAAGCTGTTCCAACATTTCGCAGATAGACAAAGAAAGATAGCCTGGTTTTGCCACGACTACTGTGCCGACATAAGGTCTGCAGTGGTCCTGTAGTTGTAATAAAGTTTGCAATTATATAGTTCCTTTAGGTTTTTGTGAAAATGCTTCAACGTCTATCATTTTATCATTTGTATCATTGATGAGCCTGTCAAAAAAATAGGCTTAACTATGTGGTCTCTGAGACCCCTTCCATCTTTAAGACTATGATTTTATGATCTCATTTTATCTTACAAGAAATCTTATGAGTTACGGAAAACAGGTATTATTGCCTCTGTCTTACAGGAAGGGAAACTGAGGTTTAGGACCACTAAATCCAAGGTCACACAGTGACTAAAAGGCAGAGTCAGAATTAGAACTATCTTGACTCAGGCTCTTTCCAATAGACAATGCTGCAATGCTGTGACTAATTGATTGGGCCTTTACTATCTTAACCATATATAACTTAGAGATGATCAATCTCAATATAGTTAATGTCTTTTTTTTTTTGAGACTGAATCTCCCTATCTCACAAATACTGGAAATACAATGGTCACTCGTGGACACAATTCCAATACTGATTAGCACAGTCCTTTTTCTATTCTGGGACATTTTGCCTCTCCTTAGACACTGCCCCTGAGTGGCTCACTATATTAGCGAAAGACAATGTAGGCACCCAATTCATGTTAGCCCTACTGCAGCTCAGAACTCTGGAATTCAGTTGATCCAACAGCTTCATCCTCCCCGCAACTGGAGGGATTAAAGGTGTATATCACCTTGCCTGATAAATATGATGATGAATTACAATTATTAAATTAATTAATATTAATAATTCACATTTATAAGATTTCGCAGTTTATAAAGCATTTATTCATAACAACCCAATGAGGTGAATACTGGATCACCACAGTTATTTTCAAACACCACTATGTTGTATTTTGTGTATGGATTGTCCTTTATAGACACTGAAATCCCCTCCAACTCTTAAATTCCGTGATTTTGTGATGATTAGATCTGATTTAAGAATGCCAGTTTGACAACTATAAAGAAGATGAATCGGAGAGGGAAGATCTCTAAACTGACATTGTGAAGACAGGTAAATATAGGGGAGTTATCTAAAGAGACAAAGAAAGATGGAAAACTCATCGAATATTTCAATTAAAAAAAAAAAGGATGGAAGCAAAGTTGATAGTAGAACCTGAAAATAAAGTCATGGCAAAATTCTGCAAGAGGAGTCAGAAGTGTTAAAACTCAGAATGAGCAGGACTGGTGATGAATGAACAAAAAAAGACATGTTAGCTACATTAGGAAAAGAGGAAGTTCAAACAAGGGATAGAAGCGTTGGTCCAGGATGATAAGAGAATACGACTCCTATTTTGCTTTTGTTTCATCAGCCAAGAAAAATATTTTTTTTGGATTGAGAAGAGTAGAGAAAAAAATGATTGACACGGACATAAAAGAGCACCTAGCTACATTCAGCAAGTTTGAGTCACCAGATGATGAAAATCTTTATCCCAGCAAAATGATTGCTGAAACACTGTATATGAACTTTGAAAGCAAAATAATAGTATTCTATTACATGGGCAACTAGGTGGCACCGTGGATAAAGTGCTAATCCTGGAGTCATGAAGACTCATTTTCCTAACTTCAAATCTGGCCTCAAACTTTTCCTAGATTTGTGACCCTGGGCATGTCATTTAGCCCTATTTGCCTCAATTCCTTATTTGTAAAATGAGTTGGAGAATGAAATGGCAAGCCACTTCAGTACCTTTTCCAAGAAAACCCCAAGTGGGGTCAACAAAGAGTCAGACATGACTGAAAATGACTCAACAACAAATGATAAAAGCAAATGAGGAAATGAATGATTTCAACAAGACGTGGAAAGACTTACATGAACTCATTCAGTGTGAAGTAAATAGAACCAGAAGAACAATTTATACAAACAACTTTGAAATCTGCAACATCTATGATCAACGTAATGACCTTCCATGATTCTAAAGTGCCAATGAGGAAACGTTTTCCATGATACAGAGATCACTGGTTTTACTTATTTAAGATTTAGGGTGCAGAATGAGACAGATGCATACATATATGCATGCATATGCATACATATAATACAGCCTTTGAGGGAATTTGTTATGCTTGATTATGCATATTTGCAACAAGAAATTAAGTGGGTTTTTTTTCCCAATATAGTTGAAATGGGAAAGGGAGAAAATAGATTTTTTTCATTTTTTTTTTTAATCAAGAGGGGGACAGTGCTATAGACGTAGAATGATGTATACACCTTCAAATCAGGTAACTGTATTATTAGTGTCGTTAATTGTTATAGTTTGTTAAAATGAGATATCTCAAAGAAAAAGCAATATTTGTCATGTAAAGAATGATAATTGCAAATGGGAAATTTGCAAAGCAAACACTCTTCTAAATTTTTAAAACAAGAAGAGTGTGCATCTTCAAACTGTATAGACTAGAAAACTTAACTTCAATTTTCTCTCTTAAAGAAAGTTCTTTTAGGCGATAGAAAGGGAAAGGGAAGAAAGAGAAGTTATAATGGAGAAGAGGTTTCACTAGCTATAGGACTGTCCTGATGAGTAAGCTCCTATACCAATGAAGATTGGTAGTTTCTACAACTTATAGCCTAGAGTCACTGAAACACTGAGATTTTCTAAGGAATATACATCCAACATGTGCCTAAGGCAAGAAAAGTCTTGCTAGGTTTAACTCCAATGTCCACATTCTTTACACTATGCTATGATACTTCTCAACAAAATTATTAGAGAAATTATTAAATAATAACAATAGCTAACATTTACATAGCATTTTAAGGTTTGCATATATACACATACGGGGTGTATATGTATACAAATATATATATATATATATAATGTCATTTGATCCACACAAAAATTCTGTGATGTAGGTTCTGTTAGCCCCATTTTACAGATGAGAAAATTGAGAGATAACTTACCCAAGATCACACAAATAATAGGTAAGAGACAGAAGTCAAACTGATTACAAGTTCAACATTCTAACCACCATACAGCCTAGCCAGTTTGTGAGCGGTTTAAGATAATTTAGAGAGAGAAGCAATGATGTCTAAAAGCTAGCATAGCTTCATCAAGAAAAGGTCATTCAAAACTACCATTTGTTTCCAGGGCTTCTTAAAATTTTTCCACTTGTGACCCCTTCAGCACCCACTATGGGTGGGGTCACGACCCACAGTTTAAGAAGCACTGATTCACTCTAGACTGGTAAATGAAGAAAATGTTGTAAGTGTAGAAAACCGAAATTTCAGCAAATTATTTGATGAAGTCAGTCATATTATTCCTGTAGACAAACCAGAGAGATGTTCAGCAGGTAGATTCAGAACTGGTTGCATGGCTAGAATCAAAGAGTGGTTGTTAATGGGTCCATGTCCATTTGAAAAACAGTATCAAATGGAGTACCCAAGGGGTCTGTCTTTGGCTTTGTTTTGTCTAACACTTTTGTCAATAACGTAGATGACATACTTTACAAATTATGCAGGTTACATGAAACTGTGACAGATGGTTAACACATTGAAGACGGAGCATGAATTTTAAAAGATATGATGTCCTGAATCTAATAAGAAATTTAATATGGTTAAACTGGTCTTAAAAAAAATAACCTAACCTCACTAGCGATGGGGTAGAATGAAGTTGTAGAAATTGTAATCAATTTAGAAAACCTAAACTCCTAGCTTGTTTCAGGAGCTTTTTAGCTAGAGGATCCCATGCAAGTAATTTAACTTCTATCCGTTTCTTCACCTTCACCTAGGGATAATAATACCAACTACCTCACATGGAGTTGTTTTGAGGGTAAACTGTGGTAACATATGTAAAGTGCTTTGTAAACTCTCAAATGCCATATAAATACTAGCTGCTATTATTCTTTTCCCTTCCCTCAAGACTCTGATGGTCATGGACATCCTCAATAAAGGAAAAGAAAAATCACTGGCTCATACAATCTTGGATCAAAGGAGATCTCCATTAGCCAAGCCTGTTATTAAGAACTACAGCTACAGCCCGGCTGCTTTGCTTTCCTCATCTACAAGACCACACAGAACACAGTCACGGCATTGTTTATAAATTCCTCCTCGTTTCAAAGGATGTTTTTCCCTATCACTGAGTGAGAAGGAGAGAGGGAGAAACAGAGAGAGAGAGAGAGAGAGAGAGAGAGAGAGAGAGAGAGAATTGGATCTTTGAATTCACTGATTTAAACCATCCTCATCCAGGATGAGGAAATTCCCTGTACCTATACAGGTTGGCATCTTCTTTGCAATTTATGGTTTTAGAGCATTTCCTAGGACAGTGGTCTCCAAGTTGGGGACCATGACTTGACCCCATGTGGATGAGAAGATGCATCACATTCCACCCTCTCCATAACAGTGATTCCAACATAACTACACCACCCCCTTCAATACTATACCATTCTGCCTTCTCTCAAAGGGGGCCTTCCTTCCCTCAGGGTTGGAAGGATATAACCTTAGCTGATGAAGGCAACTTCAGTAGCTGCACAGGCAAATCTCTGTCCGTCTCTGTCTGTCATTATCTTTGTCTCTGTTTCTTTCTCTGTATCTCTGTGTCTGTCTCTGTGTCTGTCTCCCTCTGTCTCTCTACCTCTCTGTCTTTCTCTCTCTGTCTTTCTCTCTCTGTCTTTCTCTCTCTCTCTCTCTCTCTCTCTCTCTCTCTCTCTCTCTCTCTCTCTCTCTCTCCCTCTCTCTCTCACACACACACACACACACACACACATCCCCATATACTATCCCCCATCACCACAGTAGATAAATGCACCATGACAGAAACCAGTGAGTAAGCCTCCCACCTCTCCCTGACATATTCATATTTTGCACTCTTTCTGGTGCAGATCTGGAGAATGACAGGATAACAACGGACAAGATGATAAGACACGACTCGGTTATGCTTACATCATCTTTCCCTGAAAACCCCTCCCTGTTCCAAATTTCCCTATTTTTGCAGAGGCCCTTGCCGTCCTCCCACTCTTCGGCTTCTCAGCTTCCTCCTTACCCTTGACTCTTCTTTGAACTAAAATGGCTCTCTTCCAAGTTACCACTCCTCTCTTAACTGCCATATTGAATGGCCTTTTCTCAATGTTCATTTTCTTTGAAAAACGATTTTCCAGATTCTCCGGATCATTTGAGCCTGTTAACTCTCTTCTGGATGCTTTCTCCTCTCTGCTCATTATATTGCCACCTTCTCTTTTGGTTCCTACCTTGTTGGCTGCTCCTTCTCCTTTGCTGGATCATCATCCATAGCTCATACGTGTCCCTGAGGTCTTGTATCTAGTCCTAACCTGTGTCAGACCTCCAGCCCCTAATGACAAACTAGTTATTGAATGTTGAGAAATAGCATGCCCCTTAAGTATCTTGAAATGACAACAAAAAGAACCCAGTACATTTTCCCCCAAAAACCAACTCGTCTTCTGAACTTTCTAATTACTGTCAAGAGCATCACTGTCCTTCCCCTTACCCAGATTCTCAACCTTGGAGTTATCCTTTACTCCTCATTTTCCTTCACCTCACATATCCATTCAGGGTCCAAATCGTGTCATTTTCCCCTCCACATGTCTCACAATTGTCCCCCTCACTTTACTCACATGGCCACCACTCCAGTTCATTCCTTATCACTTATAATATTGAGGCACTCTTCTACCTGATCCCTCTGCCTCAAGTCTCTCCTCACTCTACCCCATCTTCCACATACAAATGTCAGTGACTTTCCTAAAGTACAGATCTGACAGTGTCACCCCTATGCTACAGCCTCTGACACACTATCCCCCAACTTTTGTTCAGTCATGTCCAACTCTTCATGATCCTATTTGGAGTGTTCTTGGCAAAGATACTGGAATAGTTTGCCATTTCCTTCTCCTGCAGATGAGGAAACTGAGGCAAACAGGGTTAAATGACTTGCCCCAGTCACAATGTCCGAGCCTGAGTTTGAACTCTGGTCTTCCCGACTCCAGATCTAGTGTACTATCCATGCACCACCTTGCTGTTCATCCCTATACATACTGGTTGTCTGACCCTGGACAAATCACTTAATCTCTCGATGCCCCAGGCAACTCCTTGCACTTTAATTAATAGAGGGAGTCACATACGCACACACACACACCACACAATGAAATAATAGATTAATTTATATTTACAGTAGAAAAGTTACATTCCTAACATAAAAGGTAGAAAATTACCCTGAACTAACAACTCACAATTGTATCTTGCTTTAAGTTTCCCCAAGCATTTTTTACAAGGCAACCCTATAACAAAGGAAATGAAAGCATTATTAATCATATTATTATGGGAGTCTTGATTTTACAGGTGAGGAAACAGACTCAGAGAGGCTGTAGCTATGACTTCCATATTGAATATGCGTATATGTATTTGTGTATATCCAGGCATGCATATGCATGCACATTTAGAGTATCACAAGGCATCTTGCTCCCATTTTAGAATATGTATGTAGTTAACACAATAAATATTTGTTAAATTGAACATGAACTCTTAGAAAAGACCTTGTTTTGCATAATTCTTAACACAGCATTTTATAGCAAGTACAACATGAACTCTAAACAGATGTTATAAAGAAAACTTGGGGAGAGGGCAGGAAATTGACAGATTCAGTCTGTTTTGTTAAATGTTAAATTACAATAGTAATATCAATGATTAATTAAGGCACCAAAAGTAGAATCTGAGATGTGACTAACTTGTTTTTGGAAGGAACAAAAAGAAAACCAGTGTTGGACATATCATTTCACTGATATTTTCTTAAGGGAAACTATTTTGAAAGGCAATTTCCCTAAATGGGTGCAAAATGTTGTGTAATCTCTTTCCATTTTTATTGTTTATCCCTATTTCTTTTTTTTTTTTTAAGTTTGGGAAGCATTACCAGGATTTACTTAAGACCACATTATTTTTCCCTTTGTTTACAAGTTTACAAAGGAGGGGGACTGGATAAGAGTAAAAGCAAAGGAAATGCTACATCTGTGAATTAGCTACAGAAAAGTACATCCCCTTTCATCCTTTTCCTTTATCTACTTAATATACTCATTAAGCTTCTAGGGGCATTTACATAGCTAAATGCTACAAGACTGGCAAAGGACTATACAACACCTCTATCCATAGGTCATAAAAATCTTTTAAGAGAATTTAAAAGATTACCCTGAGGGTAGTAGTCAGAATTGCCAAGCAGGGATGTTTACTTGTTCACATACATACATACATACATATATATGCAATCATTTACACATGTATAGGTGTACATGTATGTACATATGTACATTATGTATGTATCACACATATACACATGTATCATTAAGACTGTACATGTCTACCTTTTTAAGTATGTAATCTCTCAAAATTCAGGAATAAAAAGAAAAAAAAGAAAAACTTTAATTGTGTTAATGGCTCACATATGCATCAAGAAAAGATTAAATGTGGACACAGCAGTATCCTCACTACTCACAATCTACTTTTTTTTTTACTACTTCCAGTGTTCTACTTATACAACTTACAGACCCCAATCTGAACTCCTGCTTAAGGGATTCTTGTTCTGATACTGTCTTTGAACCCTCTTCGAGTATACACATCAGATAAACCATGTCACTTCCAGTTCCTGCAAACCTGATAAAGAGTAAAGTATAGCATTTTAGCTGGTTAAAGAAGAAACTCTAAGATGCCTTGCAAACAGTGTAAGTAAAATATCCTTCAAGGCTACTATCTGTGAGATGGAAGCACTATTATGACTCAGGCTTGAAATCACCTCCCTGACTAATACAAAGAAATGCCAAGTTCTGAGATCAACAAATGTTCATCTCAAATTTTCAGCCAAGTTTCAAGAATAATAAAACACAGGAAAGTCAAAGGGAGAGAGCATCAGAAGTCTGTGACATCCTCCATCCCCCTCACCTATAGCAGTACATAATACTTCAAAGGAAATAGATCCATCCTGTCTGTAGAATTCCACAAAGAATTCTATCCTGTGCCTGAGTAATAAGCACTTGTCTAAAAGACACCTGAATTGTTAGGATGATCAACTCCCGCTCTCTGGGATGTCCTCTCAGGACTTGAACGAAATAACTCAGACTCTGGTTAAACCAGAGGCCTTTGATCATTTAGGGGGTTATACTATCAGAACTATTTTTTTTCTGTCCTCTAAACTTTGAAGATAATTAGTCTCAAACCTTTGAAAGCAATTAAAAGGTGTGGCTGCCAAGAAAAAGTGAGTATTTTTCTTCTAAATGGGCAGAGTAGGCAGTTTGCTCCTCGTACAACTCTAATTATATCACCTGTGCTTATTTAGGCCCTGATATACTGATAGGCCCACTTTCAGCAGCCACACCTAGGTGCTAATGAGGGCCTCCTGCAACGAATCATAGCCATTAAGAAATAACAAACTCAGATGTCAGAATGAGTCAATTCTTTATCATTGACTGGCAATTTCATCTTTCTACTGGTAACTCATCTTCAATTCACTCAACAAGAGGAAGAAAAGATTGTACATTCACTCTACTCTATATGATGAGTAGGTTATATTTTTAAACATAAATATTTCTTAATATTCTGTTTTTAATGGAAGTGGAGAGGAGAGAATAGAGGGTGGCATGTATGGGGTGTTAGAGAGGACTAGAACCTGCGGTGTGAGGGCTTCTGAGCCGTTTTCAGGGTTTCGTCCACCTGGCACCCAACTCTCAGCTACGGCTCCAAGAAATTGTAGCATGTGCAACAGACACACCTTGGTAAAACTCTCAGCAGACAGGGAGAGTAACCAATAGGCCTCAAAATCATCAGTGAGTTAGGGGAATGTCTACCCCAATCATATGAAGACTGGAGGGATGAGAACAACTTGTTCCAACAACCACGAAGGAAGAAGAAGCAGTCCCTGTGGAACGCTTAGAGCTTGGTCAGACATCTAAGAGACCAAGGTCATCCATCACATCCTGGGCCATCGAGAGTCATCCTGACTTCTGTCTTGCCCTGGACTTCAATGACTCAGGAATAAAGAGAGAGACTGATGACTTTGTACAACTGTCTCACTTCAATCCAATTCACACACAAGTCAAGACATCACCCCATGATGTCACTGGTCCTTTTCAAAAACACAACATGAACAATAGCAATCATCTGCATTAACTTGCCAACCAAAACTTTACAGCACTGAGAAGAAAAACAAATTTCACTTATTCAAGCATTCTGTCATTTGCTTATATTATAGAATAAAGGTCATCACATGGTTAAATTGCCAAGCCAAAGAGTAAAACTCAGGTTAGGAGGAACATAGATCATCCCTAATCTATATAATTAGAAGTTAACTCTACTTTTCATCTTCCTGTGATATGACTTAACTGTATTCAATCCTATTCCTGCCTTAAAAAATGGCCAATTAGTCTGAAAACATCCTCAACTCGAAAACCCACAAAATTTGAGAATTGGAAGAAGTTTGAGAGGCCATATAGTTCAATCCATACATAAAGTGAATCCCTGCTACATCACACCCAACAATTGCTCATTCAGCCTCTGCTTGAAGCCTTCCAAGGAGAGGGAACCCACTTCCTCTTGAGTCAGTCCATTCTGCTTTTACACAGCTCTCGTTGTTAGGAATTCCTTCCTCACATCAAGTCTAAAGAAGATTCTATAATTTCTACTCATTGTTCCTGGTTCTGCCTTCTGGGGCCAAGTAGAGTAGGTCTTATCCCTCTTCTGGCAGTTGTGTGGGTCAATGGATGGAGCACTGCACCTGGAGTCAGGAAAATCTAAGTTCAAATCTGGCCTCAGACACTTTCTAGGTATGTGACCCAGGGTACGTGCCTTAATCCACTGGAGAAGGAAATGACAAACCACTCCAATATGTTTACCAAGAAAACCTCATGGACAGTATGGTCCACAGGGTCACAAAAAGTCAAGTACAACTGAACAATGGCATTTCCATTTGGTAACCTTTTAAATACTAGACTTGGTGACTTCTTGACTTGGAAGACAATTATCATCTTTTCTCTTCATCTGGCTAAGCATCCCATTCCTTCAGCTATCCTCATATGATGTAGACTGAAGTTCCTTCATTAAGATAGTTATCATCTTCTGGACATTCTCCAACTTGTCAATGTCTTTCTTAAAGTACGACATCTAGAATTGAACCCAATACTCCAGATAAGATCCAGACAAGATGAGGGTAAAGTTCAGTGGGATTATTACCTCCTTATTCCTGGAATATATGCCTCCTCTGTTTATTCATCCCAAAATTGTATTAGTTTTTGGAGTTGCCATGTCATATTAATAATTAATACTGACTTGTAGTCCATTATAACCCTTAGATCTTTTTCCTACAAACTGCTGGCTAATTTTGCCTCCTCTTTCTCCCATTTCATACTTGAGCAGTTGATTATTTTGTACCTAATTGTAAGATTTTATATTTCTCCCTATTGAATGCCATCTTATTAGATTTGGCCCAATGTCCTAGCCTGTCTGGATCTTTATGGATCCTGACTCTTATATAGTGTTAGTTATTCTCCCAGTTTTGTGTGATCTGCAAATTTGGCAGTTAGGCCCTCTACATCCTTGTCCAAGTCACTGATAAAAATAATTCAAGCACAGATGCCTGAGGTACTTCACTGGAGACCTTCTGCAGTGCTGACAATGAAACATTAACAATCATTCTTTGAACCCAGCTACCTAACCAGCTCTGCATCCAAGTAATCACCAACTAGCCAACTTCCTTCCATTTCATTCACAAGAATGATAAGAGATACTTTATCAAAAGCTTTGCTTAAACCTAGGTCCATGAAATCTTTATGCATTCCCATTATTTACCAGTTTGGCAATCGTTTAAAAAATGGAAAGGAGATTAATCTGGAATGAACTGTTCCTTGTGTAGTCAAGATGGCTTTTTGTATTTGCCTCTTCCCATTCACAATGTTTACAAACTATCTCTTTAATAACTCATTCTAGAATTTTCCTGGAATTAGACATCATGTTCACCAGCCTATCGTTTATAGAGTGTTCTCTTTCCCCACTTTTTTGAAGTGGGACATTCTATAAACTTATGGTATCGCTACTATTTCCCACAATTTTTCAGATATTACTAATGGTGTCTCAGCAGTCATATCCCCCAGAAATTAAATGAGGCCTTAGAAATAATATAATATGATTGTCTCTTCTTACAGATCATAAAACTAAGATCCAGGGATGCTAAGTGGTTTACTACAGTCATATATCTAGGTAGCTATAGAATTCGGATTTGAACCCAGAGGTACTGACTCATAATTCTGAATTCTTTCTTCTGCACCATTGTGGAGACTTTAACCCTATTTAGGGCCACGACCTTACTACTGCCCCAAAGAGTTAGGCAGTGAACCAATTTGAGAGTAGGAAAGTGATTCCATACAATTATCCTAATGATAGTCAACCGTAAGGCTTGTCTTCAACACAATCCAAATTTTATCCCTTAATTCCTCAACTCCATCCTCTCCCACCCCTATATAAGATCTTAACCTCCCTCCTTGCTTCAGCCTTGCAGTTGTAATCTAAATGAAACATGGGTACTCACAGCAGTAGAAGTGGGAAAATTACACACACACAC
Source organism: Bettongia penicillata ogilbyi (assembly GCA_023548195.1). Lineage (NCBI taxonomy): Eukaryota > Metazoa > Chordata > Mammalia > Diprotodontia > Potoroidae > Bettongia > Bettongia penicillata. Next base: position 814,900 of record JAJHZJ010000589.1, read on the forward strand.
ACACACACACACACACACACACACACACTCCCAAAAATAACCAACATCACCTTGTAGCTATATAAGGTAAACTCAAAGGGAGGATTCTGTGTTCTGGGGAATAAAAGCCTTGCTCCACTCCTCCCCTTTTCATTTTGAGCAGGACAGAGTGAGTGGAACAGGCAAGGATGGACTGTTATTTGCTGCAAAGATCCCATTACATTATATCCCCTCTAATCTCAGGCTTTTTTCTTCCAAAACTCCCTGTTACCATCCTTTCATCCAGATTTCCAGAGATCACCTTCAACTCTTTAGTCTCCCTCACCCCACTTAACCAAAGAGTTACCAAATCTTGCCATTTCTTATATCTCTACATCTCTCACATCTGTCCCCTTCTCTCTGCTCACTCAGTCACCACCTCAGTTCAAACCTTTACCACATCTCACTTAGAATGTTATAATAGTATCCTCACTGATCTCCCTAATCATTTTCTCTCCTCTATAATCCCTCTTTCACACAGGTCTGACTCTTGCACTCTCCTGCCCAATAATCTCTTATGGATTATATGGATTATTTATTGGCTCTAGGGTCAAATCCATAGATAGACAGACAGACAGACAGGCATACAGACCCAGATATACAGGAAAGAGTGTATATGTACATATATGTATAAATGTACATATATTTTTGTATATATATAATTTTTTTAAATTTCATTATGTTTCGTTATACAATAATAGACACTAATAGCTATTATTTATATAGCACTTTAAGATTTGTAAAGCACTTTGCAAATATCTCAATTTATCCATGTAACAACCCTAGAAAGTAGAAGGAGAGAAGCAAGCATTTATTACACACCTACCACATGCCAGGCACTGTGCTAAGCATTTTATAAATATTGTGTCATTTGATCCTAACAAGAATCCTAGGAGGTAAGGTCTATTATTTTCTTCATTTTATAGATGAAGAAACTGAGGCAGACAGTGGTTAATTGTCTTGCCAAAGGTTGTATAGCTAGAAAGCCTCTAAGGCTGGATATGAACTCAGGTCTTTCTGGTCCCAGGCCCAGTATTCTATCCACTACATTACCCATTTTACAGATGAATATACTGAGGCAGACTGAGGTTAAGTGTCTTGCCCATGGTCACATAGCTAGTCAGTTTATCAAGTTTACCAAGAGAAGAGAAAATAGAGATAAGGTTTCTTGAATGAGCAATGCAAAAAAAAAAAAATAGTAGAAAGCAAAATAATAGGAAAGACATCTAGATCTCTCCAAGAAAACTGGAGGTATCAAGGGAATGTTTCATACAAAAATGGGCATGATAAAAGACAAAAAGATGGTAAGGAATTAACAGAAACACAAGAGGTTCAGAAGAGGTGAGAAGAATACACAAAAGAACTATAGAAGAAAGTTCAACATTACCAATAACCAAGAGGGTAGGATTATTGACCTAGGGTGAGGCATCATGGAAAATCAAGTCAAGTGGGTCTTAGCAAACATTACAGACAAGACTAGTTTGAGATAATGGAATTCTAGCTGTGCTATTTTAAATTCTAAAAGATGATACTGTCATAGTGCTGCAAGTTTGCCAGCAAATTTGGAAAACAACTGGATTGGAAAAGATCAGTTTATGTCCCAATTTAAAAGAAGAGCAATGCCAAAGAATGTTCAAATTACCAAACAGTTGCACTCATTTCACATACCAGGAAGGTTATGCTTAAGATTCTGCAAACTAGACTTCAGCAATATGTGAACCAAGAATAACCAGAAGAGTAGGCTGGTTTTTGAAAAAGCAGTGAAACTAGAGACCAAATTGTCAATATTTACTGGATTAGGGAGAAAGCAAGAGATTTCCAGAAAAACATCTACTTTCACTTCACTGATGATTAAAAGTCTTTAACTGTATGGATCACAATAAATGTAACGAATCTTAAAAAAATGGGAGTACCAGATCATCTTGCTTGTTGTCTCTTAAGGAACCTGAATGCCGGACAAGAAGCAACAGCTCGTATCTAACATGGAACAATGAATTGGTTTAAGAATGGAAAAGGAATACTACAAGGCTATGTAATGTCACCTTACTTATTTAACTTATATGCTAAGTACATCATGCAAAATGACAGTCTGGATGAATGAAAAGCCAGAATTAAATTTGCTGGGAGATATATTAACAATTTCAGATGTGCAGATGATACCACTGAGATGGCAAAAGGTGAAGAATGGAAAAAAGCTGCTTGATAAGAGTGAAAGAGAAGAGTATAAAAGTTGACTGCAAGTTTAGCATAAAAAAAACAAACTAAGTTGTTAGCAACTGGTCCCATCACTTCCTGGCAAATAGAGGGAGAAGCAACAGAAGTAACGTCAAATTTTATGCTCTGTGCTCAAAGATCCCTGCAGACAGTGACTGCTGCCTTGAAATTAAAAGATGCTTGCTCCTTGAAAGGGAAACTAAACAAATCTGGACATCGTACTATGAAAAGCAGAGCCGTCCCCTTTCCAACAAAGATCCGCACGGTCAGTTAATGCTTTTCCAGTAGCGATGTACGGCTACGCGAGTTGGAAAATGAGCCCTGCAGAACTGACACTTGAATTGTGGTGCTGGAGAAGACTTCCGAGAGTCACTTGGACAACAAAATCAAATCATTCAGTATTTAAAGAACTTAATTCAGATTATTCCCTGGAAGGTCAAATATTAAAGCTAAAGCTTAAAAACTTTGACCATATAATGAGAAATTATTCTTTTGAAAAGACTGATGTCGGAAAAGATTGAAGGCAAAAGTAAAAGGAAACTACAGAGGAAGAGATGGATAGATAGGGTCCTGGATGAACTTGGACAAACTTCAAGAGACAGTGAAGGACAGAAGGGTTTGATGTGCCATGATCCATGGCAGGGGTGGTGAACCTGCGGCCTCAAAGCCCTCTAGGTCCTCAAGCGCGGCCCTTTGACGAAATTCAAACTTCACAGAACAAATCTCCTTAATAAAAGTATTTAGTCTGTAAAACTTAGACTCAGCCAAAAGGCCACACACAGGACCCAGAAAGCGGCATGTGACCTTGAGGCTGCAGGTTTCACATCCCTGGTAGATGAGGTCTCAAAGAATAAGACAAGACTGAACAACTGATTGAACAAGAATAAAATAGACACATATTATGCGCTCTAATATATTTTACTAATAGGTGTATACATTCAAAAAAACTTAGAGAGCATTGTTTTACATCAGAATTTTCTGCCTACCTGCACTCTGCTGGCTACTTTACATTGTATGGAAATTCCAGGGCTTCCAGTGCTCATAGGGTTCAGAATAGCCAGCCAGACCAGTTCTTTCAGAATAAATCTGAGCATCTTAGTTTCTTACACTTGTCCCTTCATCTCCATCTCTTGATTTTATGAAAAGAAATTTATTTAATAGCTGACTGTTAGAAGTATTAAGAGGTATTTCTTCCTATTAGCATAATCATCATTTCTTCCTTTCTTTCAAGGAGGTGAACTTCCTGGACCTTTTCTCATCACTTCTAATCATCTTTCCTATAGAAATTTGAGTTAACAACATTAACATCAATTAACCTCTAATGATAACAATAATAGTAAAAGTACTCGAAGATTTAAAAAGTGCTTTGCAGATATCATCTCACTTGATTGTCACAGCAACCCTCACCATTGTATAGATAAAGAAACTAAGGTCTAATGAAGTTAAATGACTGGCTCTAGGTCACACAGCTAGTTAGTATCTGAAAACATATGACCATATTAGAACTCAGGATTTCCTGACTCAAAATCTCCACTATGACCTCAGACTCCTTTTCTGGGGAGCTTACATAACAAGATAGATATTACTAGCTTGCTTCTCTAAGTACAAATTTAATCTTATATCTTCCAGTGATGAGCACAAACCCTTGCACATATTAGTCTTTTAAGACAGACTTGTTGAATTGAATTTAGTGGAACAAACAGAGATAGCCCAGTGTTTTAGAAAGAATGTTGTATTTAAAATCGAAAGGCCAGAGTTAAAATCTGATTTTGCTATTTCTACCTCTGTGATCTTTGCCAAAACCAATTTACCTATCTGGGCCTGATTTTCTTTCTTAGAAAAATGAGAGTTGTATTCCATGAAGAAAAGCAATGTGATCTAGTAGAAAGAATACAAGACCAAGGTTCAAATTCCACCTCTGACAATTACTCCCTATGTAACCTTAAGCAAATCACAGCCTCCCTGGACCTCAGTTTCCACATCCATCAGATGAGGGCATTTTTTTGAAGTCCTTCCAGTTCTAGGGATATGATCCTCCAGTCTCTAAAGCACTCTTGCGACCTAAAAATCAATCTGTAAGGAATATTCCCTTTATGAGAGGCTGTTACAAAATTTTGGGTTCTCCTCTAGAGACAATTATCTAAGGATCACCAAAATACTGCAGTCCTTGAGAGGAAAGCAAGTTGGAAAGATCAGGATTCCTGGAGTCCTATCCTCATCAACAGAGCTGTAAGACATAGGGGTACTTCTGACTCAAAGAATTTCGCCATTCAGGAACCCAAATAGTATTGCTGTAAACTCTGTGGATGAAAAAAACTCTTGGAAGTCCCAAGAGATCATTGTTATTTGTACACATTCTTACCTGCTCACACCGTGCCCCTAATTAGATTGGGGAGCTCCAGGTAAAGCTAAGGTGCCTCTTTATAAAGTGAACAGGTAGAAGTCAATGAGAGTGGGGGCAAATGGTATGGATTAGTTCTACTGTTGAGTTGTTAGATGAATGAAACAAAAATCTCCCTCTCCCCATTGATTTATTTCCTAAGACTTGTTAGATGATGAGGGACTGCCAGGCAGGAAGGATGCCAGCTAAAATAATCACTTTATTTTTCTTAAGGAAAAATGCCTAAAGACAGCAAAGTGGCCTAGTGTACAGAGTACTGAGCTTGGAGTCAGAAACGTCTAAGTTCAAACCTGGCTTCCAACACTTATGTAGCTGAGTGACCCTGGGCAGATAACTTAAACATTGTATGCCTCAGTTTCCTCATCTGTAAGATGGAGAAAATAAGAGAACCTGCCTCCTAGGATTGTTGTAAGGATTGTCAGCCAGACAACAAACGCCCCTCAAAGTGCAGAAGAGTCCAAGTTGGATTGAATCAGAAAAGTTTATTAGGAGGAAAATCAGACACAAGTGTTGAATCTCCCAGTACAAAGGACCCTACAACCCAGGAGAAGCAGGGGTGATTTATGCTTAAAAACCACAAAAGGGAGGTTCAAGGAGGAGTTGGAAAAAAAGGATGGATAATCTTTCCCAGGAAAAGATGGACATAGATGCAGGATGTTTTATAGAAACAGTTGACCACAAGTCTAGTGTGGGTCAGTTTGGGGTATAGCTCAACAAGGTCAGACAGGAAACACCAGTAAAGGTACCTGGGAGTGAGCAAGACTTTGGCTCCTTTCAGCAGGCTTGCTCTGTGTTCAGTGCATCTGCCTGGTAATGTAACTCAGAAAACAGACATATTAATTTCATGGGTACTTCCACAGGATCAAATGAGATGATGTTTGTAAAGTGTTTAGCAGAGTACCTGACACATACTAGGCACCTGGTAAATGACTGTTTTCTTCCTTCCTTCCTTAAAGGGACTACCTTCTGGATAAATTTCTCCTGTATCATTTCCTCTACCTTTTGGGAACCATGGGCAATGCAGGCAATTTATAGAAACGTCGCATCTTAGCCCTAGAAAGATGCTTAGAGGTCATGCTTTCCAGTCTATGATGAAGGTGATGGATGTGCCAGGAGATGAAGTGATTTGCCCAACATCTTGACAGTCAGGATTCAAATACAGGGCCTTCTTAACCAAAAATCCAGAACTCTTTCCACTATACCATACTCTGTCTTTTCCATGGCTCATTTTTCTCATTAAAAAAATAGAATCTGTGAAAAGGAGTTAATTTTGAAAGCCCACAAAGGATTTCTCAATAAGTCATTAAATACTTCCCCCACCCCCTTGGCAGAAAGGAGCAATCTGGCATATAAGTATTTTTCTAGGCATATAATTGGTTAGGAAATTGCAATAAGGAAAGATGAATTTGAACAAAGGAGAGGCTTGTGATAATTTACTTAAAAGTTATCACATGTGAACACATGGGTGGGGAGCATATATAATCTTGAAATCATATGCTCATCAAAAGGATGTTATTACTCCAAAGTATGTTTGCCTTCATTTAATTCAGTTCATTGTTTTGGGTTCAAACTGCCTTGATGTTCTTTTTAAGATTGGTCAAATTCTGTAAATAATTAATATTAAAATTTTTCAGAAGAAAAATATCCCAACCAATATACTTTTTGAAACTTAAAAAAATTCCTTTTTTTGTTTCTTTTTTGTAATATGGCCTCCTCCAATGCCAATAGCAACCCATTTATGGACATAGTTTCTATGCTATACCTTATAGCAAACACTTTAATAATGAGCTCCTTTGAACTCGACTTGATCACTGTTAAGTGGACACACACAAAATTAGTCGCTGGGGTCACAGCTGTAACTTGGAATTTTTTTACCTGGGGGACAAATAGTTGGAGAAGGGGATGAGAAATGGGGACAAATTCAGAGAAGAGTTGAGACACATAGCGGTAGTACAGAATACAATCCCTCATTGGTTCATTAGCACTAGGGGAGGGGTACTATGAGTATTCTCTGGTACTTCTAGCACATATCCTCACAGGGTTGGAAGAAAGACTCTGGGAAAGGAGTACTCTTCTTCAAGGATCCTATGAATGCTACTCTGAATACACAGGAATCACAGTCTGTAGCACAGACAAGTGGAACACAGAGAGGAGCCCCTAGATTTCATGTCAGAAACCCCACCCTAGCTATGGTTCCGACTATGTTCCTGCTTAAAGTCTTTGTAGCATGGTAGGACCTGCTAAAACTTATACTGTACTCCAATGTAAAGCCTTTGAAAACAAGGTCACTCCCATGCCATGAAGTCTTACAAAAGGACTATAGAAGAGGATCAAAAAAATGTAATTTGATGAAATTAAGGAGTAAAATAATGACACTTTCTGCAAAAGTATTTTCTAATAATTAAACCATGGCTATATTTTCCCACTTAAGCACAAAAACACTACAGGAAGTTAACTCTTGTTTTCACAATGCATGATAAAACTGCTATTGAAAATTCTTGATAATAAAAACTAGTAACATTTCTTTGCCCCAGTGCATCACTTCAAGATTTGATATAAAAAGTCCACAGGAATACACAAAGTTGGTAGAGTACCTAGCGTACCTTGTACTGGGCACACTCTATGCCTATGACATGAAGATGATAGATAGATAGATAGATAGATAGATAGATAGATAGATAGATAGATAGATAGATAATAGATGGATGGATGGATGGATGAATGGACGGACAAATGGACAGACGGATGGACAGACAGATAGACAGACAGATACATAGATAGACAGACAGATAGATGGATATAGAGATATACAAACACATAGATAATATAAAACACACACATCAAAGTAGTCAGAAGAAGCAATACAAGGTCTTTCTTAAGAACTTTGAAATCGATTGTGTGACATGGGAGACACTGGCACAGGACCACTCAGCATGGCATGCCCATACCAGAAAGAGTGTTATTCTCTATAAGCAAAACAGAATTGAAATAGTTCAAAAGAAATATGAGATGTGCAAATTTAGAGGCTCCACCTCAAATGTTGACATGAACTATTTGTGCCCAATATGTAGTAGAACATTCTGACTAATTAGCCACAGGCAGATACACTGAGATTTGACTCTAGCATAATGATGTCATTTTGGTCCCCATAGAGAACGAAGGAGAACAGCTAACTAATACAATACAATATAATACATACATATATGTGTGTATACATGCACATACACATACATACATATAACAGGATTATTGAACAGACTCAGATTTAGATATTATTCATGAGATGCAGCTAGAGAATAGGGTATGACATCAGAAAGACCTGGGGTCAAGTCCTTCCTCTGAAGCATCCTGACTGCATCACCCTGGGCAAATCCTTTAACCTCTCAGTGCTCAAGGTAACTCTCTCAGATTGCAAGCTGCATAGAAGGTGTTGACCTGCATTGATAGTGTGAGTTTCCTCACCTGAGAGTTCCTTATAGAAATGAAATTACAGGACCACTCTATATATATGGTTTTAAAAATCATAACAAATAAAACTGCATCAAAGGTTATGGACCATTATATCAGTCATTTCTTCTAGCATCTAAAGTCAAAATTCTTGGGCTCTAGGTTATATTTTCAAACTCACTGAGGAGAACTAAAACCAGAATAAAATCCAAAAATATAGACAGGATATTCCAAAAATCTTAGTGCAGTTCTAAGCTTTAGCAGTGTAAAACTGCATTAAGGCTTTGGGGATATCTTGTATGTACATATGTACACATACATCTATGTACATATTTGTACATGTATTCTATATATACATATATGTGTGTACATGTGTTTGTGATGTGTATTTCTGGTTTTCAAACTAAAACGAATAAAACTATTGAACGTTGTATGCCATCATATAGGTCATTTCTTCTAGCTAACCAAAATTCTCAGGTTATAAGTTATATTTTCAAGCTCAACAGGGAGAAATAATAACAGACTTACCTTTAGCTCCACATTCTAACATTTCATTTTATTGTCTGGACCCTTATTTTTTCCTGCTCTGTTTGTGACTATTGGCTATTTGAAAAAAACCTGCCTTTAGGAATTTGGTGTTGGAGATGGAGTTGAGGGCTTGAAAATATTTCTAAGTTCTGGCACAGTTATACACTGCTCCCAGTTGACTTTAAAAGTACTGCTGTGTATTCCCCTGGAAGACTCTCACTTCAGATATATTAGTCATCTGACTAGTTATGCTCAGGACTGTGGCTAAGCATTCTTGTTCTTAAGGGAGGCTCTTGCTAAACTTTTTGGCCACAGACAAAACACTAAATTGCAAAATGTATTTCTCAGTCCTGAGTATAATTAAATTTTGATGATGATTTGATTTTGTAGTTGGGTAAAGAGAACACTGGCATAATTTAGGGTAATTTATGACCTGGTTCATTAAGAGTGAGAGCCCAGATACTTAATGGGACTTCTAAAATTTTATATACAACTTTATGCCAGTAACACATAGAGCAGTGGATTCTTGTAAATGTGTCTCCAATGCATTTGAGGATGTGGGAAGGGGGGGGATGCAAACCTATAATTTCATCAGCATAGTAAATTCCTTGCACCAATGAAGATCAGTAAACAATTCTACAATTTAAAATCTAAGCTTGTTGTCTGGGATACTGAGAAATTTACAAACTCACCATGGTCACCCAGCTAGTGTTTTGGAGGCAGAAAGGAGAGCCCTTGAATCCATCATGACTCTCTCCATGATGTGTAATAAATTCCAGAGACAAGAAAATGCAATTGTCCATAGAGTTAACTCTCAATTAACCATGCTAATTAAGAGGAGTTTCAATTAAAATCCTCCTCCAATTCCTCAACTTGGCAGTGAGGTGACCCTAAGTACCTGAAGGCTGTGCTTTCTGCTAGAAATGCTTCTGGAACTATCTGGCAATGGAGGCATCTATTGTCTAAGGACCAGCCTGGCTAAGTCCATCAACAATTGATGGACCTGTCAGGCACAACAATTTTCAAATCCCCTACTGACAAAAACAGAAATCTCCCAAGTATTGAAATAATCAAGGGAGAAAGGTGGCCATTAAGTAAATTTAATTGGGTAATTAAGACAGCTGATGTATCACTTTTTGAGCTGCTATTATTGTGTTGTAATGCAAAGAGTGATGAATACAGAGTCACAGGCCTGGGTTCATATCCCAGTTCTATGGCCATCTGTGTGTGGTCACTTCTCTGGGCTCAGTTGCCTCATCTGTAAAATGAAGGTTTGAGACTGGACAACTTCTAGTGTCTTTTCTAACTCTTTAGTCTTTGTTACTGTGTTTTTCATCCTAAGGCAATAATCTGATTCAAACAGATCTACATGAAAGTATAGGAAAGAAAGGAGGAAGGGAGGGAGAGGGAGGAAGGAAGGAAGGAAGGAAGGAAGGAAGGAAGGAAGGAAGGAAGGAAGGAAGGAAGGAAGGAAGGAAGGAAGGAAGGAAGGAAGGAAGGAAGGAAGAAAGGAAGAAAGGAAGGAAGGAAGGAAGGAAGGAAGGAAGGAAGGAAGGAAGGGAGGGAAGGAGGGAGGGAAGAGGGAAACAAGCATTTATTAAACACCTATTATGTGTCCTACACTTAGTAAATAGCAAAATAACTCAAGGTCATGCAACTTAGCATCAAAATAAGGACTAGATCACTGTCCAATCCAGTGTTTTTCCTCTACTAGCTCATTTCAATTTCCCAGAACATAGAGGGTTTTTTTTTCAGTAGTATCTGAGATATTCAATAAAAGCAAATGTTTCATCTTAAAAAAAAAAAAGCCTTTGTTATTCTGGACTAGTTAATCTTCCAGTGAGCCTCCAGTGAGCCCAAGAAACTCTCCAAGAATATAAAATTGAACAATGGTTGTATCCTGCACCTTATAATGGAAACTCCCTGCACTGATGAAATCACACGTATGGACCCCATCTTTCTCCACTCCAGAAGTAAATTTAAAAAAAAAAATAAGTTGAGCAGTCAGGTCTATCTGATTTCAAATCCAGCTTCCTCATGTCAGTTAGTATTTATTTCCCTTATACTGTACTTTCTGCCAGTCAGTCTCATTGCTTGTTAATGGCCCTTGTCCTTTGTACCAATATACATATAAAGAATTATTTTAGAGGGAAAGCAATTTAGTTTAGCAAGGCTGTTCTTAAACAATGGCTAGAGACATTGATGAGACCAATCACATTGCCCACTGCAGCTCATGTGACTGTACTCTGACATGCAGTCTCATGTTTTTCCAATTAAGAATCCAGAAGTATTAAAGAGATGACTTCTCTAAAAATTCACCTTAAACAGCATAATTTTGCTTGCAATGTTTCCAAGTTGCTATTGTGTTTAATTCTTCCTCTAAGCTATGAAACAAAAATTCTGCCCTTATTTTTAACACTGCATTTTCCTCCTCACCTCTTATTCATCCTCCTTAATAATGGTGTACTACTTACAACTTTACTTCCAGTCTGATATTGATGGGGTGGTAGAAAAAAATAATCACCAAGGGGGAAAAAATCTGTGGTAAATTGACAGGATGATTATAATACAAGTAAATAATAATTACATAATGCCATATTTTGTGCTAATAAGACTTATTCTGCCCACCGAGCCTACAATTAGTACCAATGTTTTTAACACCAGCCAAATTAATTTCATAACTGACATTTCAAGCACAAAGCATTAGTAATTTGCAGTCTTGTGGTCTTTAATCCCAGCACCACCTACTAATGCTACAGAATGTTTAAAACTACTAATAACATTGAGTTAGAGCTTCTGAATTACATTGTGTTCAAGTGTATATCATGGTAGCTGATGTTTATATACTTTTAAAGGGATGCTTCTCAGCCTCGAGGGATCAGTCTGATCAGAACTGATAGTCTGGTGGAACAAAGTGGACAACAGTCGTAGTTGGGAGTAGAGGAAAGTTAGTGTTTTAACGTTTATGAAGTTCTCCTTGAGGATACAATTTATGTCTCTTTAAGACTGTCTGTATAAGGGAATTTGGCCCTAAAGGACCTAAGTTCAAATCTCTGCCCTGCCGCCTACTACTTTTACGACTGTGGGCCAGGTTTCTTAACTTCTTTGGGCTCCAGTTTCCTCAACTGTAAAATGAGAGAGTTAAAAATAGATGATCTCAAAGGTTCTTTTCCAACACGAAATCTGTACCCCAGAGCCTAACAGATGTACCTGTAAGACTAGAATCCAGAATATCAGGCATCAAAGGGAACCTGCTAGGTTGGGATGGTTGGAAAACTCACAGCCCCTTTTAGAATATGAAATGCTATAGGATTGTATTTACTATTAGCTTAATGGGGGAGGAGTATGGTTTTGTGTAGGTGTCTAGCAAGGAGTTCCCCTTGTAAAAAAAAAAAAAGATAGATCCTACCAATCTTAAGGTTGGCTAACTACTTGACTTAAGACAGTTTCTCAGAATAGCTAGAACAGGGATCTTTCATGCTACCTGAGAAGGAACTTCTTTTGGTTTCACTGATAAGGGAGTTGGGTTATTTTGGTAGGAAAATAATGAATATAATAAATAAATATAATAATAGTGAAGATAACAGGAGAGGAGTGGCAATTGGCTCATAGATTATAATTGTTAACAGGATAGAGACCCCCGCCCCGGTTTACAGGGTCAAAAATGATTTATTATTTCATTTAATTTCATTAATTTCAACATTTTCACCTCCTCAAAGTTTGATAATGATTGTCTCAGATTTTCCTAACTCTAAGCAGTTTGTGGAGATAATAAGAACAGGGCTACATCTGGCATAAGTTCTATAAGGGAGCTAGGAGACACAGTGAATAGATGGCCAGGCCTGGAATCAAGATGATCTGAGTTCAAATCTAACTTCAGACACTAGCCGTGTGACCCTAGGCAAGTCATCTAACCACTGTCTGCCTCAGTTTCCTCAACTTTAAAAGGAGGATGATAATAACAACTCACAGGGTTGTTGTGAATATCAAATGAGATATTTTGAAAGCTCTTTGCATAGTCCCTGGTACATGGTAAGTGCTTAATAAATCCTTCTTTCATGTAAGAAACTCTAGATTTCAGATACCTACCCCCATAACCTTATTAAATTCAACCAATATTTATTAAGCAGTTCCTGGGTCCATGGCACTGTGCTAGATGCTGGAGAGAGAAATTTAGTTAAATCACAGTCCCTACACTAATGGAACTTACATTCTTATGGGGCAAGGATATGAGATACAGATATTTGTGTGTTTGCGCTTCGTTGCCAAAGACCATGTCATCAGAGAAATACTGATATGACTTGCACTTGACTTTGTTTTGAGAGAGGGAGGGCTATGCAGGTCACCATTCTCACTTCTCCTCCACAGCTATCTGGGTCCAGTGGCCAGATATTCATCAGGATGACTAGAGATGACCCAGGATCACAGCTAGTGAGTGTCAAATGTCTGAGGTGAGATTTGAACTCAGGTCCTTCTGACTCCTGCACTGGTGCTCTATCCACTGTACCACCTAGCTGCCCCATATAGATGTTTAGCTCTAAAACAAAATAATACAAAATAAGTACATTAGAGAGGCGCAAAGTAAAAGGCTATACTCTACTCAAAGTCTACTGAAGCTGAAAAGAGCAGTGACACCATAAAATGATAGAATGCTACAGATGAAAGAAATCACCTAATCTAATTCTCCCATTTTACAGATAAGAAAACAGACCTGACATCACAACCTAAGTCCCTTGAAATCTCAGTTCATTGGTGTTTCCATAACACAGCATGTACTTTACAGAATAATAGAACATTATCTTATTTGAGCCAAGCAACAATCCTGGGAGGTAGATGCTATTAAGAAGTTGAAACAAACCAAGGCTAAGTGACTTGCCCAGGGCTATACAGCTAGTAAATATCTGAGACTAGATTTGAACTCAGGATTTTTAACTCAGGTAGGTAGTACATTAGAGTGCTGGGGCTGAAATCAGGAAGACTCATCTTCCTGAGTTCAAATCTGACCTTGGATATTTACTAACTGTGTGACTCTGGGCAAGTCACTTAACCCTTTTTGCCTCAGTTTTCTCATCTGTAAAATGAGTTGGAGAAGGAAATGGCAAATTGCTCCAGTATCTTAGCCAAGAAAGTCCCACATGGAATCACAAAGAGTTGGAAATGACTGAACAGCAGCAAAAGCTTCCTGACTCCAGACCCAGCACTCTATCTACTGAGCCACCTACCTGTCTAACTGGAATTGAAACTGCAACTGGAAAAAATGTAAGAGGTCAGCTAGCCCATTTCCCCCTCATTTTACAAACAAAGGAATTAAAGTCCACAGAGGTGCATGGTCATACTCCATGCAAAGAAAAACTTTCTAAAAATCATAATTGTTCAAAAGTGAACCTGGCTGCTTTGTGAGGTAATGTTCTCCATCATCGTTGGAGTTCTTTATCTGGCCACTCTGTGACCACTTGTGATGGACATTGTAGAAGGGATTGTTTTCCAAGAATGGGCTAGACTAGATAGCCATTGAGATTTTTTTCCCCAATTTTCTGAATCTTGTGTGGTTTCTGTATACTGTGTCCCATAAATTTGACCAACTTCTCCATCAGTCGACTTTTTTCAATATATTCATTATTGATTCATTTAATGTCGCTAACTTCAACATTTTTACCTCCTCTTAGTTTGATAATGAAACGTAAATTTCTTCTGGAAGGCAGGCAGATCATTCAACAAATATTCTTTTGAAAAAGCACTTCCCAAAGATCTGAGTTTCTCCCAAGGAGAGCCTTACTACCTGAGTAAAGGCTTAGGCCCCAGTAGGAGGGCAATAGCAGAGAGTGCATTTAGTTCTGGGCAAGTTTAATGGCTTCTTAAATACTCTTTTCCATTCTCAAGTTTCTTTTCATTCCCTCTTAATTCATTTGTAAGAGAACTTTATCTTACTCTATTTTTTAAATTGCCCAACTACTTTTAACTTCGTAAGCAATATAGATTCATGACCATGTAGAACTTTTTTCTTGAATTGTGATGCTATCAGATTTTTTATGATAGATGGAGTCTGTATTGAGGAGGGATTGTTTAAAAGAAAAAGAAAGGAAAAAGTGCACAGAACATATTTAACATTTTTTCATCAGACTTGAGTTAAAATTAGATCTCCTATGAAACTCCTTTAAGCAATTCACATGACATTTCCTACCTTTGTTCTGTTTATTGAGTCTTAAAATTAAATTTAGAATTGTATGATAACATTACTTTATCAACTTTATCAACTTTTAATGTAAGCCAATGATGCACCAAACACTAAGTTTTCTAAGCACTAAGCACCATTCCTACCTAGAAGTCTAGGCTCTTAAGGAACAGGTTCCTAATTCTATTATTAAAATCCTAGACTTCTAGATAGGAAACATATACATATATGTACATACCCACACATTTATATATACACAGACACATATATATGGACATATACAGAGCCTGCTCCTCAATCTCTTATTAACATATATATGTACATATACATATCTTACTATATCATTATATATATTTATACATACAAAACAATAAATATATGTATATGCATAAACTATGCATACATGCATGATATAGTATATATTGTATTGTATTGTAAATACACATATGTATTTATTAAGCAGTTCCTGGGTCCATGGCATGTATTGTAAATATGTCATGTGGATGTGGATGGATATATATGCATATATACATCCATCCATATGTATTTAGTGTTATTGTATATACATATATACACACATTAATATGCATATGTACCCCCTGCACATATAGATAGTACATATGTTCAATAACTACAAGTGGCCTTTAGCTAATAATGAAACATAATCACTACTGGGGTGCTATTACAGTCCACAAGAAGACAATAGCTATATGACTATATTACATAGTTGAGGTGTTACTTTAAAAATTATAAAGCACATTTCTGTGTGTCAAATTCTCCTAAAAGCATGTGGAAATCTACTTATTAATTTATTCATTTTAAAGTGTAAGACAATTTCCCCTTAGCTACTGCCTTAAAAGATATTGGAACAGTTTGTTGATGGGTTATCTGCCTTGACCATTCATTTATATGGGACATAGGTTTATATGTCCAGAATCTTAGGAAAAACCTTTTTGGTCTGGAGGGTTTTTTGTTTGGTTTTGTTTTTTGACTTGGAGAACTGAAGTAGTATTTCTCATTTTGAATGTGACAAACTGTACCATACTTGAGCAATATGGGCCCTATGATTGTTCTATAATTAGGGAACAAATGCAATATATCATATTATAGATAGAAGTTGAGAATCTGGTTACTATAATAAGCTAACATTGGGTTGTTCACATAGGGAACCCAGAATCTGAAACCAAAAAGATAAAGAAAGAGAAAGAAATAAACATATCAACTAATTTTGAAGCTGGAAGTGATAGGTATGATTAACAGTCTCTGTTAAGGATCAAATTCAGTTGAGCAGAAGAGTTTGGAAGCAGAGAATCAGAGAAGTCATCCAGCAGACTGACTATTTAGGCTGAGATCAGTCCAGTGACACAATATGCATCAATTCAGAGTGTCAATGGATTCCTCTGTTTAATGAAGAAGCTACATCCAATCAAGGAATTTTTTTGACAGTATTTGAAACAGAAAGAGAATCCTTTAGTTTATGATTCCAAAGATGTGTAAAATATGTGAGTTTTCTTCACTCAGTTGCCTCCTCAGCTGCTTTCTCTAAATATGGGTCCATTCTTCCTGACAAATACTGAGTGTATTGGTTAGGGAGTGTAAAAAAAGATGTATGTGTGGGTTGGAACTGGAGTTTCAGGGAGGACTAGCACCTTTGGTGTGAGGTCTTGCCAAGCCCCTTTTCAGAACTGCTCATCCTCCTTTGGTATCCATCTGCCACCCAACTCTCACCTGTGTTTCTAAGAAACTAGCATGAATAATGACCACACCCTGGTAAAACTGCCTCAGCAGACTGGCTAAACCAGGTTAAGGGTATCCAGTGGGCTTCAAGCACATTGTTGAGTTAGGGGGATGTCTACTCCAAGCATGTGAAGACTTCCCCTGGTGGAATGGATGGATGAGAACAATTTGTTCCACTGCCTCCTAGGCTGTGGACTTTGGCTTTCATCTTGCCACTTGATTTTGATGACTCTGAAAGAGAAAGTGAGGCTGATGACTGTGTAATTCTGCCTCATATATTCAATTCATGAGCAAGTCAAGACATCACCCTGTAATGTTATTGGTCCTCTTTGATAATAAAGGGTAAACAACAATAACACAATGTATTTATTGTTTTTACATTTGCTTAATATATGAATGCTCATAGGGGGTTTTTTGCCTTATAATTAGTAGTTATATTTAAATTTCATCTTCACTAGTTCCTAGCTTTGTACAAATGGAAGCACAATAATGGGGGTCTCAAGAGTTATAGTAGTAAGTATGGGTAGTATAACCAGTCAGCAGGATCATGAGAGAGTTACAATATAATTTCATGATACTGGTCCTTCTCTGGGAATCCAAACCCATCCATATAAGGACAAGTTGAAATGATCAAGATAGCCCAGAAAGTAAATAGGTATTTCCACAATTATGTGAAAGACATGACATCCTACATGGTAAGTAGCCATCCCATGCAGTTACAAATGTTCTATCGATAACTTTTATTTTTATACCATACCCATTTCCTAATATTTCCCTCCTATTTCTAAACCTTTCTTGCTAAACCTTATTCTATTGGTTCTGCTTACTTCACTAAATCTGTTCATATACATTTTCTCATACTTCTTTAAATTACTCATATTTGTGACTTTTCAGGATGCAATCTTAGTCCAAAGATATTACAATTTAAGGTAGGGGGTTCTTAAAACATTTTTACAGCTTTATTTCAATATGTTTCCCTTATAATTCTATATATCTTCTTTCCTGTATTTGAAAATATTGTTCGGAGAAAGGAGTCCACAGATTTCATCAGTCTGCCAAATGGGTCCACAATCCCAATTTGAGATTTAAGAACCCTCTGATTTCAAGAATGTTTATGGTGAATCCTTTAGGAGAGTAAGAGTATATTTAGCAAAAACTAAGAGTTAGAAGATACACATACACATATATGTATAAAGTTTACATTTTATAAATTTTATTCCATTATATTATTACATCTGTGGAAAGTAGGTGCTATTATTAGGACCACTTAAAAGATAAGGTAGACAGAAGTTAGGTGACTTGCCCAAATCACAAACCTAGTCAGTATCCAAGGTTAAATTTGAATTCAGATCTTCCTGCCTCTAGGTATAGTATACTATCTACTGCAAGACCTAGCAGGCTTTAGGATATCAATTTTATATACTGCACATGATTTTCTTTTTTTTTATTTTTTGTATTTTTTCTTTGGAAGGGGAAGGCAAGGCAATCAGGGTTAACTGATTTGTCCAAGGTCACACAGCTAGTAAATGTCAAGTGTCTGAGGCCAAATTTGAACTCAGGCCCTCCTGAATCCAGAGCAGGTGTTCTATTCACTGTGCCAACTAGATGCCCCCTACATGATTTTCTTAAAGCAAAGTGGGTCTGTGTATTATAATCTACCCTGAAAAATTAATAAGAATACGGTGGCATATTGAAACTATAGAGAATCTTAAATATGGAATGTTACTAACTTAATTAGAAATTGGACTAAGCTTCTGGAATTATACTTCAACATCCTTAGGAAAGAGTCAATCATACCTTGCTTTTCAGCAAGGTATACAGAATTCAGCTACCTGCTGGGACATATTTTAAGAAGCTTGAAGCCATGTATAAAGGTTTAAGAGAATAAGAAGGCATAGGAAATTGATAGAATGTATGAAGAAGCTCAAATCTTTTCTGCCCTATAAAAAGATAAACTATTTTTTTTTAATTTATTTATTTATTTAATTTTTTTTTACATTCATTTTCACAAATTTTGGGGTTCCAAATTTTCTCCCCTTTTATCCCCTCCCCCCACCCCAATACCCCAAGCAATCTAATTTTCCCTATCTCCAATCTGCCCTCTCTTCTGTCATCTCTCCCTTCTCTTGTCTCCATCTTCTCTTTTCTCCTGTAGGGCCAGATGACTTTCTATTCCTCCTTAACTGTATGTCTTCTTTCCTAGTTGCAACAACAATACTAAACAGTTGTTCCTAAAACTTTGAGTTCCAAATTCTCCCCATCCTTCCCTCCCCACCCATTCCCTTTGGGACGGCAGGCAATTCAATATAGGCCCTATGTGTGTAGTTTTGCCAATGACCTCCCTGATAGTCGTGTTGTGTAAGACTAACTGGATTACCATCCCTCCTAACCTGCCCCTCATTGTTTCTCTTCTGTCTTTTGATCCTGTCCCTCCTCAAGTGTTGACTTCAAATTGCTCCCTCCTCCCTTTGCCCTCCCTTCCATCATCCCCCCCCTTGCAATATCTCTTTCTCCCCCACTTTCTTATACTGTAAGATAGGTTTTCATACCAAAATGAGTGTGCATTTCACTCCTTCGTTTAGTCAAATGTGATGAGGGTAAACTTCTTGTTTTTTGTTTTTTTCTCAGCTCTCCTCTTTTTCCCTCCACTAAGAAAAACTCCTACCTGCCTCTTAAATGACATATAGTTACCCCCTTCCCTTTCCCTCTCTTTCCTCCCCCTACATTTCTCTCTCACCATTTACCCTAGTTTCTTTTAAGGTATGGTCCCATCCTATTCAGTTCAATCTGTGCTCTCTATCTCTGTATGTGTGTGCATGTGTGTATGTGTGTGCATGCGTGTACATGTGTATGTGTGGTCCCACCAACTACCCAGATACTGAAAAGTTTTAAGAGTTACAAATATTGTCTTTCCATGTAGGAATGTAAACAGTTCACTCATGGTAAGTCCCTTAAGACTTCTCTTTGCTGTTTCCTTTTTCATGCTTCTTCTCATTCTTGTGTTTGAAAGTCAAATTTTCTTTTCAGCTCTGGTCTTTTCATCAAGAATGATTGAAAGTCCTCTGTTTCATTGAAAGACCATATTTTCCCTTGAAGTATTATACTCAGTTTAGCTGGGTAGGTGATTCTTGGTTTCAGTCCTAGTTCCTTTGCCTTCTGGAATATCCTATTCCACGCCCTTCGATCCCTTAATGTAGAAGCTGCTAGATCTTGGGTTATCCTGATTGTATTTCCACAGTACTGGAATTGTTTCTTTCTAGCTGCTTGTAAGATTTTTTCCTTGAGCTGGGAGTTCTGGAATTTGGCCACAATGTTCCTAGGAGTTTCTCTTTTTGGATCTCTTTCAGGTGGTGATGGATGGATTCTTTCAATACTTATTTTGCCCTCTGGTTCTAGAATGTCAGGGCAGTTTTCCTTGATAATTTCATGGAAGATGATGTCTAGGCTCTTTTTTTGATCATGACTTTCAGGTAGTCCCATAATTTTTAAATTGTCTCTCCTGGATCTATTTTCCAGGTCAGTTGTTTTTCTCATGAGATATTTCACATTCTCTTCCATTTTTTCATTCTTTTGGTTTTGTTTGGTGATTTCTTGGTTTCTCGTAAAGTCATTAGACTCCATCTGTTCCATTCTAATTTTGAGAGAACTATTAAATTCAGGGAGCTTTTGAGCCTCTTTTTCCATTTGGCTAATTCTGCTTTTGAAAGCATTCTTCTCCTCGTTGGCTTTTTGAACCTCCTTTGCCAATTGGGTGAGCCTATTTTTCAAGGTGTTAATTTCCTGAGCATTTTTTTTGGGTCTCCTTTACCAAGGTATTGACCTGTTTTTCATACTTTTGTTGCATCTCTGAGATTTCTCTTCCCAGTTTTTCCTCCACCTGTCTAACTTGCTTTTCAAAATCCTTTTTGAGCTCTTCCAGGGCCTGAGCCCACCCACCACCCCCCTGGGGTGTCTGGGGTACTGAGGCCCCGCCCTCCACGTCTTTCCCTGATGGTAAGAACACGTCCTCATCCTCGCCATCAGATCCGAAGGTCGGGATCATTTGCATTTGTTGGAAAAAACTCTCTAAAGTCTTATTTTTCTTCCCTTTTCTAGGCATTTTCCCAGCCAGTTACTTGACTTCTGAGATTCCTTTCCACCCCCGCCTGGATCTGCCCAGCTAGTGCTTGGCTGCCGGCTGTCAATCAGTGAGCTTTAGTTCAGGTGCTGGGGTGGGGCCAGGGCCGCCTCCGAGACTCTGATCCCTCGGGGGCTTTATGCAGAGACTTTCAGGAATGGAACGGGTGGGGGCGGGGTGGGGGGCCCGCCTCCCAAATCCCGCTCCCTTGGGGGCTTTAAGCAGAAGCCTTCAGTAACAGAGTGGGGTGGGGGCAGGGCCGTCTCCCAGGCTCAACTCCGTCAGGTCCTATGCAGGAATCTTCCGTAATGAAGATCCTGCCTGCCGCTGGGGGATTCCTGGGTCCCGGTTCGCTGCCGCCTCAGCCACCGCCCACACCTCTGCCTCCGCCGCTTCCTGCCCCCGTTCCCGCCGCCGCCGCTTCCTCCCAAGGGGGCCCGAGTCACGGAGACGCCCTGCTTCCCCTCTCCTCCAGCCCGGCCTTCTCTCTCACTGACCTGTAGCTTCTGTGGGCGGAGGGACTTTCCCGGCTGCTGGAGCTTCCGTCTCTGAAGCCTGCTCGGATCAGCTTCTCTGGGGCCTCGGCCAGGGCAGCGCTGGGGGTTGGGTCCACTTTCCGGGGCGCGCCGGACCCTGGGGACGGGTCTTCAGGGCTCCCTGGAACGGAAATCTCTTCCAATCTGCTTCTGCACACCTTGTATTCACCCAGAAGTTATGGGGGACTCTTTTTACATTAATTCTATGGGCTTTGGTTTCGGAGCTCGTAAACGTGCGTCCTTCTACTCCGCCATCTTGGCTCCGCCCCCAAAGATAAACTATTTTAGAGAGAAATATGTCTTTTAGTTTTTTGTTTAGTCTTTTCTTTCCATCTATAGTTTTATTTATTTACACTATGTAACATCTCTGTTAGTCACAGAGCAAAACTGTTGAACAGTCCATAAGCAAGAATCTATTTACACTTACTTAGAAATGCTTATGCATCACCAGGTAGGTGGTGTAGTGGACAGAGGACTGGATTTGAACCAGGAAGTCTCATCTTCATGGGTTCAAATTTGGCCTCAGATGCTTACTAGCTCTGTAACCCTGAGCAAGTCACTTAACCCTGTTTGTCTCAGTTTCCTCGTTTATAAAACGAGCTGGAGAAGGAAATGGAAAATCATTCCAGTATCTTTGCCAAGAAAACCCCAAAATGGAGTCATGAAGCGTAAAACATGACTAACATGTTCAACAACAAACATTACCATGTAACATGTCTGAATGCATATGGTATATGTCATCTTCCTGACCCCAAGATTTGGTTTTAGTCCTACCTCTGACACATATGTGACTATGAAAAAGTCAGTTAACTTCTCAATGGGAAAAAGCATCAGACAATACAAAGAGTTAGGTTTGAAGTTTAAAAGACCTTGGTTCATACGTGAGTTCTTCTACATATAACCTGAAAGCCCACTTAACCTCTCCAAAAATAGATTCGTCATCTGTGAAATGAAGGGATTGATTAAATGACCTCAAAAGTCTCTTCCTCATCTAAATCAATGATCCTGTGATTTGATGCCCCTAGGCAACTGTCTAAAACTATAAGTTATTAAAAAAAAAAAAAAAAGCTCACTGTCTGCCTCAGTAGGGGATTATTTGAATACCCATGGTTCTCTAGATGAAAGAAGTCACAGGTATGGAAGGGTGTATTTGTATACATACATGTTTTATATTTGCATGTGTGAATTAAATAAGATAATATCAGCATACAATAAAACATGAATACATCTTATTTGTAAAGGTATGTCTGAATAATGTTCTTCCACTGTGGGGTGTTGCTTTGTTAACCTATGAAATAAACAAGCTGGCTTGGCCAGCTGGTAAACCATGTTTGTTCATTTAAAATAACCTGTTTCCTAATTACTTTCAAGCCTAGTCATTTGGTTCCTGCACTTTGAACCCTAAAGGTAGTTTGGAATAAATATGTCTGAGAAACAGAGGTAATTAATGCAAGCAGGCAGCCATTACTTCCAGGCCCAGGTTACATACAGAGTGGGGGAAGCAGTAGCAAAGGTCTGGACCTAGAATGCATGCTCTGAGGAACTGTTCCTGCTGCTTTGGCATTGGGCTTCCTCTCCTGTTCTCTCCTGCCATCTACTTGCAGGCTACAACTGGCACCTCCTGCCAAAGGAGGGGGATCCCATCAGCCCTCTGGCACACTGTGTTGATCAGTAGATAAACCTTTTCAGCAACAGCAGCAACAGCAGCAGCCCAAGCTGTCTCCCCTGGCCCAGCAGTACTGCTCATTTTACTAAATGCCTTTCCACCTGCAGCCACCTCTTTCCAGGTCCCTGAAGGTTCTTGTTACTGATAGTTATGGTGTCTGCTTGACCCTAGGCCTTTGGGCTGGACAGCTTCCAAAGAGTCTCCCTAATGACAAGGTTTATAGAAGATTGTGTTCACTAGATTCTGAGAACAGAGCAAAGACGGAGAAGTGAAGTCATTTGCAATAGCCCAGAACCTCAGCTATTCCCTGCCAGCTAGATTTTATATATCTCCTCCATAAGTCCCTCAGCTTCCCTTCCTCTGCCCCTTGTAGAGTGAGAAAGATACACTGTGACAAGCAAAGAAAACCAAAAAAAGAAAAAAATCATCCTCCATTTTCTAAGCCGATGTAACTTGATTTGCTGAACCCTTAAAATAGGAAACAACTGGCCTGTGAGTAATTTAAATATGAGTGCAACATTTGAAACATAGACAACATGTAGAGACCTTATCTGATTGATGCTCCTGTAACCCTTTGAAGTCCTCCAGCAATCTAGGTAGTTATGCCAATTTATAATTTTTCAATGACTTTTTTTCTTGTGGTGCCAAATGACGATGGCATCAGGGCAATGGTTAATGAGATGTGAGGTTGTGAGCACAGCAACAAAAACTGTACTTCGAAGACTGAGTTGACTTCAGACCAGCCAGACTTGTTTTCCAGTAATGTATGCAGCACTTTCAGAGTGAGTTTTTTTTTTCTCTTAGCAACCACATTTTTGTTTGAATGTGGTGGTGGAGTGTGCGTCATGATGCTGCAATTGTGCCCAGTTTCGAGAGCTGGAAGAACTGAGGTGATAGCTTTTGATGTCTTTAGGGACCAGTTACAAGATTTACTCATATTGCACTTAAAATCGGTAGAAAACAGTACTATTGGCCTGCACTTGTCCTTCCACAAATTAAACACATTTCCCTTTAGTGACATGAGCTTCTGGCTTTACGTATGACCCCTTGATGCTTTAACATATCTTAAGAAGATTAAAAAAGTGACAGAAATAATTTCATAACTTTGGAAGGGATCTCAGAGGGCATCTGGTTCATTCCCCTTGCTTTACATATCCAGAAACTGAGGCCAGAGAAGAAATGTTGCAGTTCAGTTATTTTCCAGTTGCATCAAATTCTTTGTGATCCTATTTGGGCTTTTCTTGGCAAAGATATTAGAGTGGTTTGCCATTTCCTTCACCAGTTCATTTTACAGATGGGGAAACTGAGGCAGAGTGAAGGGACTTACTCAGGGTCACACAGCTAGTAAGTGTCTGAAGCCAGATTTGAATTTAGAAAGATGAGTCTTCCTGACTTCAGGGCTCACCCTCTAGCCACCGTGCCATCAAGCTGCCCCATATGCCTTACCTAAAATCACACAGATGATTTTATGGCAGAATCTAGACCTGAACCCAGGTCCTCTGACTCCAAACTCACTACCCTTTTCCAAAGTACCATGATGTCCTCTTAGTGCTTGACAATCCCTAGTGATATTATAATATGAATGAGGCACATTCTCCCAAAGAACAATTGGGTCCCTGATGCATGAGGTCTGGACTGGGCCAGCCAGTGGCTCTTCTGGGAAGGATCAATGCATCCTCCAAACCTAGACCAGGAAGAGCTGAAGAGATGCGTCGGATCTGACTTTAGTCTTTGCTAAGGCTTAGGTCTGTAAGATCTGGGCTACTCAGGGCTTATTTAAACCCTCAGACATTCCTATGAATACTTCAGCGTATGTCTCTTGATCCTCAGGACTTTAGATGACCTAGGGCTAAGGCAAGCTGCTAAGTCCTGCCTAGTGCAGACCTATAACCTCGCACCCAGGCCTTACCCAGAGTGGCCTCCAGGACAGGAGATCATCAAGTTTGCCTCGTTGTCATGCCACACTGTCATCATACTTTTAATCCATCTGTGTGTTTCTCTTTTTCCCTTTCATCATTTTTTTTACCTAGTTACCAGCCTTAAGGCAAAATGAAATACTACTTTCATTTTGTGGGATTTTATGATCAATTCCTATAGCTTATAATAGCAACTTATATTTTTCATCATTATTTTCTACTAAGCATGTCCACAATTACTTTTTATAATTGGCCAGCTAGTTCATTGGGAGCTAATTAATTTACCAAGCATTATTGTGTGCTTTCTCTCTTTGGCACTGTATTAGGTCAGAGTTTCATCCTTGTTTTACTGATGATGGCTTGCTTTCCATAAGCAATGACGGGTTCTCATCCTCTGGGATAAAGAAATTATGGAGAATATATTGAAAAGTCCTTCAACCTTACATATTCTTCCAGAATTTTGGAAGGAAATTTTTTTCTTCTTAGAACTTTCCCCAAAATAGTCGTCTTAATTTTGAGAAATTCTCCTTTCACATTTACTCCCATGAAAGGTTTTACAATCAGAATCACCCTTCTAAATAAACAGTGCTCTAAGTCATGTTATGTCAGACAATTTAGTGGAGTTAATCAAAGGGCACTTATCTCACCCACCAACCCAAGGGATAGGTCTCAGTTGGCATATAGTATTGTTAATTCACTCAAACGTTCAAGAAAGGTCCTAGCACTCTGTCTTCTAAATGTATTATATTCATTATAGGGTTTTTTGTGTATGCATGCCTTGGGATTTTTTTTTTGTCTTTCATCTAGACCAATGATTTCATCCATGCAGAGAATTTCCAGTGTAGAAATTCCCCCCACTGATGTGAATCAAGCTATTACCTCACTTTCAAGAGATATCTAGGACAGGGAGAAATTAAATGACCTGCCCATGGTTACCTAATGGAAGGACTTGAATCCAAGTCTTCCTAGCTCCAAGGCTGGGCCTCAAGTTTCTATGCCATATAACCTCCCAACAGCCACAAAGCTTATTTATTTTGATTAAGCATGCATACAACAACCAAGCCTTTTCATATCATTTCATTAATCTTTGATTAACTTGAATACAATAATTCTATACTCCCTAAGAATGAAACTCACATGGATAATAGTGTTTTTAGCCAAAATTATATTATATAAATATATTTCTGCATATCCTTTTACCTCTCCCACATTTCCAAGTCCTCTTTCTCTCTCACTATATCTTCCTATTTGGTTTTTCCTATTTCTTCTTAACTTTGGGGCCACTCCCTAAACCTAAACTCTTTCCAATCCTTCCTAAAATCTTACCTCTTTCACTAAGTTTTCCATGACTAAGGCAGATAGCAATGATGACCAAGATTCAAGCACACCCTTTTACACAATTCTTGACCAAACCAACAATAGGCATTTTCAATTCAGGAACTCCATCTTTCACCAGCTTAATAAGTGATAGCAATATAGCTAGCGCCTTGATAGGAAGATAAAATAGTATTTAAAAAACTGGCCAGTACCCTGAGACTAGTTTGATAATAATGTTTCCTTCAAAAACATATTTACACAGCACCTTTCCTTCTAAGATGACCAAAGAGTTTTAGAAACACCAGCACAAAACTTTTATCTTATGTCTTTGAGATACATGTCAGCAAATGTCAGCATTCACACTTTCCAGACAGGACATGAAGAAGAAATAACTTATCAAAATAACATCAGAAGTCACACCACTCTAAGTGATGGAAAACAGCTAAATGTAAGCTTCCCAAATCCCTAGCCCTCCCATTCCATTAGATGAAACTACAGTTTAAAGATTAAAGGCTATACCTGAGACATATTTGCTCTACACATAAAAACAAAATATAAGAGGGGAAAAAGAAAAAAAATACCTTCTACTTGATAATCCCTGACCACAAATATATAGCCTGATCTAAAAACAATGGTTAATAAGAATAAAATTGGAAATAATATGAAACAATTGTAGGTTAGATTAATGTAAGGCACATGCTACTGAGGCATAAAAAAGAAAGAAAATAGACATAAAGGACAAAGTGAAGGTCATTCTGCCAGGCCTGATACAGAACTTCCTTTTCTTGGCCTCAATGTGGATGTGTCATTGAGCAAACCAAAGACCTTTCAAAAGCAGGTCACCCACTTCTTGGCAGAGACATGAATAAGGTTTTGGCCCTTTTAAAAGCAGAAGGAGTTTGCTGTCCTGCCCTTCACCAAATTTCTGAGACCTTGCTGAAAACCATGGCCAAGGGAAAAGTCCCATATATTTCTGATACACTTTGGCCACACTGTCATAATAAGATTTATTTATTCATACTTATTTTTTTTATTTTGGTTTATTTAAGGATAATGTAAATAATACACTTCCAGCAGAAGAAATTTCTCATGTAAAACTGTTTGTTATGACAGATGCTCCCATTAAAATGAATGGCCCTGCCTTCTTATTCAAGGTTGGGAGTCATTGCTAGATTTATTGCATACTATTGCAACATATGTTATGTCACATAAAGGTGGGTGACAAGGATGATTCTCACGGTGCTTGAGTGTCTCTGGAACACTCATTTCAGCGGAAGCTTGTGCCAGCAGACAACAGCCTTCTATGAGATTTTAATGAATACCACGAGAATAGAACATTTTCCCCTACCTTTCTGGAAAGGGAAGAAATTCAGTCAGTAATTCTGTGTTTTTTAATGAAAGTCTCTATGGCCAGTCAATTCATTCAAATGTCAGCATGTCTGTGATGGTAACAGCTCCCTCTGAAGAAGCAAGGCATTACATTCCTTTCCTGTCACTGAGGGAGAATCCAAGCAATTTTTCTTATTTCGAGATCTCTGACATTTTAATTCTTTTCAAGCTACAGATTCAGTCTAACTTTCATATCCAGAATAAATCCACCTTTTAATTTTTCAGTCATCTCTTCAGAAATGTATAGAAGGTTATAGTAAAAAGAATTTTGTATTATGACTTTGAACCACAGTTTTTAAAAACTATACAAAGCAGTTGTTTCATAAAGCATCCTTTGCACTCCAGTTCTGGATTGTCAGGTTGTTCTATTTTGGTTTGTCTTATTTTGTTTAGTTTTGGATGTGAGGGGGAGGGGTGTTGCCTGTTTCTTAAGCGATACAAAGACTGATGGCCATAACTGCTTCTTTCATTGAGAAGATGGAAACGATTCACAAAACAAATTACCCATATCATTATAGAGAGTAGCTTTTTGCCTAAATAGTTCTTTTTTTCTTTTGTCTTCCTCTTTGTACTACACAAACTTGGAGACTTGAGTAATGTGTCAGTGAATGACTGTGAGTTGTGGCTACCACCAAACAAAAGTGATAGTCTAATAAAGAATTATGTAGGTGATGGGGTACAGAGGACAAAATGAAACTTTTACCCTTACTCCTACTCCTACGTCTAACTTAACCGCACTTACACCAATGGAAACGAAACGTCTGTGTTCCCATTTACTATCATTTCAATAGAAATCCATCTCTATTATCTATAGGCTCAAGCCTTTTTCTCCTTTTGTTAGGAGCTGAGGGGAAGGTGGTAAGGAGAGGCAAAAGTGTTGCTTCCATTTGAACTCTTAGAGATGAATGCGAAAATGTTAGCAATGGTGATCCAATAGGTAGTAGACTCTTGGGACAGCAATCCAAGCATTGAATTAAATATGCACTCAGCTCATGCACTCAGGTGCTGGACCCAGAGTCAGGAAGTTTTTGTCATCCAGTCATTTTAGTCTGTGTCCAACTCTTCAAAACCCCATTTGGGGTTTTCTTGGCAAAGATATTTGCGTGGTTTGGACTCCTGAATCTCACTCACAGTGGTAATTCTAATAGCATTCATTACATTTCTTTCTCCAGCTTATTTTACAAAGAGAAACTGAGGTTAACTGTGTTAAATGACTTGCCCAAGATCACACAGCTAGTAAGTGTCTGAGGCCTGATTTGAACTCAGGAAGGTAAGTTTTCCTTACTAGAGGCCCAACCCTCTGTGTCACCTAGCTGCCTTAGAGTCAGAAGACCTTAAGAAAAATCCAGCCTTAGTCACTAACTATGTGACCTTGGAAATCATTTAACCTTTGTCTACCTCAGTTTTCTCATCTATAAAATGGAGATAACAATAGCACGTACTTCCTCCTGTTGTTTTGAGAATCAAATGAAATAATAGTTATGAAATGATTAACACAGTGCCAGCACTTTATAGTAGATGATTCATAAATGCTTATTTTTTTCCTTCCTTTACGGATCAGACTGTGTACAAAGTAGCTTTCTTTCTCCTCACTAAGACAACCGCATTTCCCAACATGAAGAGGTGAATTATGCTCAGAATTTGTCATTATCCAATATTCTCATTCATTTCAACTCTCTGAAGTATGAAATTTTCACTCAGGTGACACTCCTAATATACCTTATTTCTCTATTTTTTCTTCCTTGATTTCAGCCTAGAAACCATCTCAGACAGTTGTGGCAGAATGACACAAGCACTGGATCTGGAGTAAAAGAGGTCCTGGGTTCAAATCTCAGTTTTGTTACTACCTGTGAGTTCCTGGACAGGTAACTTCACCACTCTAAGTTAGCTCTCAGTTCTATGAACTGATAAGATGGTCTTACTCTTAGCTATTAGAGTCCAGTTGCCAAAACCAATTTCACCTTTGGACCATCTCCCAAATCCATCCCCTTCTCTCCTCTGACACTGCCACCATTCTGGTGAGGACCCTCACCTCCACACGCCTAGACTATTGCAATAACCAGCTGGTGAGTCTGCCTGCCTCAAGTCTCTCCCCAGTCCACTCAGCTGCCCAAGTCAAGCTCCTAAAGCATGTCTAAGCATGCCACCTCTCAACTCAATAAACTCTAGTGACTCCTATCACCCCTCTAATCAAATATAAAATCCTCTGCTATTCAAAGCCCTTTGTAAACTGTGGCCTCCTACCTATTATTCTTACACCTTGAACGCCCCATGGCTGCCTTGCACTCTGGAATCCAGTGTTGCTGGTTTCCTTGCTGTCCCTTAAACGAGACACCTCATCTCCCAACTCCAGGTATTTTGACTCTGGCCCTCATGCCTGGAATTTGCTCTCTCATCCCCATGTCCTGGCTTCCCTGACTTCTTTCAATTGCCAGCTAAAATCTCACTTCATCTAGGTAGCCTTTGCCTCAGTCAAACTGAGATCTGTAAAGACCTTAGCTTGAAAAGGCCAAGGTCTCACACTGCATTCAGGGCCATCTCTATTTGTCCTGATTCATATCTGGCCAGAGGTTTGATAGTTGGTAGTTACAGCCCTCCTTCACTTCAATCCAACTCACTTTCATGTCATGGTCCTCTTCAAGAACAAATGACAAATAGCAACAACCTTACACCTTCACCTTAATAGGGTAGCCTTCCCCATTTCTCCTAGTGCCTCCTCTCTGTTGATTATTTCCGGTTTGTCCTGTATAGAGCATTTTTGCACATAGTTGTTTATGTGTTTTGTCTTCCTCGTTGGATTGTAAATTATTGAGAGTAAGAACTTTCCCAGGGCTTAGCACAGTGCCTGGCACCTAGTAGGTACTTAATAAATATTTATTGACTAACAGAGTGATATGGTCAAGCAGTAGGCAAGAAGGTACTGACAAACAAGTTGTCAGTAAAGGAAGCAAAGAGGAAGGAAAGGAATTGACATACAAAGAAGAGCTGTTTCATCCACTTAAGCTTGGAGGAGGACAAAATGAAATTGGGTTTTTAAGCACAGTAGAAAAGGAGGGAGGAGAGGACAAGCTGATATAAAGACCAAAAATCAAAGCAGAAAGAAAGCGTTTCAAACTAGAGGTCTTTTTGCTAGACAAATAAAGGTGAAGTCAAAACCTTAAAAGGATTACAATGTGGTCATAGAACATTTTGCTGTTTTAAATTTAAACTTAAAAAACTTAATTTTTGAATAGCGCTCATTCACCTTTGAAACACATGGAAACATCAGAAACCTCTTGTAGGCCTACAAAACATGTGAAAGCAATGAAGCCAGTACCAGCCTAGAAACCAAAAGTTCTAGGTTCCAGTCCCAACTCTGCCACTGACTGTGCTAGTCCATCTTTTCTGGGTTTTATCGAAATGAGAGAGTTCATCTTTAAGGTATCTTTCAAATGTAAAGCCAAGATAGCTCAAAATGTCAGTGCACTACACCAATATTTCAAGTTTTGGTGGGCATTGGGGTGGGGACAAGAATTAAGAATAGAAATGAAAGAATTTTTTAAAATAGCCAAGTTTACTTATTTTCAGGGGAAGATAAGTATGAGATAACTTTTTAACTAGGCAAACAAAAATCATCTTCTAGAGGAAAGAAAAGGAATTCCTAGACCTGGGAACTATAGAGCAGTGACAAAACATAACAGTGATAAGATACAATATTTACATAGCATTTACCATGCACCAGGCCCTGTGCTAAGCACTTTACAATTATTATCTCATTGGATCCTCATAACAACTCTGGCAGGTAGATGCTATGACTGTCCCCATGTTTTCAATGAGGAAACTGAGGCAAATAAAGGTTAACTGATTTACCCAGGGTCACACAGCTAGTAAATGTCTAAGGAGAGATTTGAACTCATGTCTGCCTGACTCCAGGTCCTATCCATTGTGCCACCTAGCTGCCCAGCAGTAGTGGAATCCAACAGTAGTGGAGTCCAATTCAATCCGATCCAGTAAACATTTATTAAGCACTTACAACATGCCAGGTATAGCACTAAGCTCTGGAGATATAATTAATAAAAAGACAATCCCTACCTTCATGGAGCTAACATTATAAAGGGTGATACAAAAGACTCAAGAAGTCAGGAAAGCAGGGAAATGAGAAAGGGGAGACTAAGAGGTCAATCAACTCAAGCACCTGTATGGGAAGACAGGAAGACAGGAGTCATGGAGGACGGAGCGATGCATCTCTGCTTCATTGTACTAAGGTCAATAAAGTTAATAAAATAACCATGAAGTGCAAACCTGACCCCTGCCCTCCAACGATGCTGTAACTTAGGATGACCGAAAAGATTTGAAGGAGGAAAGGTAACTATCAATTCTATATTCTCTCTGTCTGAGGCAGGTTCAGTCCCAGGGTGGGCAAGGCTAGTCTCAGGCTATAAGTCTAAAGACTTAAGGAAATGAGAGATGAAGGGTAATGCAGGGAATGGATGCATGACACACTTTCAGGTTTAACATTTTCTCCATCACTTTATATTAAGTCTAAATATTATTATAATTAATATTAATTATTATATTAAGTCTAAATAATCAGCAAAACAATAAATCAAACCCTGGTTTGTAGCATTTGCTGATGTTTCAAGCTGGCTCTAGTACATCCCTAAGTAAGTATAGAGAACTAAATAAATCCCCTGGGGAAAGTGGTATAATAGAGAGAGAAAAGATTTTAAAAAATTTAAAAATTTTCAAAAAAACTGTAGGTGTAAAGATGAAAAGGAACCTTTTCTGTCATTGAGAAAAACTCCCTCCCACCCTGAGTTTACAAGTTGAGGACACAGAGATCAAGAAGAATTAAGTGACTTGCCCAGGGTCACTCAGCTGGTAGGTATCTGAAGCAAGTTTCAAATTCAGGTCTTCCTGACTCTAGGCCCAGAGCCCTAACAACTCTAGAATAATGTTTATTAGGGGGCTGCTTTGATTGTTTATAAGCTTAGGTAGGAAGAAGTCTTTCCATTTTCTGAATGGATAAATGAAACTTGCCCTACATTTACTATCTTGATAGCTTGAATAGGAATTAAGGGCCTGTTTTGTAGAGACTTAGGTATAAACTAAATTCTAATGTTTCAATGGGAGATACTGGGTGAGGGAAAGATGAGTCAAATTCTGATTTTTGTAAAGGGAACCCTATGTAGGAGCACGAGCCAAAAAGATTTTTAGAGAGAAAATCCCAAGGTTGAAGCTAGTCTGTGTTAATCCAGAACTGTGGTTCTGGGCCTGTAAGATACTTACAAAATGTTCCAAAATGTGTTTTCTGAAATAAGGCCATTTTGTTAAAAGAACTTAATATTTCCCTTCTAACCATAATGTATGGGAATTTAGTGATGCCGACGGTTTATCATATAGTTAGACTGCATGCAGTTCCGCTGAGTAAATGCTCATCAGAACTATGACATACTGGTTCACTTCCTAAAGAAACCTTATGAAAGGCACCTTATATGATCTCCTTAGCCTGGCCAGCCACACAGGCTGCTGCAGCATCAGTAGTCCATAATTTAGGAAGTGGCCTAAGGAGATTCTTGATCATCTCATTAGAGCTGTAGTGAGCTACTCACCAGAGATTTAAATTCCTAGGCATAAGGCCCTCTAGGCTGACTTGAAAAAGCCCAAGAACTCAATGCCACTCACCCATTAGGCTTAGGATGAAAAGCAGGCTGGGGAAAAAAAAGCTAGCTTGAAAAAAGAAATGGAATAGAGAGGAGAATCACCAGGCCCATCCTTTAGGTTTGAAAAACACAAAAGCTAATCGCCATTCCCATCTGGCTGCACAAAAATGATGCAGGGGTTCAGTTCACAGATGATATACATGATGGGTAGAAGAGACTCAATTTACTATGCCCTTGGGTCATTTTTCTGACCAAAACAGCAAAATTATTTAATAAATTATTTAATAGCACAAAATGCTCAGGTATACACCTTACCCCCCCCTTAGCTTTTGAAGAGATTCTGGTCTATTTGACCTGTCAGAAATCTGAAGTTTATTATGGTTGCTTACCCAAATTTAGGCACGTTAAATCCAGTTTTTGTTCCAGCCCCTTCTTCCAATAAATGGACCCTTCCTTCACCATAGTAACAAAAAAAAAAATTTAAAACTCTTTATGCAATCCTTACAACTTCTATGAAGAAGGAATTATTATCTCCATTATGCAAAAGAGGAAACAGAGCCAGAGAGGTATATTGACTTGCCCAAGATCATACAACTAGTAATTCTCTGAGGCAGAATTGGAATTCAAGTCTTCTAGACTCCAAGTCCAACATCTATTTATCTAGTAACAATGCCACCCAGTAACAAAAGGTTTAAGTCAAAAGTGGGGTGGGATGAGTCAGAGGGAGTATCTGCCACACAGTATGATAATCATTTCTTTGTCATTCACAGTCCTCATTTATATGTAAAACCTTACTGGATGCCTACATGTGTTAAGCATTGTGCTAAGTACTGTGGAGACCAGAATGGAGGAGGCTTAGTACCTGCCCTCAAGGATTCTACCATCTAGTGCATGAGCTAAAATATATACAGAAAGTATTAATAAAAACGGGCAGCTAGGTGATACCGTGGATAGCGTGCAGGGCCTGGAGGCAGGAAGATTCATCTCCCTGAGTTCAAAACAGACTTTAGATACTTACTAACTGTAAGACCTTTGCCTCAGTTTCCTGTAAAATGGAAAAATCTGTAAAATGATCTGAAAATCATTTTAAAATCTGTAAAATGAGCTGGAGAAGGAAATGGCAAATGACTCTAGTATCTCTGCCAAGAAAACCCCAAATGGGGTCATCAAGAGTTGGACAGAACTAAACTAACTTCAACAACAGCAATAACAATGTTTTTTTTAATGTAAAAACCAGAAAAAGGTATACAGCAGTATGAGAGTTCAAGAAAGAGAAAGTTTACTTCCAACAGGACCCAGGGAAGGCCTTTGGAGGAGGGAGCATTTTAAGGAGGGGGATGGGTAGACTCTCTATGGACAGAGAGAGAGGATAAGACATAAGGAGTGCTGTGAGCAAAAGCACAGAGGAAAGCTCAGGATGGTCCTTCCAGTTTGATTGAAGTACGAAATACATGAAGGCAAATACATTATCCAAACTAAGTTATGGAGGGCCCTGAACACCATGATAAGGAGTTTGGACTTTATTCAAAGGGCAATGGTCAGTCACTGAAGATCTTTTTGAACAGAAGAGTTGCAATTATCAGATCCATTTAGGATTACTCTGATAGCTGTGCATAGGAGAAACTTTAAGGGTCCTCAGTTTCCGCCTGTGTAAAATGAGGGGCTTGTACTATCAGTTGATCTCTAAGATTACTTCCAAAACTAAATTGCTAAATTCTACGTGACAGGAAGAAGACAGAAAAGGAGAAGCTGCATCCCTAAGAAGGGTTGTTGTGTGAACTTTGAATTAATGTTGAAAAAATATTTTCTCCCCAATTAGGGAGAGAGAAAAAGGGATAAGGGATAGGAAGAAGGGGGGGGAGGAGAAAGCAAGGGTGTGGGAAAAGGAGGATAGGAAATAGAAGGGAAGGGGGAGAAGGAAGAGAAAGAGGAGGAAAAGGACAGGAAGAGACAAGAGAAGGGAAGGGAAGGGGAAGGAAGGAATTATCAAATAAAATATTTGTAAATAGCACTTTGTACAATGGCTGACACATAAAAGGTATTATGTAAATGCTTATTCCTTTCTCTTCCTCTCCCTTCCCATAATTTATACCTCCACACCCATTTAAGAAACAGTAATTGCAAATTGTTTTAAGAACAAAAGGATTAAATCTACCTTGGTCAAGCCTCTGAATCTATAATGAGCTTCCCTCCAATGTTTGCCTTCTTTTTCAAGTACCAGCCCAAGTACTGAATCAAGTCAAGTCAATTCAACAAGCATTTAGTAAGTACCTCCTGTATTCCAGACACTGGGCTAAGACAAGGAGATACAAAGAAAGTCAAAAACAATCCTTGCCCTCAAATTCAGTCTAATGGGGGAGGCAACATGTAACCAACCATCTACAAAGAAGCTTTATACAGATGAGACAGGAAGTAATCTCAGAGGAATGTCATGGTGAGGGGCAAGGGGAAAGAGTCTGGAAAGATTTCTTAAAAGGGGTAGATTTTAACTTGAGACCAGGGATGCCAGGAGACTGGAATTGAGACAGAAGAGAATTCCAACTATGAGGACAATCAGGGAAAAGACAGAATCAGAAGACGAAGTGTCTTGAAAAGCAAGGCTGGTATTGCTGGATTGTAGAGTGGGCGGAGGGGAGTAAAATGTAGGAAGACTGGAAAGGTGGGAAGGACTCAAGCTATGAAGGAATTTAAAAGCCAAACACATTTTATGCTTGGT
This sequence comes from Bettongia penicillata ogilbyi, assembly GCA_023548195.1. Lineage (NCBI taxonomy): Eukaryota > Metazoa > Chordata > Mammalia > Diprotodontia > Potoroidae > Bettongia > Bettongia penicillata. The sequence continues at coordinate 850,716 of JAJHZJ010000589.1, forward strand.
CCTGGAAGTAAGAAGAAATCAATAGAATTGATCGAGTAGGTAGTGTTTTTTAGGATGCTCACTTAGGCAGTTGAATGGAAGAGTAAATTGGAGTGAGGAGAGACTTGAGGCAGGGAGAACAACCAGATCCTGAAAATCTCTTTAAAATATAAACCACAAAAGGTGACAACGAAGAAATCTGGCAAATAAAAGGCAATTGGTGAGTGCAGTAATGATAGCCCATCCCATCATTTTTGCCACAGACTAGGAGTAGCAGGTGGCTGACCGTCAAGATGTTGGAGATAGTGTCATAAATTGATCCCAGATCAGGTTATTAAGCACAATGATGTTCAAAATTATAATCATTATTGTTATTGTACCTTACAATTACCAGTAGCTTAATTAATTCAAACTTGGGAAGTACTTTGAGATCTTCAGATGAAAGGTGCCATGTGTATATGAAGTATCATTATTCTCCTACTGATCCTTTAATCCAATGCTATTATAGCACTTCATAAGCATTAATTAATCCTCATAACACCCCCAGAAGGTAGATAAGTGTGGGAGTCCTTACAAGGTGCAAGTCAAAAGGTTTGCCAAAGTATTTGAGTAGCGGCTGTCAGACAGTCAATCCGGCTGCTGAGAGGTCCTGAGACCAGAATAGGGCTTTGTGGCCTAAATCTTAGTCATTTATATAGACACCCTTGTTTGGTATAACACAAAGAAAACCACATAGATAATGCTTAAGATCCTAAAGAATATATATCCATTTGACACTTTGCTTTATAAAAATGGTCTCCGCGGAAGAAGGAAACAGATATTTAAGCATTTTTTTAGTAGTGTGACAACCTCGGAAACAAGCAAAGTATTCAAAAACATTGACAGAATTGCAGAATATTAAGGGAAGAAGAAATGTGAAACATCTAGTCCAACTGGCTCATTTTACTGAAAAGGAAACTGAAGCAAAGGACAGGTAACTCTAGTCATACTGTTAGCCAATGATCTTCCCCTAAAATGTGTCCATGTTTCTGTTTACTCCAGAGTATCCCATGAAGAGAAGAAAGGGCTTCCAGCAACCAGGAGCTGTAAATTACCTCACATATTCTCTAAGCTGGAGCCTATTTTCCCCTAGCTTTTATATGTACTTGTGGTAGGGGATGTCACAGACTTGGGCAGGCAGAGGGGGTAGATAATATGTTTTGTACCAATCATTGTCACTGCACAACTTTAGTAAATATCTTTTTTCTAAAAGCTAATTGATGTTAATTGTTTAAATGAAATTGGAACAATGAAGGTTAACACTGACAACAATATACTGGAATGGGGGCTTGAGTCAATAGCATTAGAACATTACTCCTGTCTTTCAAGGATACCTCTTAGAATTGTAACGGGAGATGTAGTCTTACTAGAAGACCTAACTCCTCAATATGTGAGTTTGTACAAGGATCCTCAGAACACTATGGGCAACATTTGATTTTCCTCTTACCCTCAGCAGAGTTTTTTCTAACCCCTTTGTTTTTATCCTTAGCATGTTTTCCAAGCCTCAGCTCATTCTGAGCTTTAGTGTCTGTGGTAATACTCTCCTAGGACCATGGTGTTCTTTTATATTTATACTCATTATCTGCCCTTTGTTTCACAGACTGCACATTTTTTTTAAATCTAAGCTTTTTGAAGAATTTCTTGTGCATCAGTTTCTTGATATAGCTTCCTTTCACTAGAATAAGTGCTTTTTTCAATATTTCATTCTTGATAGCAGCCAATTTCTCTTGAATGTATTTTAATCTTTAATAACAGCAACCATTTTACTGAAAACAACTCATATTTGTGCATCATTTTCAGTATTTTCTGATAATTTTAAGCTACAGGATTCTGTGTATTTTTTCTTTGGACTCTTTGAAATCTGCTTTACCAAAATCTAGGGTGTTCATTAGACTACCCTTTCCTCATCTATCACAAACTCTAAAATGGACTTAATCCCAACTTTCCAATACTTACTACATCAGTAATCACTTCCTTTTTGCTGGTCAGAATAATGTTTCCCCTCATTTATTCTGCCATCTTCTGAGGAATTATATTTCCATTAAATGAAATAACTAGCCATATATTTACCTGGAGCAATAAGTGAGAATATAAATCTAGGGTAAGAGGAAGTATGCCACAGGCAACAACCAAAGATACAGCTGCTATGGGGAGGAAGTACACCCAGAGACACCCAAGGTTTGTGTTCTGCTGAAAGGCCAGCCTCCAAGGGGAAGAAGCACATAGACTCTGCCACAGAAAGAGCTAGGCAGGGGAAGAGGGTGAGACTCACAGTGACTACTGTCACCATGGCCTGAGCTGGCAAGGGAAGAAGCATCTCCAAGAAGGAGTTGCTGGTGTCCTCTGATTTACCCACCCTGAGGGAGAAGTCTGACTGCCCCACCTTGGTTATAACTCTGGTTAAGGCAGACAAGAATTTAATAGTCACTCTGCTTTTAGCAGAGAGAGTCACAACAGATGTCTGGACAGCCAAAGTCCTTAGCATTCAGCAATTTAAAAGCCACCTGCATTGATGTACTTGTCTTGGGAGTGACTTTTCAGGTGACTATTAATAATCATCACAAGTGACGATGACTATTGTTTATTACTGTTACTGTTGTTCCTGGCCCTTTTATTGCTATAAACGCTAAATAATAAAATTATAATCACTGTATGACATTTATTGGGCTTTAAGAAACTCACCAAACCCAGAGTCCAATAGGATGCTACTGAGTAGGCTTACAATGTAAACAGAAAAATGATAGCTCTCTTTAAGAGCAGGGAAGAGAATGTGCCTTTGATCACAAAACTTCTAATGTTTTTCTTTTTCCTTGTATCTCAAACCAAAGAAATAGAGGAAAACCACATGAGTAGTATTTCTCTACTAGCAACTAGGTCCAAGTCTTTCATAAGTGAAAGGGAATCCCCTGAAAGGATTGAGTACTGTATTTCTCAGAACTTTTCTCCCTGGATCTGTATGTCTCTCACTTATGTTCTGTGTAACACAATTGGTTTTAAGGAGAAGCTTCAGTAAGTCATAAGCTTTTACAGTATTCATTTTCATTTAATAAGTTTTTCTTGTATGTCAACTCAATGTCAGGTATCATGCTATTACTGGCATCCTTTAGTACCAGCTTTCTGTATATCTGCTACCATTCGAGCAACAATAACCCTCACAAATATTCAACTACAGAATCTATTTGAGGAAATGGACAGATATTCTAAAGCAATTGACTCAGAAAGGGCTGCCTTGCAATGCAAGCTCAGCACATAACAAGGCATCATTCTAAATCAAAGCAATGAAAAAGCTTTAAACAATCTTCCTCTGTAGCAGAAACTAAATGGTCTCTAGAGATAAGTTTAAGGAGGAAGCTTTTGAACATCTTAATAGTTTTTCTAAACACACACACTCATCATCATCATCATCATCATCACCATCATCATCATCATCATCATCAAGAAACACCAATGGTTCAGTGCTGTTGTTTGCCAAAGTGACTAAACCCTGTTAATAACGGCTATCTTTTCCAACTTTCAGGATGAATACAATGTTGGGTAGTGAAGACAAATTGCTTTGACTGCAGTGGAGAAATGCCTCTTGCCTTCATTATTTTTCTGTATATTCTTCCATTTCCAAAGAATTCTCTCACTTTAATTGAAGGAATTTCAAAAAATTTCAAAAAATACTTAGATAACTTCTCAGTGTCTGCCCTGTCTACCTCTTCATGTTCTTAAGCTTCTGTGAATCCATTCTATCCTGAACTTCAAATCTCCTGCCCAATATCACCAAGATAGAAGATCCTTCCTGGTTAACTGTTTCTCCAGGGAACAAGGGACAGAGTTGCATGTGGCCTGAAGTGGACTGGGTCTGCATTTACTTCTTCAGGTGTCCTTGGGTGGGTCCTTTACATAATACTTAATCTCTTCATGTATAAAATAGACTGGATTCAATCAATTCTAATATCCCTTCAAGCTGTGACATTCCATGGTTTCCTTTGTTATATTTTAATAGCAGAACCACCTACTTACAAGCTGGAGGTCATGCATAGACTGGGAACTATCCATGAACTAATCATTTTGTTGAATATTTTTAAAAGACAAATATATTTATTTGTAGACCAATGTTCATTAATTTTCCCAATATAATATTTTTCTGTTACATAAAGTTGCATACCTTCTTGTGTAATGCTTTTTAAAAAACCAATATAACTGTAGCAAGTATGCTCTGGATTCACTCTCCCAGAGCAAAGCCTGCCTCAGTACCCCCTCATGTCTTCAGGGCACTCTAAAGCATTTGTAGTTTCTCTTTTCTACTGCCATCATCTCAAGCCCCAACCTACTGTACCCCGTGTTAGGTGCCAGTGACTAGTTTTTACAGAGAGACATTTACTTCAAAGATATAGCAAAAACAAATGTACAAACCTCTCCCCACTACCTTGGGGGCATACTCTTAGCTTAGTTCCTACCTAACATTAGTTCCACTAATTTCATGTCCAGATGTGGCGTGATGTTGGCTGAGTCTCCAACTACTGCTGGGCTAGCATCCCAGAAGTCACCGCCCAATACCCCTTTCTCTTCTGGGCACCAATGATGAACTAACTGCATATTCAGATTCTGCAGCACTGGAATATTGAGGCACTATCCTGACCTTTTGAAAGTCTCATGATCAAGACCACTCACTTCATTTTGAAGGGAAAAGGATGAAAGCAGGTATCTATGGCCAAAGCCCATTTCTCAAATACACATTAACTTAAAAGGGAGAAGACATCCAGGCCTCTCCCCTTATTTTCAGCCTTTTTTCTCACTAAAACAAAAGAAATGCAACCACAACAGGCAAGAGGACTGAAGCAAGAATAGACCCAAGCTGAATCATCCTTTTAGAAAACACCTCCATTTCCAGCTATGTATCAAATAAAAAAAAAAATTCTCTTAATGAGATAGGTAGCTTATTGGAATCAGTTACACTATGTCTACACATGTTCCAAAGTTTCTCTAAGCTATTTTAATTCTAAATCATTGAAACTCTCCTGGAAACAAGCTCCTTGGCTTCTCCACATGGTAAGACACTATTCCGGGCCCTGTATATGTGCCATATCCCTGATACACAAGATATTTGCATCCTAGGATTGACGGTGTATATGGTTTGGCTACCTGGGAATTCTATATAAGATTAGTTGTATGAGTCATAGAAAATGTAGGATAGCAGGCAGTAATATTGTCTCATTGAAATACTATGGGCAAGGTTCTCTACTCAAGGACTAATTTTCTTTTTTTTGCATGAATGTGCAGATTTTTATAATGAGATAGTATTTGTAAAGAATTTTTCAAAGTTTAAAGGACTACATAAATGGTATTATTATTAGAAGTCTATGCTCTGCAAAGTTCTTACATCTAGTGTTTATCAATTAGCTTTATAAATACATGACAATTCAATTCAATAAAATGTTTATTAAAGGTTGTGATGGCATACGCCTGTAAGTTTCGGCTTCTGGGGAGGCTAAGGCTGGTGGATCAGCTCAGTTCAGGAATTCTGAGTTGCAGTAGGGCTGAAGTTGATTGGGTGTTATTATTAAGGCTATGGTAAGCTGCTGGGGACATAGGTTCACCAGGCTGCCCAAGGAAAGATGAACCAGCCCAGGTTGGAAAATGGAACAGATTAAAATTTCTATGACAATCAGTATTGGGATCAGACCCATGAATGGCAGCTGTACTTCTATCCTGGAGGGATAAAGATATTCAATTTAGAATGAATGAAGAGATAGACAGTGTTTATAATCGCACTTTAAAATTTGCAAAGATTTTACAAATCATATCTCATTTTATCCGCACAATAATTCTAGGAAGTAGATGCAATTACCATGACCATTTTAAAGGTGAGAAAACTGGGGCAAAGATATGTTATATGACTTAACCAGAATTACACAGTTAGTAAGTATCTGAGGCAAGATTTGAAGTCTTCCTGACTACTGATCTATCCATTGAACTACCTAGCTGCTCAGATAATAAATAAAGGGGTAAACAAAGGAACAAATAATAAATGGGGTGGGGGAGACAGATAGAGGGAAGGAGGGAAAGAGGGAGGGAAGGAGGGGGAGAGAAAGAGGGAAGGAAGGAAGGAAGGAAGGAAGGAAGGAAGGAAGGAAGGAAGGAAGGAAGGAAGGAAGGAAGGAAGGAAGGAAGGAAGGAAGGAAGGAAGGAAGGAAGGGCAAATAAGAAAGAGAGAGATGTTTATTAAGCTCTAACTATATGCAAGGTACTGAGAGAATAGTTAGTGATAATGAAATAGTCCCTATCCTTGGAGTTTCCAATCTATCAGAGGTATGCACAAGTATACAAATAAAAGCAAAATATATAAAAAGTAATGTCCAGAGGGAAATAGCGATAATAAGGGACAGGGTGCAGTCAGGAAATCCTCATGTAGGAGATGACAGGAGAGGAAACTTTGAAGGAATCTAGAGAATCTGGGGGAAATGGGGAGGGGTGTAGAGGAAAGAATTCATTGCACACATGGGAACTACTTATGCACAGCACAGAGGCAGAAGACTGCTGGCTCATTGGACACAGAGCAGAGGCAGCTGGCAAATCTGATAGACATAGAAAGTTACAAAGAAGACCATCAGAAAAAGCTGAAGGCATAGGTGGGAATTGGATGGGAGAGAGCTTTAACAGCCAGAGTGAAGATTTTGTATTTTATCTTAAAGACAATAAGGAGACAAACAGTGAAGTTTTTAAGCAGGTCAAATCTGTGTTTTGGAAATATCAATCTGGCTCCTATGTGGAGGATATTTTAGAGAGGGAAGAGAATGAAGGCAGGGAGAACAATTCAGATGTTATTGCCATAATTCAAACAGGAAGTGGTGAAAGTCTGAATAGGCCAGAGAATGTGTAAGGGCAGAAAAGAGAAAATGTATGATAAATGTTGCGGAGGTAGAGGCCAGGATAAGTCCAAGATTGTGAACCTAGGTGACTAGGAGAGTGATACAGAAACGGGAGAATTTTGAGAAGGAATAGGTTGGGGGTGACAAGGGGGAGGAGATCATGAGTTCAATTTCATACTTGTTGAGTTTGAAATGCCTAAAGGATATCCAGGCTTAATTCAGTCAGAACTCACAGGCATACAGGTGTACAAGGACCAGGAAACATGGTGTTTAGAAGGATCATCAATAAGGAGATTAAATTCTCTATGGCTGAAACAAAGGAGGGAGTGAGAAAATCATGACACAATTAAAAGAAAGGTGTAAAAAATGAAATGAATTTGACAAATGACAACAACATATGGAAGAGGATGGATGGTAGGAATTTCAAGAGAGAGATTATTGAAAAATGGTGGCAAAAAAAAAAGATTTTGAAAGAGGAGATGAGGAGGAAGGAATATGCCAACATGACCTGCAGACCCTTTGGGAGGTAGGGAAGTGGATGTGGGGAGGGAGGACCAGAGTTAGGATTCACAAGGATGAAAGTCTTGGTTAGAGGGAGAGGCTATATAGCAGGATATACATACAGGTTGGGTCATTTAGATGACGAGTATAAAAACCTGTTGGTTAAAAGTCTCTTCCACAGCAGATAAGGGGATAATAAGAAGGCAGAGATAAGGTTCCATTCAGAATCACTGAGGAATGGATGGTGTAGCAGAATATGCTCCTCACTAAACTACATCCTGAAAGGTGAAGCTACTCCTTTGATTGACTGGGTGATCTATCCATAGCAATGCTGTACAGTGTAAAACCATCTGGAAGCTTGCAAACCAAATAACCAAAGAATATTACTAGATTCTGAGATAACATGAACTGGATTTATTCTAAGGGCCTTTGAAAAATCTCTTTGGCTCATTTTGCCTCCACTCAGTTCTATCCCTGGGATTATCCTATTTTGAGCTATGTCACTCACTAAGGACTCTTAGTGCCCCTACAGGGACTAAGGCTGGCATAAATGAATATAGGACATTATATAACCTGAGGAAAAAACACAAAACGTTTTCACCACAGCCCATAAAAAGCCAAGACAGATCCCTTTCTTCCAAGGGAACACTGTTGAAAGCTATATGGTCTCCTAGTATGATGTTACTATCCTAACTGGAATATACACTCAAATATATGTACATGCACAAACACATCACCCAGAGGTGAGGAATTTAAGTTTGCTAGAGGATCAAACAACTCTCTTCCTTCTGATAAGCCCCTCTTTCCCAAGAAATAAGAGAGATGGGCTGAACACTTCCATAGTTTCTCAACAGACCATCATCAATCAATACTGAGGCCACTGATGTTTTACTCAGGTTGAAATTAATCCCTCCTTAGCTGAACTTCCAACTGAAGAAGAGGTTTTGAGGGCCATTAGGCTTCTTTCATGTGGCAAAGCACCTGGTGCTGATTCTATTCCAGCTGAGATTTACAAGGCAGTGGGACCACTGCTCATACAAAAGCTGACTGAAATTTTCAGGTTATATGGCAAGAGAAGGTTATCCCCCAGGAGTTCAAGAATGCCCCCACTGTCCATCTCTATAAAGGTAAAGCGACAATCCCAGGGGGTCTCTCTCTTAGTCATTACAGGCAAAATTCTTGCTAGAGTCTTCTTTAACAGGTTGATGCTTCACCTGGAAGATGCTCACGTACCTGAGAGTCAATGTGGCTTCAGAAAGGTCCGACAACTCCAGGAGAAATGCAGGAGCGGAGCAGAGGTCTGTACACAACATTTGTAGATCTGACCAAGGCCTTGACACTGTTAGTTGTGAGGGCTTATGAAAAATTATGTCAAAATCTGGCTGCCCAGAGAAGTTCATCAGTATTGTATGTCAATTTCATGATGGCATGTTTGCCTGGGTTTTGGATAGTGGACAATGCTCTCCTGCCCTCTCAGTCACCAATGGAGTGAAACAGGGCTGTGTGCTTGCTCCCATGCTTTTAAGCATGATGTTTTCAACCATACTGTCAAATGCTTTCAATGAAAATGAACACAGCATCAAGGTCAATTACCATAAGTTCTTCAATTTGAAGAGGTTACAAGCCAAGACCAAAGTGGAGGGAGTGTTGGTGCATGATTTTCTGTTTGCACATGATTATGCACTCAATGCAGCCTTTGAAACTGAGATGCAACAAAGTATGGACCAATTCTCTGTTGCCTGTGCTACTTTTGGCCTAATAATGAACACCAAGAAAACACAGGTGCTCCATCAGCCACCACCACACCATCCATATGTGGAACCATTGAGTATAACAAATGGAGAAATTTTGAATGCTGTGGATAAGTTCACTTACCTTGCTACTGTACTTTCCAGGGATGTACACGTTGACAATCAAGTTGATGCACACATCGCCAGAGCTAGCTCAGTGTTTGAGAGGTTCTGAAGAAAAGTTTGGTAGAGAAGAGGTATTAGACTGACTATCAAACTGAAGGTCTACAGAGCCATTGTGTTGACCTCATTGTTGTATGCCTGTGAAACATGGATAGTCTACCAGTCTACCATGCCAGAAAAAAGAATCATTTCCATTTGAACTGTCTTAGGAAGATTCTGAGGATCATCTGGCAGGATAAGGTATCAGACACTGAAGTCCTTGCTTGAGCTGAACTGCCAAGCATTCAAACTATGCTTCAGAGAGCACAACTCCTATGGAATGGCCAGGTTGTTCAAATGCAAAATGCGTACTTGCCAAAAAAGACTATTTTATGGAGGCAGGCGTTCACATGGTGGTCAGAAGAAGTGATACAAGGATACTCTCAAGGTGTCTCTGAAGAACTTTGGGTTTGACTGTGCAACATGGGTGACACTGGCACAGGGACCACTCAGCATGGCATGCCCACATCAAAAAGGATGCTGTGCTCTATGAGCAAAGCAGAATGGAGATAGCACAAAGTAAACATAGGATGTGCAAATTTGGAGTACTCACCCCAGGAACTCACACAGACTATCTGTGCCCAACCTGTGGTGGAGCATTCTGAACTCGTGGTAGTCTGATAAGCCACAGTTGAACACACTGAGGCTTAATTTTGTCATGGTGGTATCATTTTGGTCCTCTTCGAAAATGAAGGACAACAACCAACCAACCACATAATTTCTCCTGATTTATAGTACAGTCTTACATGGGACTCTACCTCAAGGAGAAAGAAAATCCCATTAGATTGTGAGGTCCTTGAGAGCAGGAATTGTATTTTACCTTTTTTGTTTCTTTAGTATTCAGTATGCTTCCTGACACATAGTAGGTGTTTAATAAATTCTTGCTAACTTATTGACTTTGATTTTAGGAGTCCCTTAATATAAAACATACTTTACTTTCTCTTGGGACCTACACAGTCCACACAGCTCACAATACCATTAATGGGCTAGGTCAACAAAAGGAAGACCCAAGATGTCTGCCATGGTCTATGTGTATACATAAGTATGTATATGTGTGTGTTACATACATATATGTGTATGCATATATTTATTCAGTCATATCTGATTCTTCATGACCCATCTGGGGGGTTTCTTGACAAAGATACTGCAGTGATTTGTTATTTCCTTTTCCAATTCATTTTACAGATGAAGAAACTGAGGTAAACAGGGTAAAAGGACTTGCCCAGGGTCACACAGTGGTAAATGGCAGAGCTAGACTTGAATTCTGACTCCAGGCCCAGTACTCTATCTACTGTGCCTCCTCGTTGTCCTGTATGCATATATACATATACATGTATGCCTATGCGTATATATGTTATATGTAGAAATATACACATATATAAATGTATACAGCATGGCTGACATCTTGTTTCTCCATTTGGGATCTTGTCTTCATTAACTCAAGATGTGACAGCTATTTTGCTTTAAAAGCTGGTATGTTGAACTGGAGTCCAAAGAATAGGTGGGGCTTAGAGAAGAAGAGACCTGAAAGGAAGCTTCAGGTAGCTCATGTCACCATTTCTCCACATGATAATGCTTTTCACTTGTGTTAGGAGTTAGAGACATAGATTAAATAGAAAATATCGTTTCCCCAATCAAAAAACTCATAAATTCCTGTATTTCATAGACTTCCCAGATTTTAAGTTCAAGATTATTAAAATAAAATAATTTTTAGGATTACTAGTTTTCAAATTCTTTGAGGGTTATTGTCTTAATCAACTTTGTATCTCAATGACTAGCACCAAAAATGTACTTCCTAAGCATTTATTGAATTGAATTGATTCATTCTCCTGCAGAACTAGCAACCACAATGAAACTGAAGGCTAGCCTCCATCCTGTGAAAGCAAATATTTTTAACCCAGTAGGAGGAGGGGAAGTATCATACTTTCATTATCATTTTTCTCATCCTAGGTCTTTAATCTTCTTTGTTCACCTAGGTCTTTGGGCAATTGCCTTTTTTTTTTTTTTTTTTTTTTTTTTTACAATTTTGGTGGTGCTTGAAGAGGAGATGCATAAGGTAAATTAATGAGTTGACTTTTGGAATTAGGACAAGAAAAACTCAAGTATTTCTCTTTTTCTACAACTCCATTGCACACAAGTTCTTTTGGTCAAAAGTCAGTGCTTCTACAGAATTCTACAGGATTGTTTTTGAGGAAGACATCCAAGTCCCACATCTTCATTCCCCTCCAAACTACCCTCTAGACTCTCCTCCTTGGTTTTTTCTACAATGGCCCAGTGCCTGATACTTTCATCCCATCATAGCACACCCCTTTGCAACTTCCTTTTATGTGTTATATTCCTCCATTAAAATGTAAGTTCCTTGAGGTCAGGGATAGCCTTTCTTTCTGCTGGTATCAGGTGATGTCATTTTGGTCCTCTTCAAGAAGAAAGGGCAACAACCAACCAAACCCAGAACTTTGCATGGTTCCCGTCACATGGTAACCATTTAATACATGCTTGATGACTTGATTGTTGTAGAAAATCCCTGTAACCAGATCAACAAAGCACAGTTTCCAATGACCGTCCCTTTGGTCTTAGAAATAAGTTTGTTATACATGACTTTCTTCATAATTGGCCTTATGGTAAAATGAAATTTGTTCATACCTCTCAAGTTCTTAAGCTATCAGTTCTCCTAAGGTGCACCTTCCTTATTTGTAGAGAATATCTGTGCATACCTTTTAAAATTACATTTCCTTTCCTTACACTGAGGTTTCCTGGGCTCTCACTCAAGTAAGACCTTTCATTAACCCACTAGCCCTTTTAATTTACATAATTTACACAAGGTATTCAGGATGTTCACATAGACCTATTGCCACCAAATCTAGCCTTCTTGATTCCTATCAGGTCATGGCTTGACATATGACCACTAGAATGATGCCAGCTATTCTTCCCAGATGAGTCAGGTAGAATCTTGTTTGTTCAGGGATCTGGCCATCAGTCATTGCTACTTTGTAACTGCTGCAAAAACCTATCAGGGACCAAATTGCATTCTGGTTCATGGGGTAGTTTCCTGGGATAGTCTCCTCAGTCGCATGCCATTTCACTGAGGGACCAAGTGTAATGATGCAAGGAATACCAGAGAAAAACGTTTTGCTTCTTTGCTCAGAGCTTCATTTGCTAAGCCAGTGGCTGTTTTAAAGTGGCTGGTATTCAAAAAACAGAGATTTGACACCAACCTACTGTGTAACTTTGGATGAATCACTCTATGTCTCTGAGTCTCACTTTTTCCATCTGCGAAAGAGTACATAATATTTACTTAACTTGTACCTAGTAAATCTTAGTTCAATTCATGATGCTACACTCCTGAAAATACTAAAGAATGGCATGTATATAATATATATGTATATATATACACACATATGTGTATATGTATGTGCATACCTGTGCACACCTTTTAAATTACATTTCCTTTCCTTATACTGAGGTTTCCTAGGCTCTCATTCAAGTAGGACCTGTCATTAACCCATTGAGCATAGGAGAATTGACGTGTATGTGCCCATATGTGTGTATGTACATATATATTTATATACATGTATGTGTGTCTACATACATACATACATATGTGAACCTGTTCTATGTTTCCTGGGAGTGAGTTGAATAAATGCTTCCAGGTTACCGGTGTATCACTAGATCAGTTATTCCTGAATATAAGCAAATGGTTTGAGCATATGCCTATGTTCACTCATATTGTCTAGTAATTATCAACTTTGCAATTATTGAATTGAACTAGGAAAAAAAACCAATCCTCCACTCTTGGTCAACTCACCTCCTAACTTATTCTAATAAATCCCCAAATTTACACTTATGTAACTCCTCCACCATTTAGTTTGAGAGAAATTCTGGATATCCCTGTATCTGTGTTCTTGTATAGGAATGTGACTCCCGACAAGATGAAGGAAGAGGGAGCCAGGCAGTTTTGTCCCTATGTGAGTGGAGAAAAGTGTTTCCTGAGGTGAGAAGAATTTGAGGGAGGCAAAGCACTAATATTTGGATGGCTACCAGCAGTCATCCAAGTCACAGACACCCTCCACTCTGGCCCCCAGATCATTTTCTTCTCTGGAGCCAACATCTCGTCTTGCTCCCAGAGTTCCTCTACCCTTGTGGTTGCTATTGCCTGCTCTAATCTCCACAACTTGATTGATTTCTTATTACTGTTTACTTTGATAAAGAGGCGTGTTAGCTCTTAGTGATAGTCTTTCATGTGACCAGAATTTGGCAGTAATGAGGTATTACTCTCAAGTTGAGAGCAATTAGGAAAGTGGCATTTAGTCTGGGACCCCAAAGTTTTATACCCTTAGAATACCAATATTTGAAGTGTGGTGGATAAACATAATTCTAACCCAATGTCTTTATTGAAGATATGTAAGGGAAGGGTGCCCCACCACAAAGGCAGCTATCAAAGTCTCCACTGGAGAGAAGTGAACCAGATCTCAGCTTAATTATCTTTCCGTGTTACCCATGAGCCAAGTTCCCTGTATACTTCAACAGAAACCACACATACACTTCACATTTACATAAATTTAGAAAGCTAAAGTCCATAAATAAAATGTCAGATAGATTTATTCGGCCATCTAAGCATTAAAAAAAAAAACAAAACTGAAGTGGGGGAGGTGGGAAGAGGAAGGCCAGTGGAAGGAAAGCAAATACTTGATTAGTGGAAGAAAAAAGAAAAGAAGAAAAAAAGCCAATTAGCTGTGCTCAGAAGTCAGAAGATCTGGGATTGATCACTCGCTATGTGACTGAGGGCAAATCCTTTTACCTCACTCTGCGTCAGTTTTTGAATCTATAAAAATGTTGGAATAAGATCTGCCTCATCAAGCTCATAGAGATATCCAGACCAAATGAGGCTACATAGATGAAAACAATTTACCAAGTTAAAATGGTTATATAAATGTATGTTTATCATTATTAATTTTATTACTATATGAAACTGGCTACCAAATCTTTCTTAACATAAAACATCCACGGCCTCATTTCTGAGCTTAGTTCTAAAATTCTGATATCTATTTCTTATTTGGAGAAAAAATAGGTGAAAAATTTATCGAAAAAAAAAAAATTCCTGATTTGAGTTATTTTTCACTACTGCATCTAGAAGCCGAGATGATCATCACAGTATGCATACGAAGTGAATACACAAGACATGACGTTGGAAGGCTGATTGGCTGAGACCATGTCATCGTGACTGTCCCTGACAAAGCCGGCCTTGGATGTGAGCAGATGATGACTGCAGGGAGAAGAGATCCCACTTAAACACACAACACACACACACACACACACACAGTTTAAAACTAGAGCTTCTGCCCTCCCTTCAACAGATAGCTCTGATTGGATTAAGATATGCAAACACTTTACAAGCTATCAGCCATTAATACTTTAGTATGTCTAAAAGATTCAAGAGCAAATATTTTAGGGAGGAGAGGAAAAACACCTTGAGGGCCCTGCTGGAAGGGAGAATAAAACCTACAATAGAGTAAGGAAAAAAGATCTACCAGAGAGAGGCTGAGGTAACAAATTCCCTAGCTTGAATCTGTTTCCTAGATCCAGACCTGAGCCCTGAAAGTAAATACTAGAAATCAGCAGGACTTTCCCTGTCTAGACCTCTTTTTGACAAAGTTATATTTATGACCAAGCTATAACTTCTACTGATATTTATCAAACACATTCTGAAGATTTGCTGCTATTTTCGTTGCTGAGTCATTTCAGGTCAACTCTTCACGACTCCATCTGGGGTTTTCTTGGCAAAGCTACTGGAGTGGTTTGCCATTTCTGTCTCCAGCTCATTTTTACAGATAAGGAAACTGAGGTAAATAGGGTGAAGTGACTTGCCCAGGGTCACACAACTAGTAAGTGTCTGAGGTCAGATTTGAACTCAGTAAAATGAGTTTTTCTGACTTCAGGCCCAGAACCCTTATCAACTGCACCACATAACTGCCCCATGCCGAAGGGACTTATCCCCTTTTCCTCAATTTCCATATTCCATATTCCTTCCTCCATAATTTTCTACTTACCATAAAACCTATGTTTATAGTTATGTTACATTAAACTTTAACCGGTACAGAGTGTGACTCTCCCTTTTCATTCCTCTGGACCTGAGGATGAAGGGAATGGCTATTATAAAAAATACTAAACAAAGTGCTAAACGCTCTCTTTCTGCTCTTTACTTAAAATTTTTAAAAGCAGACATCTCCAGAAGCTGCAGGACTGAATACAGTTATAACTGTGGGATCCATCACTTAACTAGCCTGCTGGAGGGGAGAAGGAAAGAGCAGTGAAAATATCATGTCACACATGCAGAGGAATCAATGAAAAAGAGAAATGCCAATACCTAGTATTGGTATAGCTCTTTAAGATTTGCAAAGTATTACCCACATGTACAAAACTATTTAAATAGCAGCTCTTTTTATGGTGGTAAAGAAATAGAAATTGAGATGTTCATCCATTGGGGAATGGCTAAACAAGTTGTGGTATATAAATGTAATGGAATTCTAGTGTGCTATCAGAAATGATGAGCAGGCAGACTTCAGAAAAACCTGAATTGATGCTGAACAGAGTAAGCAGAACCAATAGAACACTGTACGCAGTAACAGCCATGTTGTTTGATGACTGACTTTGATAGACAGCTCTTCTCAGCAATTCAAGGATCTAAGGCAACTCCAAAAAACTCCCCATGGAAAATGCCATCCACATCCAGAGAAAGAACTTTGCAGTCTGAATGAAGATGGAAACACATTATTTGCTCTCCTTTTCTTTTGTCGTTTTGGTTTGTTTTGTTTCTTCTTTCTCCTAGTTCCTCCTATTCTAATTCTTCTTTGCATTATGACTAACATGAAAATATGCTTATATAATGTATAAGTAGAGCCTATATCAGATTGCACTGGAAGAAAGGGAGGGGGACAAAATTTAAAATTCAAAATCTTATGGAAGTGAAAGCTGAAAACTAAAAATAAATTAATTATAAAAAAGAATGAAAAAATTACTTAAAATAAAACTACTCAACTAAAAAAAAAAGATTTACAAAGCACTTTACAAATATTATTTTATTTCACCCTCACAATAACCCTTAAAATGTGCTATTATTATCCTCATTTACAGTTGAGAAAATTGAGGCAGATTAAGTGACTTACCCAGTCACACAGCTAGTTAATGTCTGAGACCAGATATGCATACAACTTTTCCTGGAGGGTGGCACAATGGATAGAGCACAGGGCCTGGAATCAGAAAGACCTGAGTTCAAATCCAGCCTCAGACAGTTATTAGCTGTGGGACCCTGGGCAAATCACCTAGCCCTGTTTGCCTCAGTTTCCTCATCCATAAAATGAGCTGGAGAAGGAAATGGCAACCCACTCCAGTGGTTTGGAATAAAACACCATGGTCTTCATTTGCATAGATCAGGAAATGAGAGACTAACAGGTTTTTAGAAAACAAAATCTACCTCCTGCTGTGAATTTCCTCCAAAAAACCCCTAAAGAGTCAAACACAAATGAAACAACTGAATAATACTTTCCTGACTCCTGGTCCATCGTTCCATCTGTGGCTTATAGAAAACCAGAGTGAAAAGAGGCCTCCATCTTAGTACGTTTTCCTATTCTCAGTCTTGTGGAATTAACTTAAACACAGCCATTTTGTCTACTCTACCCATTTTATGTATTTCTCTGTGTGCAGAATTAATCTATTTCTGGAGAATTTGGGAAGGGGGAATGCGGGGAAAAGGTTGGAGTTGACTGGCAGGTAACATGAAAAAAACAAAACCCTTGCAAACTGCAAGGTTTGCAATACAGCTCTAGATAAATGACTTGTCTTGATTGAGTAATTCAGAACTTGAGATGAAGAAAATCAAACTCTTTTTTGCTCCCTCCCTTTCTCCCCTCCCTCCTTCTCTCTGTCTATTATGGATACCACTCTGCTTTTTGATCTCTGCTCTCCTTTGTTTTGGCTTCCCAGGTGCCAAGGGAAAATGGCTAGCAGTGAGTTCTTTAGCTTTTCCTATTCTGCAGCCCCTCTGGCTCAGCCAGCTGGATCACACTGAATTAGTCAAGTACTTCATTATCTCCCCTCTCTGCACATTTTGCTCCAGGTAATAAATGCCCAAACAAGAGAGCCAATGCCTTCTGCTGCACTGTCTGTGAAGTTTCAGCATTTGGGCCAATTCTGCATATCAGCATTGTGCTATGGGAGGGCACCACTTTTCATCCCTTGCCTGCAGTGCTTCCCAATCTCCATTTAGTCACAGCAGTTAGCTAACCATGTAGCTGTTGATAACAAAGCATGGCTTTGGAGCCCTTGAGCCCTCCGGAGGTCCAGAATTTCCCTGCTCAGTGTGGACCTACCAGAGAAAGAGTGACTGGCCGGGAGAGCCAGACCAATTACATAGTTGGGAGAGATGTAGCACTACATGGAAACCACTCTTGTTAACAGGCAGTGGGGTGTGGGAGCCTGCATCAGGGTGATTCTGACAAGAGTGACACAAAAACCAGAGTTTTAGGTTGAGTGGATAAAAAAGAAAATTAAATAGTAATAATTTTGAATCAAGTGGCTACCCTTCAAAAGGAATTTTGGAATAAACCATCATTGTCTTCATTTGCATAGATCAGGAAATGAGTTTTTTGGTGTTTTTGGTTTTTTTTTTAGAAAACAAAATCTAACTCTAGCTGTGAATTTCCTCCAAAAAAGCCTTTGTTTATGTATTTGCTTGCTTCCTTTTGACTTCTGCCTGTGTAATCTTCCCCACAAAGACTTTTTGCTTTAAGCTCAAAGTCACCTGGAGTCATGCTTGTCTGGTCCTCCTTGTGCAGATGGGTAAATGCACCTGTATTTAAATCCTACTGAGTAGAAGCAGAGGCGCTCTTCAGTTCACTTTCCTAGCTATGCCTGTGAGCACATCTTACCTGGGATGACCACAGCTGAGAGACTGTAAAACTTTAAATACATTTCGAGAAAACCCAGAAGGTGGCTAGAGAGAGTGGTGTTGTAGAGGTATCAATTTTCCTGTTAGAAGAACTGGGGATTCTCTGTCGCAATTTCCCTAGCATAGAAAAAAAGAAAAAGAGAGAGAGAGAGCTACATGGAAGATCAAAATCTGTGTTGATGGGCATCATACCCCCTCCCCGTTAAAATCTGTATTTTCCAAATGCCTAGTCTAAACTATTTAGTGTGGTATCAGTGTCAAGGGGGAGGGAGGCTGGTGGGCGAGGTTAGACCAGATCATAACATACCAAGCAGGAAGTTAATGAATTTCACTGGCAAGGAAAGGGGAGGGGGAGAATCTCTGGGGTGAGGTGCGAGGGGGACCCCCAAGGATAGGCAAGTACTAAATAACAGAGAGGCGGCTTTCCTGACAATGGAGGTCCAGACTGCAACATTTAGATAAAAATATCAACTGCAAAATACTGCTAAATTAATCCAACTTCTTTTGATTATCGATGTCCTACTGTTTTGTGCCTGAAACAACACACAAGATGCATCAGTCATCCATAAATTATTCATTCAGTTATTTTGGCAGCAGTGTCTTTCCATTTATCAACTGATAAATGTATGGAAGATAAGAAGGGTAATTTTATAGCCCCTTGACATTTACCTTTGACATGATTTTCATATTTAATAAGGGAAAAAATACTAATGAAATACGTCTGACAACACCGTAGGCATCACAGATTAACACCAGCTAGAGTGAGCCATAGGCACCAGGTTTCCCAGCTCTGGTCAAAAACCCCTCTCAGCTTTCCAGGTGCCCTTCCTATGCCTTTTTGACTTTCCATGTATCAATTAAATTTAAAAATTTACAACTAGATTCTGGTTTTTTTTTCCCAAAACTGCTTTGTACAGATCAGTACAAGAGAAACTTAACAACTAAGAGAGCTACTTGCTGTATCTTTTAGGCTAAAAGAGTTCCATTAGAGTTTTAGAAATTCAGAGATGGAAGGGACCTATAGTCTAATTCATAATAATAAGTTCCCTTTATGTCATTGTTCAGTCATTTCTGACTCACTGTGACCCCACTTGGGCTTTTCTGGGCAAAGATACTGGAGGGGTTCACCATTTCCCTCTCCAGTTCATTTTACAGATGAGGAAACTGAGGCAAGCAGGGTTAAGAGACTTGCCCAGGGTGACACAGCTGGTAAATGCCTAAGACTGGATTTGAACTCAGGAAGATGATTCCAGGCTGGACACTATCCATTGGGCCACATAGCAAGTTCCATTTATAGGACTCTAAATTTTAAGCATTTCTCACATAAAAGCTCTAAGAGCCAGGCAACGTAATCCCTGAAAGTCCCATCTATGATTCCCTCCTAGAAACTTTGACAGATAATATCAGTATGGTTGGTTCTAATCTCCCAATCAATCCTACCCCCAGAATCCCCACTGTTCCTGGTCACTAACATCTCTCTTCATCCCACTGTCTAATATCCTATTTCCCCTCCCCACTCTTGTCTCTAGCCCACATGGTCATTTATGCCTCATTAGTGTTGAAGCAAGGAAAATACAAAGGGTATGAGATAGGGAAAGACAATGAGCCTAAGAAGAAGAAAGTGGGAGTGAAGATGGGAATATATAGGTATTTAAGGAATCAACCCATCCAAGTACAGATATCAGATAAGGGATAGCAGCAAAACTGGTTGAGTGAAAGAGTGCATGGAACAATTCCCCTGCTTATGAGTCTAGAGACCCTGGTCAGTCAGAGATGAAGAAAAATAATAATAGATCCTATTTATGTAATGCTTTACAGTTAATAAATACTTTTACATTCAGTAGTTCATTTGATTTAGAACTGCAAGGAACCTAAGAAATTAGAATCAGGAGCTAGAAGAAACCAAAAAGGCCATCCAACCCAATCTCAAATTGACCAATTCCACCATCTTTAACAATGGTTCTTAAATTTCTGCTTCTAGGTCTCCCCCTGTCCAGTTATCCCTTCTATATTGCTGGGTTTCAGGGCATAGTGCCCACATAAAAATTTTTGGCCCTCTCTTCATACCAGAGAAGAAGTCTGAATTAGTATGGCATTAAAAAATAAAATATATTAATATTTGTAAAAGCAAGGACCGCTCCACCTCCGGAGGGCCTGTTATCACAAGTTCTTTGAGTTACTTTTCTAAAAGGAAAGGCAATTTTGGGGGTGCTCAAAAATCACTTTAATCAATGATATATACCATTCACTTAGTTCAAGGGGAAAAGTCAGCACTCTGAACTTCAGAGAAAATACAGAGAAATAAAGATCAACAGATAGTGCTTCCAGATGCCTGACAGTAAGCAATACATACATCACAAATCAACAGACAGATAACTGTCCAGCCATACATACATAGTTACCAGAGAGAGAAGCACCAGCATCAAAGCCTGGGGAATGCTTAGTGGCTTCCTAGAGTCTCTTCTGGCACACCAACCTTCTTCCAAAAACTAAGCCACAAAATAAAACCTCACCTCAGAATACTTACATATTTTTCAGAGTCAGAGGGTATAATGACCCCTGAGAACCAGTGCCTCATTAGAAAATAAACAAAAGATGTGGGCCTTCCTACAAACCTTCCCTAATCAAACTCCCCTTAATGGGCAGGCCCATTAATGGGTACAGAAGATCTTATTAAGAAGCAAAATTATATTAACAATAAGAAAAAATGCATTATCAATATATTACACAATACTATACTTATATTTTATGTATTTCTGAGTTTCTAAATTTTTTCTGTCACCTCCTGGCCTTTGTATGTCATTTGTAGTTTCAGCACAACTCCCTAAAAATTCCCATTTAATTTCTTATGTTGACCCTTGATATACCAAACCTTAATGGGGAAAGTTGCAGTGTGAAAGGGCTAACTGTACAGTTTTTAAATTACTGTATTTGGGGTGCTTTTTCCATAAATCAAGATAAAAAATCTATCTCACTCTCAGTTCTCCCATTGCTCCAAGTTCTCCCTAGTAGAAACCAAGCCCAGATCTAATCCCATTGGCAGCCCTTCAAATGCTTGAAGATGGCCATCATTCCCCCTCTAAGTCTTCCCTTCTACTGTCTGATCATCCTACCCTTATCTCCATTCTACTCTCCATGTGGCATTCTTTGTAGTCCTTTCTTTTTGTAATTTCCATCTTCTGGACATACTCTGGTTTGTCTGTATCTTTCCTAAAACATGATCTCTATAATTTAACATGATGCTCTTGATATGACATAACCAGAGCCTTAACTCGGAATGTTTTCTGTCTGAGATAATTACCCCAAACTCTGCTAAAAGTCAGCAGCTGGGAGTAAGGTTTCATTTGAATGAGGGATGGAGAAGGAGTGGATAAGAGGACATTATCCTGTAGGGGACAGAGGCCCTACACCAAGTATAGATATGGGTTTGGGGTTGGGAAAAGAGAGGCCAACAGAGAGAGACAACAGCCCACCGTGGTCCACTATCTGGTAACTTACTATTTTAACTATCATTCCTATGCTGCTAAAGGATGGAAAGCGCTATCAGCACCCTCTAAATGTGCTATACTTTGAATCTGGCATGCTCTAAATTCAATGCCCTGAGGCAAAGCTCAATTTACCCTGTGCTAGTTACAGCTCAGGGTCTAACCAAAGCATAATGTAGTGAAACTAGTCATAATAGCACCTAACTCCCAGAGATGTTGTGAGGATTAAATGAGATAACATATGTAGAGTGCTTTGTAAACCTTAGAGCATTATATTAATGCAAGCTACTAGGAAAAGGAGGAGGTAGTACTTGTTTTCAAGTTCATAATTGGCCATCGTAGTATTCACACTAAAAGGGGCTTCCTCTAGTCTATTTTTTTAATGCAAATTCAATTGAGTAGAGAAAACTTTGGGAAGAAATCTATGAGCTCAAGATACTAAACCCCATGATGGGAAGATACCCTGGGACACAGTCACATGAGAGGGGAAACAAAGACCCCAGATGATGGCTCCTATGAGAGGAGACCCTTCCATACAATGAAACAGTTACTAGGGGAAGAGATGTATTCAGGACATTTTGGAAAGTAGGGAAGGAAGGAAGGAAGGAAGGAAGGAAGGAAGGAAGGAAGGAAGGAAGGAAGGAAGGAAGGAAGGAAGGAAGGAAGGAAGGAAGGAAGGAAGGAAGGAAGGAAGGAAGGAAGGAAGGAGAAGAGGAAGGAAGGAAAGAAGGAAGGAAGGGAAGAAGGAAGGAAAGAAGGAAGGAAGGAAGGAAGGAAGGAAGGAAGGAAGGAAGGAAGGAAGGAAGGAAGGAAGGAAGGAAGGAAGGAAGGAAGGAAGCCATTGGGGTGGGAGGGAGGAGAAATGGGGGAGTAAGAAGAGAGAAGAATCTATTTTAACTAATTACTTTTGCCAGCTGGTTATGAAGCTCAGTTACTTCTACCTGCTTAAGGAGGGAATCTGTGTTTGTCCTTTATTGCCAAAGAAGGCCATGCTATCATTGAAATGATGACATGACTTGCACTTGACTTTGTTTTGAGTGAGGGAGGGCTGCACAGGTCACCAGCCTCACTCCTCCTCCAGAGTCATCTGGATCCAGTGACCAGATATTCATCAGGATGACTGGAGATGATCCAGGATGAGGCAATTGGGGTTAAATGACTTGCCCAAGGTCACACAGCAAGTGTTATAAGTACCCTCTGAATTCTGATGCTCCAGGGCAAAATTCAAATCATTCCACCCAAATTACCACTCTGACTATTCTGCTGATATTCTCTCTTAATGAAGTCAAGGATAATACTTAATTTTTTGACTGCCAAGTCACATCATTCATTATTCACATCTACAGCTTGCAGTCCATTAGGACCCCCAGATCTTTTTCACAAGATCTTTTAGTTAGACCCTATTCAACATTTATTTGTGAAGGTAATTTTTTTTAAATGCATCTATAGAATTTTAAATTTATCCTATCAAATTTCATCTCCTCGGAATCAGATATTTCAGAGTTAAGAGAATTAGTAACTATACAATTCAACCCATATCTGCAAGTGTCCCCTCTACACCTCACAGATGGTCATCCAGGTTTTGCTTGAAGACGTCCACTGAGAAAGGAACAAGATAAGCATTTCTTAAATGACTGTTTTGTGCCAGACACTGTGTCCGCTGCTTTACTCCTTCGATCCTCACAACAACCCTGGGAGTTAGATGTTATGCTATCTCTGTTTTACAGTTGGGGAAACAGAGGCAGGCAGAAGTTAAGTGGCTCGCCCAGAGTCACACAATTAGGAAGTATCTGAGGCCAAGTTACAGATCAGGTTTTCCTGAGGCCCAGCACTCTAACCGTTGTGCCACCAGCTGCCTCAGAAGTCAGAAGAGAATATAAACTCCTCAGCCAGCTCTTTTTCACCTTTGGATAGGGAGTTTTTGCTTATATCAAGTCCAAATTTCCCTCTTTATAACTTTTCAAGAACCGCTACTTTTGCTCTGTGAGAGCAAACAGCTTAAGTCTTCCCTAAGACGGTCTTCTCAGATCTGAAGGCAGCTATCATGTTCTCCCTAAATCTCCAGAATCAATAACCCCAGGTCACAAGGTCAGATTTAAAAGCAGACTTCAGACCTTAGGGTGCTCAAATCTGATCTCCTCATATTACAGATAAGAAAATAGAAGCCCAGAGAGGGGTGGTGACTGCCTGGTCATACAACTAGCAAGTTTTTGAGGAGGAATTGAGATTCTAACCTTGGAGTCTTTCTGACCTTATCCTTCAACCAAACATCCTACGACATGAACTCAAGGCCCTCCACCATCTTGCTTACCTTTCTCTGGATGCTCTCTATGCAGTGTCAGAGCTCAATAAAGTATGATTGCTTAGGAACAGAAAGACAAAGTTGAATGACATCAAGAGGGGTCCAAGGTAACTAAAGTTACCGCATGTAAGCATGGAAATATATCCTCTAGTGTGAACCACCAAAAATACAGGAAATTTACTGGGAACCACTAGGCACTTGGACCAAACATAACAATATAGCCCAGCACTTCTTAAACTGTGGGTCGTGACCCCATATGAAGTCATGAAATATTTGGCAACAGTAATAGGTTTTGGAACACGCAAAGACCAAAAATTAATTCAAAATCAAACACATAATGAATCTGAGTTGTTTCTGGCAGTGCTTGCCTGTGTTGGTATTGAGCAACATCACTGCAGCCTCAGCACTGAATACAAAACACGCACACTTTGCACTGTGCATGCCCTTTGGTCAAGCAATGCTAACAAATGCTGCAGAAACACAAAAAGGGTTGCCAGTGGAAAAAGTTTAAGAAGTCCTGATAAAGTCTATGTTTTATACACAAAAACACACACATGTATGCATGTGTATATATGTATATATACACATATTTATATGTACACACATATTTATATATATGTATACACACACATATACACATACATATATATATGGGCATAGTGACTAGAGTGCAGAGACTGAAGTAAGGAAGATTCATTTTTCTGAGTTCAATTCTGGCCTCAAATATTTAATATCTGTGTGATCTTAACCAAGTCTTTTAAACCTGTTTGCCTTAATTTTCTCTTCTGTAAAAAAAAAAAAAAAAATAGAGAAGGAAATGGCAAACCACTCCAGTGTCTTTGCCAAGAAAATCCCAAATGAGGTCCCAGAGAATTAGACTCAAGTGAAATGACTGAACGTAAACAATAAATATATATACATATATGTGTATATCAACCTGGATTAATGAGAAGGTAGTCAATGTAGGAAAAATTACTATTTTTTAGTTGGGGTAAGAAGTTGAACTGGGGTTCACACAGCGGCAAGTACTGGAGAACCCACAGTGTGTGTGTCGGGGCAGGGGGGAAGGATGGAAGTGGGGGTGGGGAAACAGATAGACCCAAGGTTCTTAAAAAGTATTTGGACAGAAGGAAAGGAGCTGTAGTGCAAAGGAGTTGGGACATTCTATGGTTTTTCACAAGGTAAATTTTTTTTATAACAACTGAAATTCATTAGAAAAAGCTTGAAAATCTCAAAGTGAAGAATTTAGGATATTTACAAAATAGTCCAAGGTTGGGAGTGGTAATATCTGATCAGCCTCAGGTAATTCATGGGTCTGGGAATGGAAACAAGGTCAGCTTCATTCAACTGGGTTTGACTATTGTGTGTGTGCATACACACATATATGTATACATATATGTACACATGTATAAAATGTATGAGTATATTATATAATGCATGCATATATAAAATGTATATATCTTTATATACACATACATATGTTATTTATTCACTGTCATATATAATTGACTATACACATGTATATATACATCTAGATACACTATATACATATATACATATAGATATACATATCTTTGTGTGTGTATGTGTGTACATACACACATACACACACACACACACACCCCAAATAGATGTTGAGAAAAGTTGTGTCAGAACCTCCAAAAAAAAGAAACACAGAATTTTAGTTAGAAGGGATCTCAGCACCCCTGAAAAACAATTCCCATTACAACCCACTCCACAAGTGGTCATCCAGCCTCTGCTTGAAAATATTAAATGCCAGAGAACCTACTGTTTCCAAGAACAATCTATGCCATTTTTGTATATCTCTATTGCAATTTTTTTCTGTTCTATTTCTCCATTTTTTCTATTCTATTTCATTTCTAAGCTCTTCCCTCTGCAGCTTCTACCCATTGCAACCAAAAAAGTCAATCCATATTTTGCTACTGTTGTGGACAAGATGGATATATTTGTGTTGGATAAATTTGGAAACAAGATCCAGCATTGATTATTCTAGTTCTACACTATGAGACTAGCACTGGTATGGAGAGATGGAGACTGCCACAAGTCTTGGAAGAACTTATCCCTGCCCCAATAACTTCTAGTGGGTCCTTTGGAATTAGACTTACTGGATCCTATGTAGCACTGATGATAATAATAATGACTGAAGATATAGAGAGTCTTGGCTACCCTGGACAGAGGATTGCAGTCGTATATTCTATTTATTTTATGAAGGATATAACACATCCATTATGGTCAATAAAGTGGTTAAATTTCTTTTAACAAAGTGAAAACAATTATTTAAATATGGGTTGTATCATAGTTGATTTGCCATTCCCTTGTAAAGTCATGACTGTGAGTAAAAAGGTGATCACCACAACCTTGTAGTATCCAGATTCTAAAAACATCTCTAAGGTTTTAGTATTGTGCACTGTCTTATGTAGACTGAATTGATCCTTTAAGAAGACAATGAGGCCTTTTGATTTCCCTGCCATTTAAGGCATAAAAAGCCCAGTTCATGGGGTTACACATGGGGTGTCATAGGTTTATACAGAATTCTCACTGCTTGGCATAAATGCCTTTCTAACTAATGTGAACTATTGCCATGGTGAATACCTCAACAGAAGAGAATAACCATTTTATTAAACTATCTTTTTTAACCTTAGGAATTATGTCCTTGCTATCCTTCATTATGAGTCAAGTAATTTCTATTGCATTTTATAGAACATTACAACCCTGAGACAAAGTTAGGTCTGGCCCAAAATAAGCACCAATTGCATTCAAATCCTGTCTATCAAAGGTCTTGGAGTTCTGCTTAGGATGATGTGAGGGTCAGTACCTAAATATTCTGAGAGCCTGATGACCAGAGAGCATCAAAGAAACTCTGAGCCCTCCAGCTTGAATGGATCCATAGAAATTCACATGTAAACACAATGCCTGAGGAACTGAAGGATTAACTGAGGAAAAAACTCAAGATGAAAGCCTGCATATTCTTACTTCATGAGCAAAAGGTGGGATTATCTGAGTGAGACTCACAATCAACCTTGATGCCTTCTGGCCCCTTCAGTACATTTACTCTCTCAAAGATGGAGGACCTCAGGAGTCACTCAGTGGAAATTGTAGTTATTGGCATAATTACTCACTCACTCACACACACACACACACACACACAAACACATGACTAGAAATATTAGCAAGTAAGTGGACTATCAGACTTTGAACAAGAGAATTAAGGTGAATCATACACTACACACAAATTGAAGAAGTCTTGGATTA
This sequence comes from Bettongia penicillata ogilbyi, assembly GCA_023548195.1. Classification (NCBI taxonomy): domain Eukaryota; kingdom Metazoa; phylum Chordata; class Mammalia; order Diprotodontia; family Potoroidae; genus Bettongia; species Bettongia penicillata. Next base: position 878,048 of record JAJHZJ010000589.1, read on the forward strand.
TCTAGTATATAGACAGTGGTTAGCAGGCTTAGATCTGAGCAGTGAACACTTTAAGACACCCATAGTAAAGGAATACAAAAAAAAAATGCCCTAAATTCCAGTGGAATTCTACCAAATATATTCCCCAGGGGATTTATGGGATATTTGCCCCCTTTTCTTAGGAAAGGGGGTTGGTTGACAAGGATTACTTAAAGGTGTTGATGCACTAAGATGCTCTCATGGTATCTGGAAAGATGCTGGAAGAACCTGAAGAAATATGACTGTTAAGTATGTTGGGGCCTAGAAGCCTCTAGCTCATTGTCAATAACTACTTGTTCTGAAGAGTTTGTGCCAAAGATACAGGGTACATATTAACTTAGCAAGGGATGAATATCAATCAACCCTTGACAGAGAGAAGCATCCATTGCCTGGATGCTTCCAAAGAATTAAATAGACTTGAAATCATTTTGAATATTCACTGGCTACTGTCTGAAATTTATGAAGAAGCTATGGCATAATCACAAAGCTTCTCAAAAGTATCATTCAGTACATGATTGAGAAGAAAATCTGGAGAGAAGAAGAAAGATGACAACCTGATCTGAACCCTCTGGCGACATTTAGAGGTAGCTTGAACAGGAAATAGAAATAGGTCTTCAAGGATTTGATTAGAGGACTCACATAGACACTAGTGTTGGAAATCCAAGTAAATTGTTGGTGCTACGTACACATCGTGGTTAGTCTAGAGAATCTGGCAAGAGTTTTAGACCAGAAAAGTGAGGGTTGTTTGTATAGGTGACAGTGGGTGGAACATTGGATAAAGCATCTGCTGGCAGTCAAGAAGACTCATCTTCCTGAGTTCAAACCTCACCTTAGATACCTCCTTTTTGTGTGACTCTGGTCAAGGCACTTAACCCCTTTGCCTCAGTTTCCTCAACTGTAAAATGAGCTAGAGAAGGAATATCTAACCATATCTTTTTCCAAAAAAAAACACTAAATGGGATCACAGAGAATCAAAAATAGCTAAAATAATTGAACAATAACACTGAGAGTGAGATTTATTATCCCCTCCATAAATTAGGGTTAATGGCTATTGTTGCTTATAAGATCCAAGATAAGACCTAGAGAGCTCAATTCCAGGTATGTCACCTGCAACCTGACAATTACTAACCTGGATACTACTAAATGAAGAAGGCTTGAGTTACTGGCCAACTACTTTATTGGCCCCCAAAAATCCAATATGGATACATATGGCCTGTCCTATAGTCTCTATCCATCAGAAACATCCTCAGGGAAGAGGCAAAGGTGACTGTAATATTCGAGGGGCAGAGCTGATTCCACAATTGAGCACAGTTGAAAGAGATTTCCTCTAAAGAATATGCTATTGATAGCAGTAAACACTATAACACTGCACTAATTCTATTTGCCCTAATTGATAAATTGGGACCTAGAGACAGTATCATTCAGCCTAAATAATGTATTGTCTAGAATTGGGATCATAGTCCCATAGCCATAAGGACAACACCCTGACCATGTGAGGGAGGATACTGTAGTTATAGATGTGGCAGTGGGTCATTTTGGAAGTGTCATCTAGACTGATCCAAGATGTTCCTGAGAACATAGGTAAAGATATTATGCATATAGTCACTAAAGGAGTGCAGGAAAATTATACTTTGTATACAATGTCAACATTCAATATGAGCCTGCTATGTAACATGTTCTTGTAAGAGATCTATACATTTGTCTTACTATATGCAACACCAATTTGGATGTTACAGAATATGTACCTTCATGTATCCTATGCATCTAGAATAATTGTTTCAGAATGCCATATATAAATGAATGGACACTGTACAGTATGTCCCTATAATTGTACATATGTACCTATTGTAATGTGCATGAATTATAAATTTTTAATGGGAAAGATATAATAGCTGTATGTCTGATTAGGAGGGTTATACTTCTTATCGTGTCTAGGCCCAGGGCATGATTACTTATTGGAAAATCCCTATGACTTCAATTCACATGAGAACATATGCCTGGATGTAGAATGATTTTATCTAAAGGGCATCCTACTCTATATACATGGTCTGTACACCATGGATGTGGAATGAGAGAGACAAGGTGGTCAGTATAGACATGTCTACAACCCAGGAGCTGGACAGAACTTGAGACCAGCCAAGCCAAGAATTACACAGAGATATAGAATAAAAAAGCAGGCAGGATGCCCTGCAGGTAATGGTTTGCACTTTGCAATGACAAGACTGCTCCTCCCCACACTAGAACGTGAGGCTTAGAAAAATATTTTCCCTACTATTTGAGAGGGAAGGGAGGAAAGAAATTGTATGCACTGCAGCATGTGAATCAGATTGTTTCTGTTACTTTACTAATTATTTAAATCACATTAAACATTTTACTGATCCAATCCCATCTTTTGCCTGTACCCTGTTAACACACTGAACCACTGAACCTCTAGACCTGAATAAATTTAGAAGTTCTTGTTTTCAGATTGGATGGGGGTAAAAGAGTCACATGAAATAGAGGATCATTTCAAAGAACCCCACAATCCATATGAATGCCAACATAAGTCACAAATTAGTTATATATTATATCACAGCCCCTAAAGGTTTCTGAGCAGAAGAGTAACATAGGCTAATCTGTATATTAGCAAGATTATTTTGGCAGCCCTGTGAAAGATGAATTAGAAATGGAAGCGAAGAGAGGAGGGAAGTCAGGAAGCCATTATAAAAAGGTTAAAAAAACGAGGACTTGAATGAGGAAGGTAACAGTATGAGTGGAAACGAGGAAACACACATAAGAGATACGGTGATGGTAAAATCCACAGGGCCTGAAACCTGATTGGATATGGGGGATGGAGAGGCAGGGGTCAAAAGTGACTCTCAGATAGGAAACCTGAGTGTAACAGCTAATGCCATTAATAGAAAGGAGAAAGCTGGGAGAAGGATAGGTTTTACAAGGAAAATGACATGTTTTAAGCATATTCAGTTTGGAGTGCTAGAGACACATCCATTCAGGTGGCAACATTGAGTAGACAATTAAAAAAGTGAGACTAGGGCTGGAAATATAGATTTGGGTATTACAATAGTGAATAATTGACACATATAGCATTTTAAAGCTTGCAAAATACCTTACAAAGACATTATTTCATCTTATCTCATAACAACTCTGTGATGTAGGTACTCTACATGTTATCTCCATTTTACACACGGGACAACTGAGGTTCAGAGATTTTAAGTGACTTACTCAAAGATAACTGAAGTCTTGGGAATAGAAGACATAACCAAGGAAGAAAGTGTAGAGAGGAGAGAAAAGGACTAAGGACAACTTAGTTCAACAAAAAATTTGGTGATACAATCCTGTGGTCAGGAAGACTCACCTTTGTGAGATCAAATCCAGGCTCAGATACATAATAAATGTGTGACTCCAGGCAAGTCACTTAACCCTATTTACCTCAGTTTCCTCATCTGCAAAATGAACTGGAGAAGGAAAATGGCAAACAACTCCAGTATCTTTGCCAAGAAAACCTCAAATGGGGTCACGAAGAGTCAGTTATGACTGAAATGACTGACAGCTCTATATGCAGTATTATGTCAGTAACTGATGGAGATACAGAGTTCAGATATGACAGTTTCGGTCTCCATGGCACTTACAGTCTACTAAGCAAGTAAGACATAAACGCAAACAATTAAAATCTATATTATTATATGAATTCACTACAGAGTTGTGTAACAAAATGCTATGTGAAGCCTATAGAAAAAAGTTGTCACTAACCAGGTAAGTAGGGGAAGCCTTCATGGAGGAGGTGACATTTTAGTTTCACTTTAATGGATGAATAGCAATTCACCTCAGAATAACTCAGAGATCTCCCTATTCAGTGATGAAGAAGGAGGCTCAGATACAAACTTTTACCATTTTCCATTAATTATGTTCCCATTCAGAGTCTGAGTCTGTCTGTTCCTCTTCAAGAGTTCTGTTTACCTCTGTGAAGATTGGGACTCACATCTCCCAGAATGCTTCTATTGATCCATGAGGAGTAGTTCAAAAACCCAGGACACGTAGTATTCTCTGACTGCTACATAGACAAGAGTCCAGGGATAATAGATTTAGACGTATAAAAATAATAGACCTTAGAATTCATGGGAGTCCCACATCCTCATTTTACATGTGAGGAAACTGAAGTTCAGAAAATTTAAATGACTTGTCTAGGACCACCCATCTAGTAAGTATCTGAGGTAGGATTTAAACCAAGGCCTTCCGGACTCCAAGTCCACTACACCACACTCAAGTACTTGCTTGTCACTTTCTATCCCTGGAATCTACTTCCGTTCATTCAACGTATAATCAGCTTTGCACAGTCTATACTGAGACCGTCTTTCTTACACATCTTCCTAGTGTTCAGCACTATACATGTATTCAATATCTGTTCACTTCAATTTCATTGTTTTCTTACTTTAATTTACTCAACAACTACCCTCACTTCTTCATTCTTTGGCAGGATACTAGAATGGTGAGTGAATCAGTGAAATTCTACTGATGACTTTTGCCTACATTTTAGCCAAGCATTTGACAAAGTTTTTCATAAGTTTCTTGTGGACAAAATAGAGAGGTGTGAGACAAAGGAGTGTATGCAGAGTAGTCATGAATGATCTGATATCAACTTGAAAAAAGTTGCCTAGTGTGATGCTCCAGATATCTATTCTTGGCACTGTGCTGTTTAACAATTTTTTTCAGCTATTTGGATTAAGTCACAGATGGAATGCATATCACATTACCAGATGACACAAAGCTAAAAAGTTTGACTAGTCCATTGGATGTCAAAACAAAAATTCAAAGAGATCTTAACTGACTTGGACTTTGGGACAAAAATGAACAGGAATATATATGAAATCTTACACTTAGTTTCTCTAAATCTGCTTCACAAGCACAAAATAAAGGATGTATTTTTAGATAACAGTTTGTTGGAAAATAATATGAAATTTTTAGTGGACTGAATTTTAGGTGAGTCAACATTATATTACACAAGGAAACTAATGGGATATCAGACTGCATCAGCAAAGGCAAAGTACCCAAAAGTAAGAAGATAGCAGTCCTACTCTACCCTGGCCTTACAAACCAAATGTGGAATATTGTATTCAATAATGGCAACCATATTTTAGGAACGATATTGATAAGCTAGAGAGTCCCAAAGAAGAATAATTAAGATAGTGAAGCAATTGGATGTCATGGCTGAGGATCTCCTCAGAATTAGTTGAAAGAATAGGCAGTGTTTAAGCTGAAGAAGAATTGGCAGAGATCTCACAGCTGTATTCAAGTAGTTAATAAACTGTCATAGGAGGGAAAGGAATAGAATTGCTCCAGTTGGCTCCAGAAGTAGTAGCTGGTAAGAGACAATGGAAGTTAAAAAAACAAAAAAAAACAAGAAGAAGTAGATTTAGACTTAATTGAATGAGAAATTTCCTAGCAGAGTTATCCAAGTCTGGAAGAAGGTATCTCAGAAGGTTCTCCCTCAGTGCAGGGTCTTAAAGTAACAACTGAATGATCATTTATTACACTTATTACACTGATGATGTAAAAGGGATTCTTGTTCAGGTACAGGTTGGAGTGGATGATCTCTGAGATCCCTTCCAATACTTAAAGTCTGTGTAAATAACTACCCATTATTCTATCACAAAAACAATCACCCTGAACTACCATCATCAATAGGATATATTGATGTTCTTTCAATATTCTAGTAGAAAAATTAATAATAAGTCTCATAATTCTTTCTTCAGTGTAATAATGCCTTATCCAGGATTGTCAACATTAATGCAATCACAGGAAATTAATTCCTCCTGGTCATATAGCTAGTAAATAATGGAAGAGAGGTTTGGATCTAATTCTACAGCTAGGTCCCAATTAGTGCTAATAATGAATCCCATGATGTGGAGAATCCACACTGCATATTTCCATTGGGCTGCAACCAATTATCACATTTTACACAACTCTAAACTTTGAATAGTGAGAATTTGAATACATATGACCAATTCCCAGAATTCTTAATTCACATTAATTGGGACCTGGTGCTCCCGACTTTAAATGCAGTGCGCTTTGTGCTACATCATGCTCCCAACTCAATACATGGCATCAGTTTGCTTGGTAACATAGTAGGTCATAAGAAATATCATAGATTTAGAAGTGGAAGGGACTTATTGGATCTAATTATATCATTTTATAGATGCAGAAAGTAAGGATTAGGGAGATTAAGTGATTTGAGCAACATCACACAAGTAGTAAATTCCAGAGGCAGGATTTGAACACAAGTCCAATGACTTAGGAGTAGTTAGGTACACAATGGATAGAGTCACTGTGCACCTGAGTCTGAATTTGAACTCATCACAAGGAGTTTTCCTGACTCTGTAAAAATAAGCTGGAGAAGGAAACTACAAACCACTCCAGTATCTTTGCCAAGAAAACCTTAAATAGGATCACAAAAAGTCAGAAATGATTGAACAATAACCGCAGACTCTAGAACCAGTGTAATTTCTTTTTTTAACTTTAACTTAATTTTTTACAATTAATAACAATTTCTTTTCTCTCAATTCTACCTCCCCTGCCCAATCATTGAAAAAAAGGAAGAAAAACACAACTTTTTTTAAGAACTATGTCTCTCTTTCTCTCTCTCTCTCTCTCTCTCTCTCTCTCTCTCTCTCTCTGTGTGTATATATATTATATATATATATATTTATAAGAAGTATATTTACATAGTAGTCAAGCAAAACAAACTCTTGCATCAGCCATGCCAAAAAATGTGTATCTCATTCTGCCTCGTCAGTTTATCCTCTTCAAGGAGACGAATAGACTACTTCATCATCAGTCCTTTGGGATCATGGTTAGTCTTTGCATTGATGAGAATTCTTGTCTTTCAAAAATGTTTGCCTTTACAATGGCAGCGTTACTGAATGAAGTACTATCCTGATTCTTCCCACTACATCAATTCACAGTAGTCCAAGCTTCCCCGAAACCATCCCTTCCATTATTTCTTATAGCACAATAATTTTACATTCCATTCAAATACCTTCATTTGTTGAACCATCCCCAACTAATGAACACTCTCTCTTAGCTCTTAAATTTCTAGTTCTTTGCCATAAGATGTAATAAGTATTTTCACAAATGTAGGTTTTTCCCTCTTTTTTTAAAATCTTTTTGAGATTTAGACCAATTCCACCTCCATTAATATGCCTGTTTTTCCATACCCCTCCAACAGGTGTCATTTTCCTTTGCCAGTCTAATGGGTGTGAGATGAAACCTCAGATTTGTTTTAATTTGTATTTCTGAATTATTTGTGATTTGGAGCATTTTTCATGTAGTCATTTATAGATTAGATTTCTTCTGTTGAAAACTGCCTATTCATATCCTTTGATTATCAAATGGAGAAAGACTCCTGTTCTTATAAATTTGAACTCATTCATTATACACTTCGGAAATGAGACCAAAAAAGAAACTTTCTGCAAAGATTTTCCTTCCGGTAAACTATTGATTCTTAGCTGTATTGGTTACATTTATGTAAAACTTTTTTAATTTTATGTAATCAAAATTCCCCATGTTATCTCTGGGGCCTTAAAAGTAAATAAATAATGCATTGGGGTGTGCACAAGTCTATATAAACCTCAAAAGTTTATTTTAAAAGTTATACCTACAGAAAAAAAAAAGACCATCATCCAGCAGAGTCATTCCTTTCAGCTTTCCTTTGGAACAGTACTAATCATCATAGCCAAATTGATCTTGCAGCTACACCCAGAGGCAAAAATCAATGGTGTACTAATCATCACTGATGACTAGGACAGCCGAAATGAATGGATTGATGTATCATAGCCCATTTCTTTGGCATACATAGATGTGTCAGAGCAAGGCCAGCCAGATTCAAGCCTATTCATGAATTCATACACACCTTCTTGGTAGGAGAGAAAATTGTTTAAGGAATGAGGCATGATTTAGAAGCAGCATAATATGGTGTAACATAGAAGGATCTAAAGCCAGGACACCTGGGTCCAAGTCTTGCCTTTGCCACATGTTCTCTATGCAACCTTGGGCAAAGTATTTCAACCTCTCTGGATCTCAGTTTTATCATCTATAAATGAAGGGCTGAACTGAAACCTTCTGAGGTCCTTCTCATTCTAAAATCATATGAAGTTATCAGGAAGGACTCCAGAAATAACATTTTTGATCATCTGCCCAAGGTCCTACCTAACCATGGTATTAATTATTCTGAAAAGTCATTTTAGTTTCATTATTCTAAATAAACCATTCTTCCATTGTCCAACTCATTTCTTGATTTAATGGAAAGCAAAGAAATTCCAGCTCCATGTTCAAGTAAACTATGTGATCCCTCTAAAATTTTTCCTTTCCTGACCCCGCTCTGACTGTGAGCTCTTGGAGACCATCTACTGTCTTTTACTTTTCTTTCCATGCAAAGCACTTAGCACACTCCTTGGCATAGAATAGGCACTTAATAAGTGTTTATTGGTTGACTGGTCATAAAGATGTTACATAACCTCTCTGAAAGTCAGTTTCCTCATCTGTAAAGCGAGGAATAATCACTCTAGCACTATCTGTATTATAAGGCAGTTGAGAACAAAACCCTTTGTAAATAGTAAAGTGACATATAAATGAAAACTATTATTAAGACAAAGGAAAGGCTCGTCAGATTCAATTCCAGAACTGCAACAAAAAGGAAAAAACTGGCAGTATAGCTATGTTGTTATGGCTCAGCCATTTCAGACTCTTTGTGACCCCATTTGGAGTTTTTTTGGCAAAGATATTGGAATGGTTTGCCATTTCCATCTCCAACTCATTTTACAGTTGAGGAACTGAGGCAACCAGGGTTAAGTGACTTATCCAGGGTCACACAGTAAGTATCTGAGGCCACATTTGAACTCAGGAAGATGAGCCTTCCTGACTTCAAGCCCTGTACTTTATCCACTGTGCCACTTGGGGGCAGAGGACCTGGGTTCAATCCTGGCCTCTGATATTCATCACCTGTGTGACATTTTGAAAGTGATTTAACCACTCAGATTCCCTTTCGTCACAGGTAAAAGGAGGCAGTTGGAATAGATGGTCACTGAAGTCCTTTCCACCTCTAGATCTAAAGGTAGTCAGTCAATGACTGCCATTTTTTTAGGGATCCAGAGAATGGTTTCATCTCAAGTAATCATCACTGGTGAGCCTCAGTAGAGTCTGTTATGGTTCACCTCAGATAAACATCTAAAATAAGTATGTTCAGATGAACAGCCAGTAAGCTAAGCATCCCACAACCAGTGGTACTATCCAAAAATCCTGCATCAGATAGCTTCAAATAGACATGCCCGGACAGTGGTAGCCATCCATGATGAGTGCCCTATGTAGCAGCCCAGAGAACGCAACAGAAAATAAGAAGAGCAACTCAGTCAGTAGATAGGTCTCTGATTTCTTAATCTGATTGGAGTCGAGAATGCTCCCAAGAGTCCAGACACCACAGCATTGTCTGAGAGGCTGATGACTCAGGCTGCTATAAAACAAAATGAGCATTCCCCCTCTGTGCTCACTGACTGCCCTCACGACACTCAGGGGTGAGAAGAGTGTTGTTAACCTCAACCCTGGACAACGGCCAAATCTGATCCCTGTAAGTGAAGGCCACTGGCTGTGCTCAGGAAATACATCTAGAGAGGGCTCTCTCCTTCCCTGCCCTCCTTTGGTGTTCTGGGTAGAACAGCCAAGTACTCCTCAGAAAGGGGAGAAGAAGAAACAGTTTGGTCATGTTCTAGCCTAGAACTGCTGAAATTGCCTCCCCTTATCTATCTCTCCTGAGTGCCGAGTCTGGCTTTAATTAATGTTTGTCAAACTCTTTGAAATGCTCAAATGAAAGGGATTGTGGAAGTGCCAAAGATGATGATTACCAGGAGCTTATCTGAACCTCTTTGGTTTGGAAATCAGCTTAGCCATTTCACAGGGTCAAAGTTTCTCATGAGACTTCTCAGTTACTAGAATTATAATTCTAAAGCTCGAAGGGACCTCAGAGGCCAGGGAGTCCATCCCCTCATTTTACAGATAAGGAAACTGAGGTCCATGTTAGTGAAGTAACTTTTGAAATGTCACACAGGTGATTAGCGTCAGAGGCAGAATCTGAATCCATGTTCTCTGTTTCTAGAGCTAATGTTCTTTCCTCTGTACCAGGATTCTAGTCTTACCTTTTTCAGTTCTTCCTGTTTTTGAGGATTGCTGAAAAAAGCACCACCAAAGGAATAACGATAATTGATGGTAATTCTACCAACTTACCGATGTGAACTGAACCTTCTTTTCAAACCACTAAAATATTGCTCTTTGGTTTGATAGTATGTGTGTTATTGGTTCTTCACTCATTTTTAACAATGGTTTTTATATATTTCCTTGGATGGAGAAATAACATTCCACATTGTTATCCACTTTCCTGGATGTGTGGGAAGAAAATAAGAGTATAGATCTTTCTTGGCCAACTCTACACACCCAGAAGGACTTTTAACTTCCCCAAACCTAAGATTGCAATGATTTAGGTTTCCATTTGGCCAAACACTCAAACTTTGTTCTATGGAGCCTAAGAAGATACAGTGGAAGCAAAACCAAATCACAAAATGAGGTACCCCAACCCCTTTCTACCACTTCTACGTGTAGCTCTGTTGTGGAGATAAATGCTTCCTTGTGACTCAGCTTTTCATTTGCATCTTTCTGACAGGTGTGGATCTTTCTGGCTTTTGTCTGTAACTTGCCAGCAGGATGATTTCCTTGCACTCGCTGGCTTTACTGATGTAGGGATGTGTGGGTGTCTGAAATCAGGTCTGTGAAATCATGGGCTTGGCACTCACCATCCTTTGCAAGGAAACCAATAACCAAACCAGAGAGTGAATCAGGGAGCCCCGTTGCTTTTTGGCAATAAGGATCATGTCTCACTTCCGTTTGTTGCAACAAAGATTCAAAATGGGCCAAGACTTAAAGGTCAAACTACATTATTCAACAAGCTTAGGATGGCAGAGCAGAGCAGCCTCCACACACCTTACAAACACAGGATTGTAGCCAGGGAGGTTCCCCAGTTTTTCGGACTGAAAGGAGGATAATTGAGCAAATTGAAATCAGGGGCTAGAGAGGAAAAAAGGGCCCTTAAAGTCCTATGACTTGTGCCTAACAGCATTTAGACGCTATGGTCAAGGCTAGGGTGGACCTTAAGCTCATCAAATACTGATGTGGATTGCCTTCTAGTCTAGCCCGTGACCAACTTATTGCTCTGAATTAGTTCATCCCCAATATGACAGATCTCCAGGACTGAATGTGGTCCAGTAAATGACAAGGGAGCCTTAAAAAACAGAACAAAACAACCTCTCAGACAGGCACTTTCTTTTTCATTTCTCTCTTCCTGTCTTTCCTGGGTTTCCCTTTTATCTGAAGGAGTGACCTATCTTTAATTATATATATAGATATATATTTGATATATATCTATAGATAGATAGATAGATAGATAGATAGATAGATAGATAGATAGATAGATAGATAGATATCAAGGAGAGCTGTGAATGTTTCATTCAGAGTTTTCCAAACTATTCAAGGGGCCACATTTGTTGGTTTCTTAAGTAAGGCTAAAGTTTTGTTTCAGTTACTGTATGGCAAGCCCCAGGGCTCAACTCAGATAAGTGTACTTGTGTTCTACTGCCAAAAAAAACATCCGTTTTTCTGCAGTCACCATATAAACCAGCCACCCTCGAAAAACCAGCTCTGTTGTTGAAGGAGCTATTATTGTCAGAATATTTTACATGTAAGTGAAACCTGAGAGGCCTTCTTCCTTTCTTTTAAAATGTGTCATGAGGAACTTCCTCTATTTGTTATTTCTTCTTCCATTTTTAGCACCTGAGTACTTATGGGATCTACCAAAGTACATATTGTGATATGCAAATAACATACAGCATTTTGGTGTCAGACACAGGGAAATTAAATCAAATAAAAGGGAAAAAAAGAAACATAGTGCACAAAAGCTACCTTTATGGCCCCAAGCTGTGGATAAATTGTGGGTCTGTGGTAGCTAAACAACAGCTGTTCAGATTTAAAACAAAATTATGAGAAGGATCCCCAGAAGATATCACCTCTTGAGATAACAGCATTTACCTAAATGCATCTGTTAGCATCCAACATTGACTTAAGAGTGTTTATGGGATAGCTTATTCCCATTTGTTTTCTTGTTTCCTCACCATTCGTATTTCTCATTGCAGTGGTACAGAGGGAAATTCACACTCAGCATCCTGTGCAACCTCTCCGTCTGGCTAGCAGGCAATACCTGTTCTAGCTGTCAACAGACCACAGGTGGGACAGAGATGTGATCGCTCCATGTGTACATCATGCCAAGCACAAAGATTAAAGCGCAAAAAGAGGGCAGACTTCCACAGTCAAGGGTAGAAAACAGCAGGGCTCACACATTTTAGCAGGGGTGCACTCATTCAAACCCTGTAATCTTTATGCTCTTTGTGAACAGAAGTCCTTTAAGAGCTTTACACCCAATAAAATTTAAACTTTTATATATGTTTTCTTCATTTACTGCATGAGAGTTTTATTGTAGACATGTAACAAACTACCCATATGGAATTTCTAAAAGTGGCAAATTGCGCTTATCTGAAACCCCCAACCTATCTGTCTGACTGCTAGTCAATCTGATTTCATCCTCCTGTATATAATAAAATTGTTATGAAAGTGCCAAACTCTAAATCTGACCCTCTCTCTATACATTGGCAGGTGGAATTTGCTTAAACTCAGAGGAAAAAAAGACTTTTCAAGGCTTAGAAACAATGAACTTGTTTAAAAGAGGAAATAAAGTCATTTCATTAAGAGGTGGCTGGTTGTTATATATGATACACTAATTTTATCAGTCTCATTTTTAATTCAACAAATTTATAACCTTACATTTTAATTTGTCCTAAAGAATTTCTGTAAGAGAATAAGAGATGGGGGGGAGGGGGAGTAGTTATTATTGCTTCTCCTTCATTTTCCAGGAGCACCAATAATCCCATAGGTAATGTCTTGACCTGTGCATGAATTGCATTTAAGTGAGGCAGTTACATTCATCAGCCTTACTCTCTCTTCCAGACTCATCAAAGTTCAGTGGCAAGACAAACGTCAAGACTGCTGGCAATGTCCCGGGATGCAGTGGATGACCGTGGCGTCTTGGACATCTGACCGAGCTCACTCCACAATGCCTGTTTCTGTTGCCTTCGTAGCCATGAGAACAAATTTTTTCTTATTCACCATTCCACTGGGAAAAGTCTTCACATTCTTGGAGTAGACATCCCCCTAATCGCCAGTGGATCTGAGGCCCTTCAACCTGCTTTAGTCTGCCTTCCAAGACAATTTACTGAGGTATAGCTGCTATGAATGCTACACCATCTTGGAGCCACAACCAAGAGTTGAGTGAGAGGGGGACACCAAACGTAAATGAGCAGCCCTGAAGACAGGCTCAGTACCCTTCACGCCAGAGGGGCTAGTCCTCTTGAGCACCCCATACTCAACAGATTGATTAGATAGCTTAGTCCTATATATAGAAGTCAGTCCATTTACAAATTGAGGAATAGAATAATAGACTCTAAGAGTTGGAACAAATCTCATAACTAATCATCTCTCATATGCATTTGAGTATTCTCTCTAGCTCCTTTAACCATACTTATATTCTATCTTCATAGAGAAGCAAGGTTTCCAGTTTCCCTCATCATTTTAATTGTCTTTTCCTGGACATTGTAGAGTTTATCAAGGCCCTCCCTAAAATGTGGCTCCCAAAGCAGATTCAAGCAGGATTATTATTCACCTTGTCAAAGAATGGTAGACCATAGAATCAAGGCATCTCAGAGCTGTAAGACATCCCAGAAGCCATTGATGTAGTCTGACCCATGCCCAAATACTCATTCTCTCCATAACATCTTCCTTGGGCAATCACCCAATGTCTGCTTCAATACCTGCAATAACAAGCTTATCCCTCAGAATCAATCCATTCCAATTTCGGACTGTTTTAATCATTAGATTTATTTGTATAAAGCTGCCTCTCTACAACTTCCAATCATTGCTTAGAGTTCTGTACCCTAGAGTTTCAGTAAACTAATCTAACCCCTCTCATCAGTCTTTAAATATTTGAAAGAAACTTAAATATCCCCCTTTTCAACCTCAGATCTTCTCTAAGTTAATTACACCCAGCTCCTTCAACAGGTCTCTGTGCGGTGTGAGTTTCATTCTCATCATTCCTGCTCATCCTTCAATAGATATGATGCAAATTGTCTTCCTAAAATATGATTCCTAAATTTTTTCTTCCTAAAATATAGTTCTTCAGTTGAATTCAATACTCTGTAAGTAGTCCATTCAAGACAGAGTACAGTAAGACTATCATCTACCTTATTATATATATATATATATATATATATATATATACATACACATATGTATATGTATGTATCTGGACCTATGCTTTTATTGGTGTAGGGAATTCTCTTTTTAAATTAATTTTATTTATTTTCAGTGTTCTACAATCACTACAATATAACTTAGATTATTATTTTCCCTCCCTCCCCCCACCCCACCCCCTTCCTAAGACTGCATACAATTTGATATAGGTTCTACTCAAACATTGTTATTAAATACATTTTCACTATAGTCATGCTGTGTAGAAGAATTAAATTGAATGGGAGAAATCATATAACAAACCAAAACATAATACACACACAAAAAAATGATCTGCTATATTCTGTGATTGAATTCCCTAGTCCTTTCTCTGGATGTGGAAGGCATTTTGCCTGAGAAGACATTGGGAATTTTTTTTAAGTCCTTGCATTGCTACGAAGTTCCAAGTCTACCAGAAAAAAACTCTCACACACTGTGGTCATTGAGAACAAAGTTCTCCTGATTCTACTCCTTTCGCTCAGCATCAGTTCGTATAAGAATATAAGTCTTTCCAGGCCTCTCTGAAGTCTTCTTGTTTATCATTTCTTATAGCACAATAGTACTCCATTACATTCATATACCACAATTTGTTCAGCCATTCCCCAATTGATGGGCATCCCCTTGATTTCCAGTTTTTGGCCACCACAAAGAGAGTTGCTATAAATATTTTTGTACGTGTGGGACCTTTTCCATTTTTATGATCTCTTAGGGATACAGTCCTAGAAGCGATATTGCTGGGTCAAAGGGTATGCATATTGGTGTACAGAATTCTTGACAAAGAAACTGCTTCTATCTATGAAGATCAGCAATGACTTTGTGATTTAAAGTATTAGAGTCTTTCCTGGAGAACTCCAAGGTTAAGTGCTTTTCTCAGGGTCAGACTATATATATACGTATATGTATTAGAGCAGAATTTTCATCTAGATCTATTCAACTGCAAGACCTGATTTCTATAAATCACACCATGATAAGGTTAAAATTACAATAGGCTTTTGGGATGTTTACTATAGTGGACACAGCGCTAGTCTGGGAGGTCAAAAGACCTGGCCTTAAATCCCAGATCCACCATTACATGTCTTCTTACCTGGGTAATTTTTGTCAAATCACTCAGTACTACAACGTCTCAGTTTCCTTATCAGTAGAAATTAGGTGATTGAACTATCTGATCTCTAAGCTTCTGTCAAGTTCAGAAATCTTTGTACCCAAATCATAAAAAGGACTCCTAATGAGCTTGTAGTCCACTAAGATCCCAAGGTCTTTTTGACACAAACTTTTCTTTATCTGTTTCCCTCCCCTTCTATAACTGTAGACAGTTGAATTTTTTTAACTCAAGTATAGTCCTTTAAATTTAGACATACATTTTAGGAAACATGACGGAAAGAAAAAATTATTTTCCTAAAGTTGAACAACTGTTTGGCCAAGTCTCTCAACTGTTCTGTCCCTCAGTTTTCTTGTCTATAAAATGAGGAGTTTGGATTATATGACTTCCAAGTTCCCTTCCAGCTCTTAATCATATCTCCATTTTGTTTTAAATTTAGATATTGTTTCACCTCCAATCCTTTAATAACTTTACTATTAGTAATTATCCTAAAATCTCAAGGAGGAATTAGTTGCAAAAGTAAAAATTATGCAAACCTTCAGAAGGAATCATAATGTCTTGGAGTTCATGACAGTCATGCACCCATAGAATGCAAAAATTCAAAGAAAATATTAATATAATAGTTAAAGATATAAATTTAATTTTTAAACTTTCTGAATTGAACAACTTGGAGGTCAAAAATAATTGTTAATAAGAAATAAAACCCTCTATTTCTTGTAATATGCCACTCAAGCTTTTTCATTTTAAACTTTCTAACAATCAGTAAAAATAAGCTTTCGAATGTATAAACAGTACAAAGATTTAACAAACAAGATTGAACATTTATTACTAATTCTGTTGTTTTAAAGTATACCTTCATTGTAACAAGTTAGTCACAACAACAGAATTTGCTTCCATGTTCCTTTTTTCTTCTGTATGTGTAACTGATGGGAAGTATTAAAAATAACATAATTTTTAAAATGTAAAATTTAAATTTTAAATTTTTTTTTAAATTTTTCAAGTGATGCTACTTTATTCAATTAATTAGAGGTTTCTTAGTTTTTTAAATTCAGTGAAAGTAGGTTTTCATTTTTATTCTTCCAGTTATTGTTTTCAGTTTCATTATTACTGATACCCTGAATTAAGCCTTCCTCAGCATCTGGGCAGTCTCTCTACAAGACTATTTTCAGATGAGTTGGCCCATTTGCTAATAAACCAGTTTCCGCATACACAGTTTTCTATATTTAGAGGCCTAACTAAAACTCCAATTTATACTAATGTGCCTAAACCCAAAATAATTAAATTAATTAATAGTTTAATCCATTAAAGTGACTAATTAGGGTCCTGTTAATAATTCTTTTGTGAAAGACAATCATTTGTTAGCTGAAATCAGACTATGACTTGAACTGGAATTGTTACCATGTAGAAAAATTGAATGAGGCCAGTGGCCACCACTAGAGAAATCTAAGACAGGTTCAATTCAAAAATATATCCTATTAAGGGGAATCTAAGAATCTAGAAACTCAATTTATACAAAGTATTACACTTAATATTAAAGTGTAAACATGACCTACTTAGCAACATAGTTTATGTAAGAAATATGGCTCACACAGATCAATTTTTGCCAAAAGTTCATTTTTAGTCTCTATCAAAAACATATATCTAAAAAGTTATATACTAGAGTCCCAAAATACAATTCAGGTCATTCACAGATGTTTCTGCCTTCCTATAAAATGGCAAAGGTAAGCTGTTCAAGTGTAGAAAAAACTTGATGTAAGGCTTACAAAAAAAGAATAAGTGAAAGTAATATAAAAATATTATTTATGAAGCTTAAAATCAGAATTTTATAACAATTGATATGTGAAAATCTTGGAGTTCATTAATTCAATAAAAGATTTTTATCAACTTATTTTTATTTAACTTTGTTATAATAAAAATGAATTATCTTAAATTAAACTAATTACTTTTGTACTTAAAAAAAAGATTTTAAACTTGTTTCATGGTATCTGAAAACTGGAACAAAGCTTTTGTCTGCTACTGATGAAGTCCTTTATACCAGTTTGAAAATGTACCCATTTCTGCATAGGAACTTGCTGATACATCATTTTTCTTCCCTGTTTATTCCTCCCAACTTCTTTTTGCTCCCTTTTTCCTTCAGTTTCTCAATTTCTACTTTATATTGTGATTTCTAAGTTAGAAAAATATAGAAAATGTCCATTTCAACAAACAAATTTAAATGAGAGAAATATTTCTAAAACCCTTACTATGTATAGGAGTCCCAATTGCTTGGCAATGTCTTGAGAAAATAAAAATATACTGTGTGTGTGCGTGCGTGCGTGTGTGTGTGTGTGTGTGTGTGTGTGTGTGTGTGTGTTTAGGGCAAAGTAGAGCAAGTCTGCTGATGAAACTTTTGAATGTAGATTTTCCCCTTCCTTTTCCTCTTTTCTGTGTACCGTGATAATTTATCTACTGAAGGAAAGGAAACCTTGGAAGTCACCAAGCTTCTGATGACCTTTCCCCCACCACCCTCTCTAGGAGCAAACGTCTTTGACAGGCCTTGCAGGCTAACATGCTCCATCTTATCGCTCCGGCCCAAACCCAGGTGTGGCCTGACCACACACCTACACTCAGCAACACTAACTTGTCATCCAAGAAACATTAATATTTTACCTCAGTTACCAAGTGCGCCCGTTCAAAGTTTTATCTGAAACATTCTTTATCATCTTTTCATTAAGTTCTCAAGAGCTAATGGTTTCTGAGTTCCCCGGGTAAGGATGATGTCCTGAATAATGAAAGCTCATTATTTCTCCACAGAATGCATGTTAATTCAAATGATGATATTAAAACTATAGTAGCCTTTAGCGCTGGGGTGATTTCTAGCATACTTTATCATGTATCAATATATACTCTGTTTGTCAAAACTGCCCAGGGCTGGGGCTGACATTCTCTCTGGAGGAGTCTAGTGCTTCAAAAGGCACTGAATACACCAAGGTGACAACTTGCAGAGTTTGCGCCTCTAGGAAATGGAAAGATGAAACTTGAAGTGCCACTGTCCCCCTTGATTTCCTTATTAGTATTCATAAAGAGACAGTGCCCTCCTCTTTCTGGTCCTCATAGGCCTCTCTTTTGAATGGAATAAAAGGATATCAATTTTTTAAAAGGGAGGAAGCAACCAGACTGAAGTTCTATACATGAAAGATTATTTGTTTTCATTTGATACCACAATCATTTCCACAGTAAAGGAGAATAGTTGAGATGAAATCCCTTGTAACTCTATGAGCGCAATGCCAGATGTTGCTTATTCACCAACACACACACATACATACACACACCACCACACACACACACACACACACACACACACATTTAGAACAAGAAAGGACTTTAGAGACTGGAATTAGAATGAAGAGAACGCAACCCAAGTCCAGACTTCATCATTTTACTACCTGTATGATCTCAGGCAAGTGAACCTCCTGGTCTCAGTTTCCTCAGCTGTAAAAGGAGAGCTTTGGGTGAGATGACCTCTGAGGCCACTTATTTGTGAAACTAGTCCAACCTCCTCATTTTAAACACAAGTAAGCTCAATGAGATGAAAGGTCTTGGCCAAGATCAGTCACAAAGACAGTTACTGATACAGTCAGGATTTGAATACAGGTACTCTTAACTCCAAGGTCAGCAATTTTTTGTTGATATTTTAGATAAGGTATATACTGTTGCTTTACAGCATAATTTTTTGTTATTTCATTCATTTGGTAATGATCCTCTTTAATTACTTCTTCCTTAAAAAAAAAAAAATCCAGTTTTTCTGAAAAAGCAGGATCCCTCAGCAACATACCTGAGAGTTTCTTGACACCAGTCCCAGCACCACCCCCTCCTCTTGGATGTTTTGAATGTTGCCTAGACCATTCTTCCTCTCCCTCCTCCTATTTTTTTAACCTCTTGAGAAACATCTCAAAAGTGTACCACATCCATGCCCGCCAAGCATTCTGAAAACACAGTCACAATGAAATGCTCAATTAAATCTGCTAATAGTGTGAAATACAAATCTCCCAATCAGGGGGCTTCCTATGTCATTTCTCTACTCCCTCCCCACGCCACCCCACCCCCTTGACAAAGCTCTGTGTGATTCAAGGGGTTCCTGATTTGGCAGCTGCCAAATGACTGACCTGCATTTGGCGGCATCAGAAATCCCAGGCCCCAAACAGATAGACAAAGGCTGTAAGAGGCTTTCTTAGAGTGAGTTCTCTGCCTGCCCCAAGTGGGGTAAAATGTGGGCTACGTTATCTGTAGCTCCCTCTATAAGCCAGGAGGAAATGTAATTTGGAGTGCCAGGCCAATCTGCAAGCCGCTTGAAGCAGAGAGGTCAGTACACCAGGGTATTCCTGCATGCTACAACATACATTTCTGTACAACTGTCTCATAATTATCTCTCTTGTGGAAGATTTGCTGGACTCCTGCCCACGGGCACTATCATTCCAATGTGGTAAACTTTCTGTACTCTCCCCCTCCCTTCACCCCATCATCATTATAGTCTTACAATAATAACTACATCCCATGACCAGTTCCATGGCCAATCTTCTGGGAGAGCCAGTCAATATGTCCTCAGTTTTACAAAGGGTTTCATTTCACTTCTCCATCCATTTTGTTTTTAGAGAAGCGTATTATTACATGATAAAAATCTTGCTTATTTTAAAGACTAAATACAATTATATATGTTAAATGACAATTTTGGAATCCTACATCTGAACTATTTTCCTTAAGAATTTTTTTAAAAATCATTTTAAGTATCACCAAACAATTTTCAGAATATTTCAGTGGAGAGAGTCCATCTAGAATAAAGACAGAAATCTGGTACCATGGCAAACCCATTGACCCTACAAAAAGGGTTCTCTGAGCTCAAATATAGTCTTTTCACTTTCTCTCCTCTCCTTCCTGCCTCTTCCCTCAAATATATCAACAAGGTCAACTGAACAAGAGGCTTTTCAACGTCTGGCCTGGCTAACAAAAAACCATAAAACAAACAAACGAACAAGAAAAGGAATTGACATCTAGATCATTCTTCATTCCATTACTGCCTTTTAAGTATTTTTTCCTTTAAATAGTACATAAAAACTCAACTTTTATAAAATAGCCTTCACTTATATCATAAGGATAGAATGCAAATTCCTTAAAAGCAGAAACTATTCATTTCTATGCCTGTATTTCTAGTGCCTAGTACATAATAATTTAAATGATGGCAGTCACAGTAGTGGTGGTAGTTGTTCGTCCTTTTTTCAAGACCAATGGTATCACAAGTCCTAATTTGTGTATGTTTGCATTTAAGTGAGACAAAATTACCCAAAGTCATAGCCTCACTCTTTTGTCATTGAAGTCCACTGGCAAGACAAAACTCAGGATGGCTGGTGATGTCCTGGGATATAGTGGATGATTTTGGTATCTTCAATGTCTGACCAAGTTTTAAGATCACCACATCACCTGCTTCAGCTGCCTTCAAGGCTGTGGGAACAAATTGCTCTCATCTGCCCATTCTGTTAGGAAGTTTTCACATACTCGGAGTAGACACCCCTGTAATTCAGGGACATTGTTTGTGACCCATCGATTACCCTCAACCTAGTTTAGCCAGTCTACCAAGATGGTTTATGAGGTGTGGCCATCACACATGCTACAGCTTTCTGAAGCCACAGGTGAAAGTTCAGTGCCAGGGAGTCACCAAAGATGGATGAGCCCTGAAAAGGGCTGGGCAAGCCTCCACACCAGAATGTGCTAATCCTCCTTGAAAATTCATATACCCATATATAATGTTTACTGATTAATTGACTAGTATTAGAGACTAAAGTTACAAAACATTTTACATTCATTATGGCATTTGACCTTCAAAACAATTTTATGAGATAAGTAGTAAAGGTATTAATTTTTCCATCTTGTAGAAGTGAAAACAAAGGTTAAAACTCTCTGAGGTTCAGAAAGGTTTTATTTCTTCAAAGTCGTATACAATCAGCATATGATGGAATCAAGACCCAAACCCATTTCTTCTGACTCCACATCTAGTGAATTTCCCCTGATAGTATACCACCTCTCAGAGGGGAATAAGATATTGATGTCTTTCATCCAGGTCATAGTTACCACCTCAGTTGTGCTTTCTCTAGAAGGGTTGCTTTAGAAAACAACATGGGATTACTAGAAGCTGGTTTCTCAATGCACATGAATGACAGAGTAATATTCAAAAGGTAGACTTGAATGGGGTGGTAAGGTGAACTCCAGAGGTCAGAGACAGTGCAGGTTAGTAAACAGCCCTTTGTCTCCTCCCCGTTCCATTATCCAACTGCTACCTAATCTCCAGCTTCCAAGGATTCTTTAGTAGAGATGATAGGATGATATTTTGTCAAGATACCTTCAGGAAAAGTTTCAGACCTCTTAGAAAACATTTTATTAGATACCAACTATGTTTGTGACAGATTGAGAATAAAGTGTTTCCATATCAGGTATCTCCATAATTAGGCTATTCTTTTAGAAATAACAACAATGAGGAAATGGGAAGAAAATGACTTTTATTCAGAATTGACCATATCTAAAAAGTTAGATAGATACCCCAGCATATCTGCTTTCAAGTGGATTGGGGGAGGTATTATGTGTTTGTTTTCTTTTTCTTTTGTTGTGATGGAGAATATATATATTCTTTCACTGAGACTAAAGTGCAGCTGCTGTCTGTATACTCTTCTTTGAACTATCCAGAATTTTTTTCCCTGACCTAGGATTTCATCCTTGTAGGGGGAACTCCCCATGTGGACATGTCAACCAGTGATACAGATCAGCAACTCCTTTATAACTTGTTAGTGTTAAAAGAGTTGCCTGGGGGCAATAAGAAATTCAGTGTCTTCATCATTGTCATGAAGCTAATGTGTGACAGAAGCAAAACCTCTTCCTCCATTCACTCTATCCATTAGGCTATGTTGCTTTTATTAAATATGTAGTAGCATCTCAGTTATGCAGTGGTGTAACAGTAATTTAAATGGGAAGATCTTTCCCATTCATTAATAGTCCCACATGACCTGCTTAAATCACAAGGAAGCTTAAGTCACATATGGTGGGAGGAGCTTGCTGAATGGGTAGAACAGGAAGGGTGGAGCAGAGCTGGGAAGAAGTTGGTCAGGCTAGTCAGAGCTGGAAAGGACACAGGCAAGTAGGCACAGCAAGGCTCATGAGTGCTTGTTTCTTTGTGGGAAGGCCCCTGCAGTGGGGGAAGCTTGGGAATGGCTTTGTCTCCTGCAGTGCTAATGTGTATTGACCTCTTGGCTACTATGACGGATTTGGCTTTCTGGTGTTAGATTTTGGCTTTCTGGTGTCTGAATAAATGTTTTTCTTCTGCCTTCTATATGGAGAGTGTGTTATACTTTGCCATTCAGAACTACGCCGGCGTATTCATAGTTACCATCAGTGCTGCGAATATTGCCTTGGCGATGGATAGAGCAGTAGGCCTGGAATTCAATTTCAGAAAGACCTGAATTCAAATTCTTGTTTAGACCCTTACTAGCTATGTGGTCTTGGGTAAGTCTCTTAACTTCAGTTTCTTCATCTGTAAAATGGAGGTGATAATAGCATGTATCTCACAAGGTTGTTGTGAGGATCAGCTGAGATGTTATTTGTAAAGTGCTTAGCAGAGTGCCTGGCACACAGTAGGAGCTATGCAAATATTTGTTATTTGTTATTACTGTCATTATATACCATAATTATGTTAAACAAATCTGGCTATAGGCATGAGCCATTAAACTTTTTCAGAATTTTCAGCTCCACTTAAAAATATAACACCAGCTCTATTTTTTCTGCGCTTTGTGGATTATTTTTTAAAAGAAAATGAAGTACCTTATCTCTTCTGTCATGCATTTTTATTTCTTTTTTTGTTAACACTATACATTTGGTATCTCTATAGCCTTGAGGGAAACTAATGCTTTGACATGTTTTGAAATCATTTACAAGTTGTGATGTTAGAATTATTTGAAATCAATCACTAAGAAAGTCTCAGCATTATAATTGTATTATATGACTTTATCTTTGTTTATCCTTATCTTCATTTACATTTTAAAATTCTATTTAGAATTACCTATTAGTTAATCATACTGACCTGGATTTTTCCAGTATACGATTTCTCCCCTAAACATAAGGATATCCAATCAACCAGCTACCTTGCAGTTAATGGGGCTTTGGGCCCATAATAGCTGGTCAGTACACCATCAATTAGAAATGCCATATTGTGGTTGAAATTTGGAGTTA
Source organism: Bettongia penicillata ogilbyi (assembly GCA_023548195.1). Classification (NCBI taxonomy): domain Eukaryota; kingdom Metazoa; phylum Chordata; class Mammalia; order Diprotodontia; family Potoroidae; genus Bettongia; species Bettongia penicillata. The sequence continues at coordinate 901,839 of JAJHZJ010000589.1, forward strand.
AAGCTGAATATTTACTCCAACCAGAGTACTGCAAACCAATGCCATCCATTTGTTTTAGTCACTAGCATCTCTTGTAATACTTGAGATTCAAGACTGGGTAATATCAAATAATTTGTTAAGTGGCCTAAAAAGAGCTAGTCTATCTATCCACAAAATATGCTTTCATAGAGAAAGGGCACTGAGAGAACCAACTTCAACTCTCTCTAGTGCTTTGGGTTTCTCTTAATATGCCCCACAGATTTTATGTAGGTAAAAGATAAAGAATGTAAATTTCTTGAGGGCCCACATGGCTTCATTTTTTTGGTCTACCTAGCATAGTAGCACAGTGTGTATGTATGCATTCTGAAGAAGTATAATGGATCATGCCTATAGCCAGTTATGATCTATAACAATAACAATAATAAATAGTTAGCATTTATATAGCTTTTACTATGTACTCAGCATGATGCTAAAGTACTTTGCAAATATCTCAAGTACTTCTCACAACTTTGGGAGATATGGATGGATAGAAAGATAAACAGATATAAATAGATACATGCAATATATATACATGTATGTAAAATTGTATTTGAACTTTACAACAACCCTTTGAAATAGGCATTAGCATTATGCCATTTTATAGATGAAAAAACTGTACAGCTCAAGAACATTGTTGACTTACGAGAGGTCAAAGAGCTAAGCAGGCATATAGTTTATATGCTCAGGCCAGTGTTTAGCACTATGTGCGATACTACAAAAAAGTACAAGACAAAGTCCTTGCCCACAAGGAAATTATAATCTAATTGAGGTATAAAGAGTAACATGTTTAACACACACTCACATAATGAACTCATAATTTGGGAACTATATCTATTACACATAACAGATAAAAAATGGGCAAGCCTACATGCTGCATTGATACCCACAAAACGTCAGTAGGACCAGTGAGAGTCAATACATAATCAAGTGATAAATTATATAGTATGGAGAGCCTATATAGTACCACAGAACCTGATATATAGTAAGTGCTATACAAATATAAGCTATTCTTCTTATTATTTTAAATTATTATCATCATTAAAGGACATCAGAGAAAAAGAGACACGTAGCTGGGAGAAATAGGTGGGTTCACTAAGAAAGTGGCACTTGGACCTGATTTCAAAGAGTAAGAAAGATTTCAGATAAACAGAGAAGGTAGGGAAATGCACCCTCAAAAAAAAGTGTATTTATCTATGATACCAGAACATGATAATGCTCTGTAATATTTTTCCAAAAACAACAAGCAATTGATTATTTTTAATCAGCTCGGTAGTGTAACTAGTCTATTCAGTTAAAAAACAAAAATTTGATGAAATTTGAAATACTTGTCTAACTTGATCCCTTTTAGTTGTAGACAAAAATAGATTTTCTCCTTTATTCTGTGAAGACACAATGGGAAGAAAAGACAAGTACGGAAAACAGATTTGTCCGTATATGCCCATATAGACAAAAACAGATTGCTAGTTTCTGTTGTATTTAGGAGAAAACAAAAAAGAAATGAAATATTCCATAAAATAACGTGACTATCTCTTATTCTCAAGCTGAAAAAAAAAGTAGAGATGATTTATCTTGAAAATCTTAAAAGACTTCAAAGTTTTAGATCAGGAAGACCCCAAATTATACTCCTTTATGTCTCATCTCAGTTCTAAGACTGATACTACAGTTGCTACTCAATCAGCACTTAGAACAGTGCCTGGCTTCTGGATATTGCTGCTGTTAATGTTACTGTCATTGAGTTAGTCAATCTCGTCCAACTCTACATTCTTCCTGGCACATGGAAGGTGCTCAATAAATTTCATCGCTTAATTGACTCATCAGCTTCCAATGACTCTTCAGTAAAGACAATGGGATCTTAATTCTTCATGATACCTCACATAGAACTTCCACATCTTATAGGAAACAAGGCAAACACTATTTGGTATTCTTTTTTTTTTTAAGTAGCCAATATAGGAGAACAGAGATCAGCATCTTAGTTCTTGTTCTGCCCCTAACTAGTCATGTATGTCCTTGAGTTTGTCACATATTTCTTAGGCTTCAGTGAAACAAAGGGTTAAAACAAGGTCATGTGTGAGACTAAATGATACCTTCAATGTCCTACTATTCTTTGAATCCACAAATCACACCATCATCTACTTTTTTGGTGACTCCCATACTAAATGGCAAAACACTAAAACCTATCAGACAAGTTACAAGGCAGTAGATGAACAAGTCTCATTATGTCTGTTTTACCTCGGAAGAAACAGCTTTCTTGAGAGTTTTAAGGAATCCAGGGTCAAACTTGTCCATCAAAGTCAATTTTCCCATCCCTCACTTACTGACCAAGCTACTAAAAATACTATCTTCCCTGGCACACCTTATTTTGTAAATCGATTGCCAACTTCACAGAGCAGCTGGGAAAATTGATAGATAAACAACAGGTGCAGTCTCTGCCTAAGCTGTTTTTACTATTGCTATTTGTCTACAAAGAGGATTGATTATGATGTAATGGTGATAGTTTCTCCAGGGGACCACAAACTGACTCTGAAGGGAACTGATACCTATATATCAAGAGAAGGAAGGCCACCAGCACATTGGATAGATTTCTTGTAGAGAACACATGGAAAGACAGGGACAAGAGTCACACAAGATGAGAAGGCAAAAATAGATTGCGATCTAAATTCCTAGAAATGGTACACACATTTATATGATCACAGATCTACTGATGTAGAGAATCATTTTCTCTCTCAAATGAATGACCTTTCTTCTCTCTCTCTTTTTTGCAAGAAGATGTGATTCATTCTCTTAAAGGGATTTGTTTTTTTATAAACATTCATCATTTATTGGTTTCATTTATTCAATATGTACAATGAAGTCCTTTCATATTACTCTAGTGGGTTTGAGTTAAATACATCTAAATAAACATTTGAGCATCTAAGCACATTCTCTCAAGCTACACATCCAATCAGGCTCCATATCATGCCCTTTCCATCTCTTCCACGTCTCTCATCTGATCCCCTCTCTCCACTCATATAGCTACTAATTTAATTCAGGCCTTCATCACCTCTTACCTAGATTATTACAGTTGTTTTCACTGCCTCAAGTGTCTCTCCAGTCCAATCCACCCTACACATTGCTACCAAAGTAATTTTCTTTACTCGTAGATCTGACTCCCCTACTCAGTCAACTCCAGTTCCTTCCTATTGCCTCGAGGATAAAAATATAAACTCTTGCTGTGCTTTTAAAGCCCTACACAACCTGGCCACAATCTATCTTTCCAACCCCTTTGGCCCTTAGTCCCCTTCCTACACTCAGCAATCCACCCAAACTGGTCTTATCTCTGTTTCTCAGTCTGTCAGTCAATAAGTATTTATTAAGTGCTTATTCAAATACTTCACTCACATTTCTAGTCTCTGTGTACCTTGGCACTAGTCATCCCATCCCAATATTCTCTTTCTTTATCTCTGCCTCATAGGAAGCCACTTAAACACTATCTGGGGCATGAATTCTTTTCAAGATTTCTCCCCCTACTCCCAATTGACAGTTCCCTTCTTCTCAAAGCACCTTGTATTTGACTCCTTTGTATGATTTGGGTTTATTAAATTTATATTTATGCAGCTGCATTTTTAAGTGAACTTATCTCTACCATTATAATATAAGGTATCTGTGAGTAGGGATTGTTTCATCCTCTTTGCTTGTCTCTCCAGTACTTACTATATAGCTCCTGGTATGTAATTGACAGGTAATAAATACTAGCTGGTTGATTGGACCATACTTTGGTCCAGGCTTCTCTGCTTTTGTGATTCTACATTAAGAGAAACATTCTCATAAATATCATTCTTCAACAGTTTTTACAGTCTTAATTTAATTGTTTGTTATAGAAAAGAATGGGCCTTGGAGCTTTTCAAAGTTCTCTTTGAACTCAGTTAAGTATTCTAATAGCATGCCAATGGTGATAGATTGAATCCACACTTGTAAGCTCCACATAAGCAGTACCCTATATTATCTAACTTTATTATCTCCCCCAATGTCTAACACAGTGACGTGTACAGTAAACAAATAAAATTATTGAATGAGACTAATGTTTTCTAACATCAGATCTGAGCAGAAGTCTACAGTAGAGGGTCTGGGTGGTTACAAAATCACTGAAAAGAAGCTTCCTCTGTCTAGGTTCTCAACTTCCCTCTACTTTGGTATCTTCTTCCAAAGAAGTCATTCAGGGTTACAGAAGAAAACAGAATCATTAAAAAGGCTTAAAACCTCACCAAGCGGAATTGTCATTAATAAGAGTTGGGCACCTGGTGCATTGCACTAGGATATGAACATGCTACTGAGTCCCAAGGGTAGCCAGGTGTTCGCTGACATTTGGAAACAAAGCTAAACTATGTTTACTGTGCATGTCACATAGAGCCTCTGTGAAAATGTGTGTGTGTACATGAGCATGCGCACACACACACATGCTCTGCTTAAATTTTTGCAGTCTATATCTTTGGCAAATTCATTCATTTTAAGAAACTCCTTTAATTCTCCACAAACTCCATAGACATGAGAGTAAGACAATAGAGATTTTCTGTCATCCTTTCCTTCTCTAAAGAGCTTTGATTTACTTCTGTCATATCTAAACCCAATCTACTGTTAGTTACAGTCATATGAGAGTTTTATTGGCCAGCGTTAGCAGCAAAGGCCCATTTAAGTCCAGTCTGTGTAATTGCAATTGCCTTGAAATGGTAGTGAGGGGGCGAAAAGAAATCCCTGCCTAGCCTTGAATATAGCAGGATCTTAGAGCTGGGAAGGACCATTCAGTCTCAACGACTAGATTAGGAATCTCCTTTCAAACCTTTACAAGTACTAGTTTCCCAGCTATTACATTTAAGGCCTCAGTTAAGAGGTGCCCAAGACAGTTCATAGAAAGGAAGTCAGGAAGGCTGCTACATCAGCCATCCAGCCTCCAGACTTCACTTCTAGCAGGAAGTGAGCTTTCAGCTGGAAGTGTTGAAAGAGATGATTGTAGATTGACACAGAAGGCAGATGGAGTAGCTCTGATAACCAAGATGGCATTACTAAATAAATGAAGGCTGTAGTTAGGGATTTTTTGGGAGGTCAGAGGGAAGGAGAGGGGAACAAGTAGACTAATTTAATAGATACACTCCGTGTGGGAACTATCAAAAAATGAAGTTGGACATGTGAGGGTGGAGAAGGACACTTTATGGAAAGAGTTAGATGAAAACTGAGTTAGGTGTGATATAATAACCAATCCAATAAATATTCATTAAGTCCCTACTGTTCCTGGTGCTGTGCTGAGAGCTGGGGATACAAAAGGAGGCAAAAGACAGTCCCTGCCCTCAAGGAAATGGCAATCTAATGGGGGAAAGAATGGGCAAAACGAATATATACAAACAAGCTAAATACAGCATAAATAATTAACAGAGGAAAAGCACTAAAATTTAGAGGGACTGGGACGTAAGCAAAGCCAGGGAAGGAGGAGCATTCCGGGAAACATGGGATACCCAGGGGAAATGTTCAGAACAGAGGGATGGTGAATATTATTCTTGAAACAGCCAGGAGACCATGTCACTGAAAGAAAGTAGGAGGCCAGGAATAAAGTGGAAGAAGACTGGTAAGGTAAGAGGGAGCTAGGTTATGAAAGCCTTTGAATGCCAAACTGACAATTTTATATTTGATCCTAAAGTTGATAGAGAGCCACTGGAGTTTAGTGTGGGGGAGGGGAAAGGTGTAACATGGTCACATCTACACTTTAGGAAAATCACATTAATGGTTGAATATAGGTTGTATTGGAAGGGAGAGACTTGAAGCACAGATCCACCAGTAGATATCAAGGTGATAAGGGTCTGCACTAGAGTGGTGACCATGTCAAAGGAGAGAAGGGGTGTATTAAGGAGATGTTGTAAAGGTGAAATCAACACGCTTAGGCAATGAATTGTATATGGGGGCAGGGGACTAAGAGTGAAGAGATGAGGATGACTCCTAGAACTGAGAGCCTAAGGGACTAGGAGTGACAGGAAAGGTAGACACGAGGATGTGATTACAAGTTTTTGAGCAGTGAAGTGGTGAAATTTGGGTATGTTTGAATTAAGCTAAACTTTACAGTGTGCCGGTGTGCTTTCCTAGAGAAAAAAATGCACACAGAACACACTTTTAAATTTAATCTACATCATAAACATTTTCTTCATCACTTCCTTTAATCCAACAATAAAAAATAAATAAATCGAATGGTGATTTGTAGCAGCCACCATTTTCTACGGGATAAATGCTTCTGTCGTCTCTCAACAACCATCCAGCAGGAGCTGGCTCTATCAAACCTCAGCTTACAGCTCTGTGTAGGAAAGCCTGTCCAAGGGAAGCTAGAAGCCTGGAAATGAATTGGGAACACCGTAGCAGCACAAGTATAAAGTGTCAAAATGATCTGGACCTAAGCTTCTCTTTCCTTATGAATATTGCAGCTCCAGAAAACTGATTCTCCTTCCTGACCTCCCTGTGGTATGTATTGTCTATAGATGTCCTAGGATCCATTTGTATAATTAATTTTATTCACAGTGTGTCATTTATGATATGTTCTAATACTGTTCTCTATTTTACTTATGCATCTAAGGTTTTCCCAACAATCAGTTAATTTTTTTATGATAATTACAACTTGCGAGACTCAGAACTAAGGACTGGGTGGAATAAGCTCCTCTGTTCAATTCTATGAATAGTTATTAGACACCTACAATATGCACGGCAGGCCCCATGTCAGCAAGATGCTAGGGTACAGAGTCCAAAATGAAATGGTTTCCCACTCTCAAGGAGTTGAGATTTTTCAGAAGTGAGACCACATTTACTCAACTAGGTCAAATAAAGTGTGTACAAAGTGATTCAAAGAGGAGGAAGAGAGAGGCAGGAGGAGAAAGAGACCGAAAGACCAGAGACAGAGACATAATTAACCAGGGGAATGAGGAGAGAACTTTGTTTGGAGAGTTTAAAAAGATATGCGTAGAAAAAGCAACTAGTCATAATATTTATCTCCTTGAAAGCAGGTATTATGCAATACTTTTTTCTCTGGAGGTTTAGTTTGCTTTTTTGTGGGGAGGCAATTGGGATTAAGTGACTTGCCCAGGGTCACACAGTGAGTATTTGAAGCTGCAATAATTATTTTTAAATCTCCCACTGTACTTAGCACAATGCTCAAGAGATGGCAGGTCCTCACTAAATGCCTGGTGGGTGAAATGAAATGAATTGAATTGAACAAATAATATTACACATTCACTAGTAATCCCTTACATTAGTGCCAAATGACCTCTTGAACCTCCAGGTTTACCTTAGTATCAAGTCTGACTTTATGGAAGCAAAGAAATAGATGCTGGAGTTTTGTGGGGTTTTTCCATATTTATAAAGCCCAAACAGGTTAATGCACATTTTTGACATTACAGTCTTTTATTTCTATGTTTAATTTACTTTCAGAAGGCATGTATAACTATAATATACATGGTGAGTAAATAATTTTATTCATATATTTGGACATAAAAAATATCATTAGGCAGTCTAATAATCCCAGCTGACAGCTGGAATCATTTTTTTTAAAAACAGATATATTGAAAAAGAATTCAAGAAAAGCAAGGCCAGCGTTCAGATCCAGTGCCCCTGCCTTACTAGGTGGCACTGATTTATACCAGCAAATGCTGTAATTTGCAAACTCATTTCATGATCAATGCCTAGCCTATCTTGCATTTATACAACATCATGAAAAGTCACCCCCGCATTAGCATTTGCTGGAAGCAGACATGCAAAAGAACTCTGACTGTACTTTTCAGGCAAGTGAGCAGGTGGTTTTATAACATTTATTCTTAGACTTGGTTTCCATTTTATTTTGGGGGCCTTAAGTTGACAGCATAGATATTTTTCTCTGTGCACTGCAGGCTCCATCAACTCTGAGCTCAACTCCAAAATCTACACCTTAAACTTCAGTTTAAAAAAGGGGAAAGTAATATTCCACACTTTAATAATTTGGAAATTTGCTAGAGAAATCCAGCATCTTAAGTTCTACATCAGACAATGACAATAAAATTCTGCACTGTCTATATTTTTAACCTCGGTCCCATCTAGCTCAACTTTGGTTCTGCTAATTGTTCAATTTTACTGTTCTTAGCTCACTTCAGATACTTAACTGGCTGCATGACCCTAAGTCTCTTTAACCTATTTGTGCCTCAGTTTCCTCATCTGTAAAATGAGGCCTCTCAAGACCCCCTCCAGCTCTACAGCTATGACCCTATGATTCTGTCACTGTAACTAGAACCTTGTCCCTCCCCCCTATCATCCCATCTCCACATATTTTGTATATACTTATATGTATATGTCTCCTCCAAAAGAATATTAAGTTCCTTAAGGAAAAGGGTTGTTTCGTCTTTGCTTTTGCACAGGGCAACTAAATGGTGGAATGGACTGAGTGCTAGGCCTGGAGTTAGGAAGACCCAAGTTTAAATCAGGCCTGAGGGACTTACTAACTAAATGACCCTGGGCAAGTCATTTAACCCATGTGTGTGTCAGTTTTCTCATCTGTAAAATGGAGATAATAATAGCACCTAACTCACACGCTTGATTAAAGGGTCAAATTAGATAATAATTGTAAAGGACTTAGCACAATGCCTGGCATATAGTAAGCACTATATAAATGTTAGCTATTATTATACCCAACACCCACCCAGCACAGTGCCTGGCTAAAAGATGTTTAATAAATGCTTATTCATTTATTAATTGCTTTATACCCCCCCAAAAATAATGACTAACTTGACCTCTAATATAAGTAAAGTAACATGTTAAAGAGCGATTTCTTTGCTTTTCATCCACACCCTTTCTTCAGACTCAAAGCATGAGCAATCATTGATGTCCACGGCCTTCTCCACCCCACTCACCAGCCCCTCCTTTTGGATGTGTCTCAGCTTCATGGCAAGGTATACCAGAGAAACTGGTTTTACACACCCAGGGGAAAAATGACAGCTTTTCAGCTCATAAACAGAAGAGAGAAGCTTCCACACACGCCCTGACCTGCCTTTTTCAAAATGCCTACACATCCAATATGGCAGGGAAATCTTCAAGACACATCGGGCAGTCTTTACATAACTTTGTGTGTGCAGTGGCTTCATAAAGTGTACAGCCCAAATAGGACACAGGTGACAGTTCTGCCATCTTCATATTTAAAAGTTAACGACCTACTTGTTCCACAATGTCTACTGCGTGTGGTTCTCACCTTTCCCAGAATAAAGATGTGAGGGGGGAGGGGAGGGAGGTTGCTGATTGAAGAGAGGAGTTCACTTTGTTAAAAATAAAGTGTCCAAAGACATGGCAAGAGGCCAGCTTTTTATACCTTGAGGTAAAAGCCAACTGTTTTTCCGGGAGCTTGCTCTGAATTTCACACCCCTTTCTGCAAATGTCTGTTATACCAGGAGTACATGAGCTCACGTGCCCAAGAGTGACAGAGTACACAACAGCTATCATGTATTTATAAATACATGTGCATTGAGAGAAATTAAATTCATTCAGGGCTTAACTACTACATTACTTGTCATGTAATAAAGCATTTTTAAGTACCCACTTAAATAGCTGTAAAGATCAGATTCAAACCCAAGGAAGAAAAGCTATTGCTTCACAGATCTAGACATAGTCTTAGAGGCTATGTGATCCAACACCTTCATTTTCTAGATGAAGGAAACTGAGGCACAAAAAGATGAAGTGACATACTAAGTTCTCACAAGTAGTCATTGTCAGAGGTAGGGTTGGAACCCAAGTTTTCTAATTCTATAGCAGTATCCTTTCCACTGCAACATATCTCCAGATTTAGTGGCTCAAACTCAATGACATCTTAGAGTTAAACTTAAAAACTACATTTCAATTTCTCAAAGAATACAATTATACCATGAATAGATGCTGCATGATTCAAGATTTTCAGTCATCAAGAAAAATGTCTATTGCTTCTTTTAGATTGAAGGAGGAGAAAAAAAAAATCTCAACGATAATTTTTTATGTTTTAATTTTGTTTTATCTTAATGGAATTTTTAGCATGGTTGGTTGTGGAATGTCCAGTTGTCTAGCACCAGGGTCCAAATATGTTTAAGGTTTGCTATGGTGTCAGAGGGCTTATTAAGGGTTAGCAGAGCCTTGTGTATTAATTTCAATGTGCCTTTTATAACATTTACTGCAGTGATTTCTTGGAGAAAATTAGTAGGAACATAGTTTCTATATTCAAGAGCCACAGGCCACGGTGAATTTTAAATCAAAGGAATGTAAGCAATTGAAGTTTCCTTGGTTGGGTAAAAGAGTAAAAGCTCCCCGCTTACTGAGGGGGCACTTTCACATGCCTGGTAACTTCTCTTTAAAAATAAGTATCTCCACCTTTAACAACTTTATCTATCTGGCTTTTGGTTTTTTGATTTCTTTGTTTTTTGGTGTCTTTTTCTTTTCACAAGAATTGTTTGTTTCTGATATGCTTTTAAGAAATTAGGAGAAGAGAGAAAGTCAATTGTTTATTTGTTGAGAATTTTTAACAAATAGATTTCCTAAAGGAAACTGCTCAAGACATTCAGTAGTAAGACAGTAATAAACAAATTATGTTTTATTATTTCCATACAAATGAATACAAGCACATGAAAATGAAGACATTCAAGTGCATAGAAATAGCCCCTTGTAGTCCCCTTTATCAACACACAAAAATATTTACCATTTCAGAAAAAGAAATTTTGTTTTCAAAACCTATAACTGTACTCAGCAAACTTAAGGTCATAGTTAACACTTGGGAGGGGCCCCAGAAGTCACCTGGTGTAACCTGTTCATGTATTTAAGGAAATTGAGGCCCAAAGAGGCACAAATCAAAATAATTCTTTCTAAATTCAGTTCATTCTATAGCCCCACACTGCCTCTCAGAGAGGTTTTGAGGAAATCTCTTTGTAAACTTCAAAGCACGATATAAATGTGAATTATCTAGTATGTGTATGTACATGTGTACATGTATATGTGTGTATCTATGTATGTATTGTGTACACATGTGTGCACAAATATGTGTGTGTTTATGTATTGTATGTGTGTACTTATACACACCCATAACCACACGAAAACAGAGAATACCCCAAAAGCCTTAGTACAGTTTCAAGCTTTAAAAGCTTTTAAAGACTTTAAAAAAAAGAAAGAAAAGAAAGCTTTTAAAACTTCAAACTACACAAAGGCTACATCCTGTAGAAATATAGATATATGATAGCTATAAGCAAGGGAGGATTCTGGGAAGGTGACACAATAGGGCAGGAAATTACCTGGCTCTCCTAAATTCCCCCACAAACAATACAAAATAACACCTCAAAGGGAACTTTGAACAGCAGAAATAATCAAAAGTTGGGGTAAAGCAGCTGTCCACCTAAAACAACTTGGGAGAACATTAGGAAAGACCTGCCCTCCCTTCCAAGGTGGTGGTTTGACCTGAATGAGCGCAAACACCTCTGGGCAGATATTGTTGAATCAGCAAACAAGCCCTGGAATAGCTGCTTTTGGGTAGCAGCATCAACTTCAGGAACTTTAACCTCAGAGACACTGAAGGGGTTAGAGAATGGATCAAGGGAAGATTACAGGGCCCTCTGCTGCTGTTGGAGGCCTGGCCCGGATGCATGGACCAGACACAGTCCCTGATTTTTGCTGTGAGTGAGAGGGAATGAGCACACCAATGACTGCAGTTGCAGAGGGCAGGGACCTTGCTAGCTTGGCTATGGGTGCTTGTGGAGTCCCTGGTTTTGGTTCCAGGGCAATAGGGTGAGCTGAAGTTTGCAACTACAGGAGGAATGGCAGAAAGCAAGAGTATTTGGTGTGACAGCATACCTGGGGGCCCTGGTCATGGCTCAGAAGAAGAGAGGAACACCTGATGTCAGGCTGCCAGATGGAACTCAGAAAACAACACAAAAAACCTGAAGCCTGAGATATCCCCCACACCTCAAGACTAGAACCTAAGTTCAACACAAAGTTAAAAGACCAGAAACAAACTGCCTTAAATAAATGAACAGAAAGACAGACAGATAGACAGGTAGATAAAGGATGAGTAAGCAAAAGAGAAATAACCCAATCATAGATAGCTACTATGGTGATAGAAAAGATCTATATTCAAGCTCAGAAGATAATGATGCTAAAATAGCTATTTGTATCTCAAAGGAAAAAGCAGAATGGTCACAAGCCCAAAAAGAGTTTTTGGAAGAGCTTAAAAAGGATTTTAAAAATCAAATCACAAAGGTTGAGGAAAAATTAGGGGAAAAAGTTAATGCAAGAAAATTATGAAAAGAAAGACAAACAATTGGAAAAAGAGATCCAAAAACTTACAGAAGAAAATAACTCCTTAAAAGTTAGAATTGGTCAAGGGAAAGCTAATGGCTTCGTAGGACACCAAGAAAAATAAAATAAAATCAAAAGAATGAAAAAATAGAAGAAAATGTGAAACACATCATTAGAAATACAATTGACCTGGAGAAGAGATCAAGGAGAGACAACTGTTGGACTACCTGAAAGTTGTGATTAAAATAAGAGTCTAGATACTATACTTCAAGAGATTATTAAAGAAAATTTCCCTGATATTTTAGAATTAGAGGATAAAATACAAATAGAAAAGAATCCACTGATCACCACCTGAAAGAGATCCAAGGTGAAAACTCACAGGAATACTATAGCTAAATTTTGAAGCTTCTAGGTCAAGGAAAAAATGCTACAAGCAACTGGAAAAAAAAATGTTAATAACATAAGATTTAGCAGCTCCTGCACTGAAAGACCAAAGGTCATGTAACAATATATGCTGAAAAGCAAAGGAGCTGGGCTTGAAACCAAGAATAACTTACCCAGTAAATCTGTGTTATCCTAAATGGTTACTTTTTATATGGGAAAATTTGATCTATAATTCTTAAGAATATTATCTTGACTTCGGTAGAAAATATATAGATAGAAGGTTTGGGGTTGAGTTGAGTATGATGGGGTGATCCTAAAATTAAAATTTGGTAGAGAGAGGTAAAGTGAAGCAATTATCTTATACAAATGAGAAGTGAATGGAAGAACTGCTACAGTGGAGGCAAAAGGGGATGGAGGGCTAATAGTACTAGAATCTTATCATCAGAACCAGGTTAAAGAGGAAATAACATATACATCTAGAAAAGTCTTCTGAACTGCTGGAGAAATAGGAGGGTGAGGAGATAGGATAAGTGGGGGGCCTCCTAAAAGGTTGGATTAGATTAAGGAATAGGAGGGTAAAGGAAGAGGGTTCTTAGAAGGGATGCAGTTTGGGGAAGTGGTGGTAAGAAATAAACTGAATGTTTGAGGAGGGATAGCATCAAAATAAAGGAAGAGAAGGATGAACAATAATGAAAATAGGATGGAGGGAAATTCACCACAAGTAATTATAACTTTGAATGTGAGTGAGAAGGAGTCATCCATAAAACAGAAACAGATAACAGAATGGATTAAAAACCAGAATCTGACAATATGTTGTTTACAAGAAACACATTTAAAAATGAGAAATATATTTAGAGTAAAAATAAAGGGCTGGAGGTGAATTTATTATGCTTCAGCCAGTTTAAAAAAAAAAAATCAGGGGTAGAAATCAAGATCTCAGGCAAAGTTAAAGTTAAAATCACTATTTAAGAGATTCAAAGAGATAAAGAGGAAAACTAGATCATGATAAAAGGTACCACAGATGATAAAATAATATCAATACGAAACATATGTGTATCAAATGCTATAGTATGCATATTTTTAGAGGAAAAGCTCAATGAATTACAGATGGAAATAGAGAGTAAAAATATAACAGCGGGGGACTTTACTCTTCCCTCTCAAAATTAGATAAATCTAACTAAAAAATAAATAAGAAAAAAGTCAAGGAAATGAATAGAATTTTGTATAAGCTAGATGTGATAGATATCTGGAGAGAACTGAATGGGAATAGAAAGAATGCACCTTTTTTTCAATGGTACATTGTACCTTTACCGTGTGTTAAGACATGAAATATTTATACATAAATGCAGAAAAACAAGAAATATTAAATGTAACCTTCTCAGATCATAATGCAATAAAAATTATATTTAATAAGAGACCATGGAAGTACAGACTAAATTAACTGGAGACTAAATAATCTTAAAGAATTAGTGGGTTATAGAATAAGTGATAGAAACAATAAATAATTTTATTAAAGAGAATGATAATAACGAAACAACATATCAAAACCTGTGGAATGCAGCAGAAACAGTAATAAGAGGAAATTCTAAATTTCTAAATGATTATAACAATAAAATAGAGAAAGAGTTGATCAATGAATTGGGTATACAATTTTAAAAACTAGAAAAAGAACAAATTTAAAATCCCCTATTAAACACAAAATTGAAAATTCTAAAAATTAAAGGCAAGATTAATGAAATCAAGTGTAAGAAAACTACTGAATTAATAAAACTAGAAGCTGGTTTTATGAAAAAAACAACATAATAGATAAATTATTGTTAATATGATCAAAAGAGAGGGAAGAAAATAAAATTACTAGTGTCAAAAAAGAAAAAGCTGAACATATCACTAATGAATATTAAATCAAAGCAATTATTAGGGATTATTTTGCCCAATTATATGCCAATAAATTTAATGATTTAAGTGAAATGGAAAAATAGTTATAAAATATAAACTGCCTAGATTAACAGAAGAGGAAATAAAATATCCAAATAAACCTATTTTATAAAAAGAAATTAAACAGGTGGTAATGAGCTTCCTAAGAAAAAGTATCAGAACAAGATGGATTTACAAGGAAATTCTACCAAACATTTAAAAATCAACTAATTCCAATAATAAATTTATTATTTGGAATATTAGGGAAAGAAGGAGTTCTATCAAACTCCTTTTATGAAACAAATATGATACTGTTACGTAAACCAAAAAGAGAAAAACAGAGAAAGAAAATTATAGACCAAGTTCATTAATGAATATGGATGCAAAAATTTTAAATAAAATACGAGCCAGGAGACTACAACAATATATCACAAAAAATTATACATGGTGACCAAGTAAGATTTCTAGCAGGAATGTAGGGATGGTTCTACATAATGAAAGTTATTAACATAATTGATTATATCAATAAAAGAGTAAAAAAATCATACGATTATATTAATAGATGCAGAAAAACTTTTGACAAAAATACAACACTCATTCCTACAAAAAAAAAAGCACTTGAAAGTACAGATAAAAATGCATTTTTTTTATAAAATTATAAAAAGCATCTACCTAAAACCATCAGCAAGCACTATTTGTAAAGGGGATAAACTAGAAGTCTTTCCAATAAGATCAGGAGTGAAGTAAGGATGTCTACCATCACCAGTATGATTCAATATTGAATTAAAAATGGCAACAAAAGCAACAAGGGAAGAAAAAGAAATTGAAGGAATCAGAATGAGCAATAAGGTAATAAAACCATCTCTCTTTGTAGATGATACAATGATATACTTAGAAAATCCTCGAGATTCAACTAAAATGTTAGTTGAAACAATCATTTTAGCAAAGTTATAAGATACAAAATAAGCCCATATAAATCATCAGCATTTCTATCACCAACAAAACCCTGCAAGAAGAGGTAACTGCAGACTACATAAAATACCTCAGAGTATATCTGCCCAGACAAACCCAGGAAATACATGAATATAATTATAAAACGCTTTTTATACAAATGAAGTCAGATTTGAATAATTGGAGAAATATTAATTATTCATAGGTAGGCAGAGCCAATATAATAAAAATGTCAATTCTATCTAATCTATTTATGTCCTCATCTACAATGTCCTCCCAATTAAATTACCAAAAATTATCTTATTGAGTTAGAAAACTAATAATAAAATTTATTTAGAAGAACAAAAGGTCAAGAATATCAAAGAAATTCATGAAAAAAATTTAAAGGAAAGAGATTTGGTAGTACCAGATACTAAGCTATATTATAAGGCAGTAATTATTAAAAACTAGCTGGTACTAGCTAAGAAATAGCAAGGTGGATCAGTGGAACAGAGTATATATCTGTATCTATTATATATATATGTGTGTGTGTGTGTGTGCATGCGCACATGTGTGTATACACATATATATAAAATACACAATTATTATAGTAATTAGTAGGAAATTATTGTAGTAACTTTGTGTTTGACAAATGTAAAGATTTAACCTTTGGGGATAAGAATACCTTATTTGGTAAAAAAAAAAAATTGTTGGGAAAACTAGAAAGCAGTCTGGCAGAAACTGGATATAGATCAACATCTTATACCATTTACCATGAAAAGGTTAAAATGGATACATGATCTATATATGTAGGGAGATATCATACGAAAACTAGAAGAACATGGAACACATAGGTCCTCTAAGACCTATGAATAGGAGAAAAAATTATGGGAGAATAAAAAACAAGAGATAGCATTGTGAATTGTAAAATGGATAATTTTGATTACACTAAAATAAAAAGGGTTTGTACAAATAAAACTAATTTAGCCAAGATTAGAAAGAAAGCAGAAAACTGGGGGAAATTTTATAGACAGTTTCTCAGAGTAAGGTCCCATATCTCAAATATATAGAGAAGTCAAAATTACAAGAATGTGAGTCATTCCCCAACTGATAAATGGTCAAAGGACACGAACAGGCAGTTTTTGCAGTGAAGCTATTGAAGCTACTGATGATCATATAAAAATGTCAAAATCATTATGGATTAGAGAAATGCAAATTAAAAGAACTTTGAAATATCTCACACCTATCAGTTTGGTTACAATGATAGAAGGGGGAAATGACAAATGTTGGAGAAGAGGTGGAAAAAGTGGGACATTAATACACTGTTGGTGTACTGTGAAATGGTCCAATCATTTTGGAGAAAAATCTGCCCAAAGAAGTATAAAACTGTATATGCCTTTTGCTTCTTCAATACCACGATTAGGTCTCTTTTCCGAGGTGATCAGGGAAAAAGGGAAAGAACTATATGTTCTAAAATATTTATAGCAGTTCTCTTTGTGGTGTCAAAGAGAAATTATGGGGAATGATGGAAATTATGGGGATGCCTATCAATTGGGGAATGGCTAAAGAAGTTGCAACACAAGTTGTGATAGAACATTACTGAACTGTAAGAAATGATGAGCTGGTTGGTTTAAAAAAAAAACATAGAAAGACTTACATGAAATAGTGAAAAGTGAAGCAGGAAGAACCAAGAGATCCTTGTACACAGTAATGGCATTATTGTTCAAATATACATACATACATACATATGTGTGTATATACATAAGAAGATGCCTACATCAAACTGTGTCCTTCTCTAGTATAGAGTGTGGAGGAAGAGAGGGAAATAGATCAGAACTTAAAATGTAAATAAATAAGCAAGCATGCAAACAAAAACAAATAAATAGATAAATGATTTTTTAGAAAAAATTTAAATGACAAAAAGAACAAAACTGAATACTCGTAATGATCAAATCTGGCCCCAAACAAGATATAAAAAATGAATCTCCCTCCCATCCTTGCAGAAGTTGGGGGACAGTGGATGTGGAATATCTCATATGACTGGGTTGATATATTAGTTGGTTTTGCTAAATCACATTTTTCCTTTTTCTTTATTATTCCTTATTTAAGGAGATAACAAGCTGGGTAACAGAGAGGGAAAGATATATTTGGAAATAAAGGTGATATGAAAGTATATATACACATGTATGTGTGTCTGTATATCTGTATGTATGTGTATATTATATATGTGTGAGCATGTACTCACACACACCCATACATACCTCCACAAACATAGAGGATGTCCCAAAAGTCTTAGTATAGTGCCAGACTTTAAAAGCTTTGAAAAAAGCTTTAAGCTGCACCAATTTGGGGGGATATCCTATATAATTATAGAGAGATGTATACAGATATAGCTATAACTAGCTATAGCTAAATGAGTGTAAGTAAAGGCAAAGGAGATACACATATATATATATATGATATGTATTTATGTATATGCATATGTTGTTGTTTGGTCATTTCAGGCATGCCTGACTCTTTGTGACCCCATATGAGATTGCTGTTTCTTTTTTTGCAAAGATATTGGAGTGGTTTGTCATTTTCTTCTAAAATTCATTTTACAGATGAGGAACTGAAAAGTGGTTAAGTGACTTGCCCAGGATCACACAGCTAGTAAAGATCTAAGGCCAAAGTCGAACTCAGGAAGATGTCTTTCTGACTCTAGGTCCAGTACTCTATCCACTGCACCATCTCAAGAGATAGATGGATAGATAGACGAATAGATAGATAGATAGATGGATAGGTAGATAGATAGAGAACTAGAGTTAGATCTAGATATGGATATATAAAGATAGCTATGTATATATATACATGTGCATATTAGATATACATGCACATATACACATGCATATGTAAAATGCCCATAACCATATTATGAATGTGCATATACATATGGAATGCATGCATGTATACATATACATGTGTATACACATTTGTGCATACATACACATATACAGGTATGCTTGTGTCCATGTGGTTATATATCCATATAATTCATTTCAGGTTTTAAACCCACTAAAAGAGAATATTGTTTATTTTGTATTCTGAACAGTAACTGGCACATTTGTGACCAATATTTTCTGATATTGTTGTTCATGAAGCAAACATGTGCTGCATCTGTAGTCAGAAGACCTGGGCTGGAATCCCAGAACTGATACTTACTGTGTGACCTTGGGCTAATGCCTTAACTTCTCAGGGCTTGGTTTCTTCATTTGTAAAATGACCCGGTTGAACTAAAGGACCTCTGTGGTCCCTTCTAATTCCATTTTCATGTTATGATCCTATACCACCAAATAGCTATTATTTTATAGTGGGGATATATTTTTTATTATTAAGTTACATTAAAACATGAAACTGAACAGTGAGAAATCAGTAACTGACTAGCAGTGAAAGTGAATAAATATGGGATTAAATCTGGCCCTTAATGCTACTTAAATATTCATTTAGGAATGTCTTCATCTGCTGCACTGTATTTTGTAAACTCTGCAGCACTAGGATTTTTAACCCTTTTACAATGAACATAAACCTTAAAGCACTGTAGAAAGAATTATTCAAAGAGATTGGCCTAGCAATCCTTGTAGGAAAAAAAATTAACTAAATGAATGGAAAGCATCTATTATCCAGAGTATGACATACCCTGAAGTGACTAGTGCTTTGTGTTAGAATATCAGTACATGTATTTGGGACAGGAACTGAAGTTGGACAGTGAGATGGAGCCAGTATTGACCAGACCAGAAAGAGTGGAGTGGATTTCATTGGGGAATTTGTTCACTGTTCTTAAAGATCTCAAGATTCTCTATAGTACAAGGATTCGTTTTTTTTAATACAAATATTTTTCCAGTGGAGGGTAGGTAGGTGGAGCAGTAGAGTGCCAGCCCTAAAATCAGAAAGACCTGAGTTCAAATCAAGCCTCAGTTACTTTCTAGCTATGTGACCCTGGACAAATCACTTTACTGTGTTTGCCTCAGTTTCCTTCTCTGTAAAATGAGCTGAAGAAGGAAATGGCAAACCACTCCAGTACCTTTGCCAAGAAAACCCTAAATGGGGTCACAAAGAGTTAAATACAACTAAAATGACTGAAAAATAACAAAATCCTTCCAGTGTGGGTCTACGGTTGTGAATCTTGAACTACCACAATCTTCAAGGAAATAAAATTGTGTCAGTACATAGATCAGAAGACATAAGGCCTCCCAACATGAAAATCCATTCCAGATCTTATATGAAACTCTACAAACTACAGGGACATCATAGAAGTTCTATGTAGATATTCTGCCAGAAATAATGTATTTGATAAAGCTGCTAGCTTTTTATCTTCTTACTTAGTTTGCCATATTAATTCAAGAACCTCCGAAATATGAGACACAATGGCAATAAGTCAAAATTTTTCATTATCTGCTCTTTGATTTGTCATCATTTGTCTTAACTGCTAGCCTATAATAAAGGACTTGCTTGTATCTTTCCATCAATTTTAGTTTTTATTCCTTTTTTTGTACTATTTTCAGCCCTGGACTACTCTGGTCCAGTGAAAGGTTCTAGCTTTCATCTTACCTAACACTGTCTTCCTCCCTTTGATGTAACATGTTGAGACCGATTCTAAGATCATTCATTCCCCAGAAAACTTTCTCATATTTCTTTGAATCATGATTTTTTTCACCTGAACAACTATAAGAACCTCTTGACCCATCTCCCACCTCTACTGTCATGTTAATAATAGGAACTGGCAATCATATAATGCGTAAAGGTTTACAAAGCAGTTTACATGCATTACCTATTTTGAAACTCAAAAAATCTGTGAGGTTGAAAGTGTAGTTATCCCTTCTATGTTGCAACTTTTCCCATTGTGGTTTTGATATATCATGGGTTGGCATAAGAAATTAAATGGGAATTTGGGAAAGAGTTTTGCAGAAGTCACAGATGACAAGTAAAGGCCAGCAGATGACAAAGAAAAAGTTTAGAAACTCAAAAATGCTTAAGATATATGTTTAGTATTGTATAATACCAACATATTTCATCTTCTAGTACCACAATAATTAATTTCTTTTTAAAAATCAAATACAACTTCTAAGTTCCCATGCAAAAATCTGAAATAAGGAGTGTTGTCAGTTTGGTTGTAGCACTGTGACATCAGAGTAGAGACTAGAATCCTTAAATCTTGTTCCCTTGCTTTCAATGATTCACTTTCCTAGAAACCAGAATTCTGTGCTTACTCATAGAGCTAATGATAAAATTATTATTACCATCTTAATGTTTCATCCATATAATTACTATTTTCTTTTTTTATTTACTCAGAAATTTCTAAGACATTCAAAATTATACAATCAAGCTAACAATATATGCTTTTACCTCTGCCTTTTTAGTGTACTTTAATTAACCACTAAGTATTAAAAATGTGAAGTATTAAATATATATGAAGAAATAGATGGCATATTTGTCAGTTTTACGTAGCACAAAGGTAGAGGGATAATTCATTTATTTGTTGATAGAATTAGAATCCAAATTATCTGTTTAGGCTATGATGAGAGTTTGAAACTGAAAAGATGAAATTTAGTAGGAACTAATGTAAAGATATTGACAAATTGGAATGTATCCAGTGGCAGATAACCAGGATGATAAAGAAACTCAAAATTATGTCATATGAAGGTGGATTGATGGAATTGGAGAATTTTTGGCTGGATAAGTGAAGACTTAAGAGAACATGATATACCTTATATGATACATCAAAATTAATTACAATGGAATATGACATAGATATAAACAAGTTAAAAGAGAAAAGAAGAAATTACCTTTCATATCTATGGATAGGGGAAGAATCAGTGACCGAAGTACAGAAAGGATCATAGCAATTGTTTTAAAATGGACAATTCGGATTACATAAAAATAAGAAGGTTTTGTACAAACAAAACTAATGCAGCTACAATTAAAATAGAAGTAGCTAAATGGGTTTGGAGGGAGGAAATCTTTGCAGCAAGTTATCTGATAAAAGTCTCATTTCAAAGATACATAAGGAACTGCTTCATGCGGCATTCCCCAAAAGACACATGGTTAAAAAATATGAACAGGTAGTTCTCAAGAAAAGAAATTCAAGCTAGTAACAACTATATGAAAAATGTTTCAAATCACTTATAATTAGAAAATACAAATTAAAGCAACTCTGAGTTTCTCCTTCACACCCATCAGATTAAGTAACAACATTAAAGGAGCTGTGGGAGAACAGGTACATAAGTACTACTGGTGGAGCTGTGAATTTCTACAGTCATTCTGGGAAGCAATTTGGAACTGATCAATTCGATGTTCAATCATAATTCCAGATGACCAATGGTTAAAAAAAAAAAGTTAGTCTTCTCCCAATAGAGAGATGATGGATTAACATGAAGCACACGTTTTAAGATGTAGTCACAGGAGGTATTTGTTTTCCTTAACTATTATCAGTTCATACAAGGGTTTTTCTTTTTCTTTTTTTCTAACATAATGAAAAGTAGGAATGAGAAATTTTAAAATAATCAAATAGAGTAAATGAATGAATGGATGAATGGACAGATAAATAAACATATAGAAACAAATGAATTTTTTAAAAATGACATAACATTTTTCTCCAATTTTTTTTTTCTGGTGGGGGTGGGTGGAATTTAATGTACAAAATGTAGTGAGTGGTGTGCTCAAAAACACCAACATAGTTTGGAACAGCAACTGACATAACTATATTGCTTGTTGTTCTGAGTTCTTGAAGATGACCAAAATGATATCACTGCGATAAAGTCGTTTTAATGTGTCCAATTTTGACTGATCAGACCAATACAATCTTGGAATGCTCTACCACAGATTGGGCATAGACAGTCCATGCGAATATTTGGAGTGGATACTCTAAATTTGCACATACTACTTTTCATTCGAGTTGTTTCAATTCTGTTTTGCTCACAGAGCACAGCACCTTCTCTGACATGGGCATGCCATGCTAAGCAGTCTTGTGTCAGTGTCTCCCATGTCATACAATCAATTCCAAAGTTTATGAGAGTGTCCTTGTATAGCCTCTTCTGACCACCATGAGATTGGTTGCCCTGTGTGAGTTCTCCATAAAATAGTCTTTTCGGCAAGCATATGTTTTGCATTTGAACAACGTGGCCAACTCATCAGAGTTCTGATCCCTGAAGCATAGTTTGAATGCTTGGCCGTTCAGTTCAAGCAAGGGCTTCAGTGCCTGGTACCTGATTCTGCCAGGTGATCCTCAGAATCTTCCTAAGACAGTTTAAATGGAAACAATTCAGTTTCCTGGCATGGCACTAGTACTGTGCCAAGTACATGGGACTAGACTGTCCATTTTTCACAAGCATATAACAATGAGGTCAGCATAATGGTTCTGTAGATCTTCCCTTTGGTAGTCAGTCTAATACTTCTTCTCTCCCATACTTTCCTTCAGAGCCTCCCAAACACTGAGCTAGCTCTGGCAATGCATATATCAATCTCATTTTCAATGTGTACATCCCTGGAAAGTACACTAGCAAGGTAACTGGACTTGTCCACAGCATTCAAAACTTCTCCATTTGTTGTAACTGATAATTCCACATATGGATGATGTGGTGGTGGCTGATGGAGCACCTGTGTTTTCTTGGTGTTAATTATTAGGCCAAAGTTAGCACAAGCAGCAAAGAATTGATCCATGCTTTGTTGCATCTCAGTGTCAGAAGCTGCATTGAGTGCACAATCATCTGCAAACAGAAAATCATGCACCAACATTCCCTCCACTTTGATCTTGGCTTGTAGCCTTTTCAAATTGAAGAATTTACCATTGGTACAGTAGCTGACCTTGATGCTGTGTTCATCCTTACCTGAAAATATTTGACAACATGGCTGAAAACATCAT
Source organism: Bettongia penicillata ogilbyi (assembly GCA_023548195.1). Lineage (NCBI taxonomy): Eukaryota > Metazoa > Chordata > Mammalia > Diprotodontia > Potoroidae > Bettongia > Bettongia penicillata. Next base: position 925,252 of record JAJHZJ010000589.1, read on the forward strand.
GCTAAAAAGCAAGTACACAGCTGTGTTGCACTCCATTAGTGACTGGGAAGGCAGGAGAGCATTGTCCACTATTCAGAATCCAGGCAAGCATGCCATAATGAAATTGATTTATAACACTGATGAACTTCTCTGGGCAACCAAATTTTGACATAATTTTCCATACGCCCTCACAACTAAGAGTGTCAAAAGCCTTGGTCAGATCTACAAACATTGTGTACAGACCTCTGTTCTGCTCCTGTATTTCTTCTGGACTTGTCAGGCAGCAAACACCATATCTACTGTTCCTCAGCCCTTTCTGAAACCATACTGGCTCTCAGGTACATGACCATCTTCCAGGTGAAGGATCAGCCTATTAAGGAGAACTCTAGCAAGAATCTCACCAGCAATGACTGAGAGAGATATCCTCCTGTGATTGTTGCAGGACAATCTATTTCCTTTACCTTTATATAGATGGACAATGGAGGGGCATCTTTGAACTCCTGGGAGATACCCTCCTCTTGCCATATAACCTGGAAAATTTCAGTCAGCTTTTGTATGAGCAATGGACCCCCTATCTTGTAAATCTCAACTGGAATAAAATCAGCACCAAGTGCTTTGCCTCATGAAAGAAGCCTAATGGCCCTCAAATCCTCTTCTTCAGTTCTAAGTTCAGCTAAGAAGGGATTAACTTCAACCTGAGGTAAATGGTCAATGGCTTTAGCATTGATTGATGATGGTCTGTTGAGAACACTATGTAAGTGTTCAGCCCATCTCTCCTAGGATTATGTCCTTATCACTAATCAATATGGCTCCATCAGCACTGAGCAGTTGTGATGCTCCATAGGTTTTTGTTCCATAAATAGCCTTCAGGGAATCTTAAAAGTGCTTTGGATTGTTACTATCACCGTAAATTGAATTTAATCTGCCTTCATACTGAGCCAGTAATCCTGCAACTCTCTAAGCTTTGCTTCTTTTGATGAAATTAAATGCTGCCTTCTTAAAGATGGATGAACTATCCTGCTGTAGGATCCTGCAGAGTTTACATTTTTCATTTAGCAGCTTATGAATTTTCCCATCATTTTCATTAAACCAGTCTTTGTGTCTGTGAGTGTTCTGACCCAGAAGAGCAAATGTAGTGCTGTATACCAAATCTCTGAGAGCTGCCCACTCCTTTTCTGCTTCACTGTTGCCAACTGTGTGTTGGCTCAACTTTCCCTCCAAGTTAGCAACAAACTGTTCACACTCAGAGAAGAGCTCTAATTTGTTGACCTTAATTCTTCTGGTAGCCATTTTGCCTTGGGGTTGGCGCTTTTGATGATGAGAATATTGAGATTGTAAAGGATAAGTCTGTGATCAGTCCAGCACTCTGCACCACACATTGCCTTTGTTACTCTCACATCTTGTCTCTCTTCTCCTTACAATTACATAATCTATTAGATGCCAATGTCTACTACAAAGGTGAAGTTTTATTGTGTTTAGGTAAATGAAAAGCAATGTTGGTGATGAGAAGGTCATGCAATGCACAAGTCTTCAGTAGTAAATGACCATTGCTACTGCTGTTTGCAACTTCATTCCTCCCTAGGACTCCCTGCCAACTCTGTTAGTTGGAGCCTACTCTAGTATCATTTTTTCCAGTCACCTTAGCATAGGGAGACAGACTAAGAATTCGGTAGACATTGGGAACAGAGCCAAGTAGAGTAATCTAGTACCCAGGGAGAAGCTTGAAAGAGGAGGTTCCAGACCAACACAAAGTGCCATGAGCAAGGTGTGGGAATACGTGTCTGCTGGCTGCTTTGTTGCTTACCAGCCAGCTCTGGATCATAGCTGGAAAATGAACAGAGGAGAACTGTGGCCAACAATAGTGCTCTAGGGAATGGGAGCAGCCATTCCTCCCGGACTGCATATCAAACAAAGAGCACATTCAGAAGCAAGAAGCTACTGTATGACTTAGACCTCAGGAACAGAGCAGGGTCTCAGCTCCAGCTTCTAGCTCAGAGAAATAACGAGGGCAGAAACAGCAGACCAAAGGGAAGCCTTTAGTTCTCTCACTCCAAAACATCAGAGCTTCTTAACTACTCGATAGTCCAGGTCAGACACAAACCAAGATAAGGAACTTGTAGAGCTCAGAAAATTAGACTTTGCCTATACCAAAGCACTTTGGGAACACTGCAAGAAAGTTTGTATCTTCCCAATCTAGAATGTCCCTGAGATCCTGGAATAACATAACATACAAGAGAGGCCCAAGAGAACAGAAACATGACTGGCTCAGATCTTCCTTCCAAAAGTGCCATAGAGCACAGTCCCTACATCAAGTCTGAAGTCAGAAATGGGATGAATGAATAAACAAACAAAAAAGAATCCCACCATAATGAGCTACTGTGGTCACAGGGATGCTCAAGATAAAAACCCAGAAAAAAATGACTCCAAAAAATTGACCAGCAAAGCCTCAAAGAAATACATACACATCTTGAGCAAAAACTCAACTAGAATTCCTAGAAGAGATGAAGCAAGAGTTTCTAAAATAGTTTATTTTTTTTAATAAATGAAATGAGACACAAGAAAAAATGGAAAAGAAATTAGAGATATGGAAGAAAAAGTTAGAAAGGGAATTAGTTTGGCATACGAGGTAAAACCTTGCCCAAGTAACAAACTCCCTGAAATTTAGAACAGACCAAATAGATGCCAATAACACCATGAGGCAACTAGAAATATTAAAACAAAATCAAAAGACTGAAAATATGGAAGAAAATTTAAGGCATCGCATAAAAAAAACAATTGACTGAGAAAAAAAGATTAAGGATTAAAAAAAAACTGAGTTGACTATCTGAATGTCCAGGCTATATTAGAAAAAAAGTCTAGACATCATACTTTAAGACATCATAAAACTGTCCAGATATCTTAGGACCAGAGGGCAAAATGGAATTAGAATCTACCAGTAAACTCCTGATAGAAGCCTCAAAATTAAAGGAACATCACAGCCAAAATCCAGAACTTCTAGATCAAAGGAAAAATACCCAAAACAACCAAAAAGGAAGAATTCAAGTACTGAAAGTCACAGTTAAGCTCACGTATGGTTTAGCAGTCACCATAACAAAGGAATGGAGAATATGATATTCTAGAAGGCAAAGAATATGAACATACAGCTAAAAAATAACCCTACAGCCAAATATAACCCTACAGGGAAAAAATAGATCTCTAATAAAATAGAGGATTCAAGATTCTTGATAAAAAGACCAGAACTATTTAGAAATGTTTAAGAGGAGTTAAGAGAGACATAAAAAGATAAAGCCAAGCAAACAATGATAAGGAACTAAATAAGATTAAACTACCTATATTTAAATATAGGAAGAAAATAAATATTTCCCCTATTATCCCTATCATCATCAGGGCTCATATAGGGAGTCTAATTAGACAAGAGTAGAAAGAGAAAGAAGAATACACTAGGATAGAGGGAGGAGGAGGGAAAGGTAGGTAAAGGAAAATTATCTCACATGATCAGAATATAGAAGTAGGTATTATAAAAAGCAAGGAGGGTGTCATGGTGAGTGGCTGATGCTTGAGCCTCACTCTCATCTGAACTGGTCAAAAGAAAGTAGAACATACATATACAACACATATAAAGTTGGGTACAAAAATATATTTCATTCATCAGAGAAGGAGAGAATAAGAAGGAAAGGGGGAGAAGACAGAGAGAGAGAGAGTAGCCCTCAGCAAAATAATTCTAAGTATGGACACAAAAATTTATCTCTTTTGAGGTGGTACTGAACGAGACACTGAATGGGTGCTTATAAATTGGGACACTTCTGAAAAAGTTACTATGCCAATATGATGGACTACAGTTTTGCTGTTGGTTGGTTGGGTGGTTGTTCTCCTTTGTTTTCAAAGAGGTCCAAAATGACATCACCATAACGAAGTAAAGTTTCAGCGCACAGCGCTCTTTCTGATGTGGGCATGCTGTGCTGAGCATTCCTGTGCCAGGGTCTCCCATGTTGCACAGTCAAATCCAAAGTTGTGGCCAGCCCATTGGAATTCCGGTCTCTGAAGTATAGTTTGAATACGTGGCACTTTAGCTCAATCAAGAACTTCAGTGTCTGGTACCTTACCTTGCCAAGTGATCCTCAGAATCTTCCTAAGACAGTTCAAATGGTAGGAATTCAGTTTCCTGGCAAGGCAGTGGTAGACTGTCCACGTTTCACAGGTGTACAATTGTTGCTGTTGTACAGTTTTGTTGTAGGAAATGATGAAAGGAATGACTTTAGGAAAACTTCAGAAGACTTTTATGAACTGATGCAGAATGAAGTGAACAAAACTAGAAGAACAATTTATACAATAACAACAATATGGGAAAGACAAAGAACTTTGTAAGAATAAAGGTCTCTGATCAACCTAATGAACAATCATGGTTCCAGAGAATTAATAATGAAATATGCTCCCCACCTTCTAATAGAGAGGTAAAAGACTCAGAGTATAAAATGAAACTTTTTTGGACATGGACAATGTGGAAATGTGTTCCATTTGACTATCGATGTTTGTAACAGAGGTTTCATTTTCCTTGCCTTTGCGATTGGGGCAAAGAAGTGTGAGGGGAAAGAGAAGTCATATTTTTGTTAGTTAAAAAAAATGCAATTTTTTAAAAGAGCCAATGAGAGACAACTTAAAGGATTTTCAAGGAGCAGCAAGGGCAGAATCAAATGCATAAGTAAGTTTGCAGTAGGCCAGTACAGTATGTTTTATATCTTTTTTTTTTCCCATCAGTATCCTATGACTCAAAAGTGGAAGAAAAGACAGAAGACAGTGCAATGACCCAGGCTTCAGGACTGACACAGAGGCTATAATTATATCAACATGTAATAATGATATGATTACCCATCCTGTAAATAACTGATAAGCTAGTTCTGAGGCTCTTTCATTTTCATTCTACTTGCATTGTTCCAGTTTTAAATAAAGAAACTAAGAAATACCTAAAATAGGGGGCGGAGCCAAGATGGCAGAGTAGAAGGACCCATGTTTACGAGCTCCAACCCACAGCCCATAGAATTAATGTAAAAAGAGATCCACATAAATTCTGGATCACTGAAAGGTGTGCAGAACCAGAGTGGAAGAGATTTCCGTGCCAGAGAGCCCTGGAGACCCATCCCCAGGGTCCGTGGCACCCTGGAAAGCAGACCCCACCCCCAGCACTGCCCTGGCCGCGGCCCCAGAGAAGCTGACCCGAGCAGGCTTCAGGGACGGAGGCTCCGGCAGCCGGGAAAGTTCCTCCGCCCACAAACGCTACAGGTCAGTGAGAGAGAAGGCTGGGCTGGACGAGAGGGGGAGCGGAGTGTCTCTGTGACTCGGGCCCCCTTGGGAGGAAGTGGCGGCGGCAGAGACGGGGGCAGGAAGCAGCGGAGGCAGAGGCGTGGGCGGCAGCGGAGGCAGCAGCGACTGGCGGCCAAGGACTCCCCCAGCAGCAGGCAGGATCTTCATTACGGAAGGTCTCTGCATAAACAACCTGAGGGAGTTGAGCCTGGGAGATGGCCCTGCCTCACCCCGCTCTATTACTGAAGGCCTCTGCATAAAGCTCCTGAGGAGGCCAAGCCTGGGAGGTGGCCCTGCCCCCACCCCAGCACCAGAACTAAAGCTTGCTGCGGAAAGCCCATTTGGACCTCAGACTCTAAGCGCTAGCTGGGTGGATCTAGGCGGGGGTGGAAAGGAATCTCAGAAGTCAAGTAACTGGCTAGGAAAATGCCTAGAAAAGGGAAGAAAAATAAGACTTTAGAGAGTTTTTTCCAACAAATGCAAATGATCCCGACATTCGGATCTGATGACGAGGACGTATTCTCGCCATCGGGGAAAGACGTGGAGGGCAGGGCCTCGGTACCCCAGACACCCCAGGGGGATGTCAGGTGGGCTCAGGCCTTGGAAGAGCTCAAAAAGGATTTTGAAAAGCAAGTTAGACATGTGGAGGAAAAACTGGGAAGAGAAATGATAGAGATGCAAGAAAAGTATGAAAAACAGGTCAATACCTTGGTTAAGGAGACCCAAAAAAAATGCTGAAGAAAATAACACCTTGAAGACTAGGCCCACTCAATTGGCAAAAGAGGTTCAAAAAGCCAATGAGGAGAAAAATGCTTTCAAAAGCAGAATTAGCCAAATGGAAAAAGAGGTTCAAAAGCTCACTGAATTTAATAGTTCTCTCAAAATTAGAATGGAACAGATGGAGTCTAATGACTTTACGAGAAACCAAGAAATCACCAAACAAAACCAAAAGAATGAAAAAATGGAAGAGAATGTGAAATATCTCATGGGAAAAACAACTGACCTGGAAAATAGATCCAGGAGAGACAATTTAAAAATTATGGGACTACCTGAAAGTCATGATCAAAAAAAGAGCCTGGACATCATCTTTCATGAAATTATCAAGGAAAACTGCCCTGACATTCTAGAACCAGAGGGCAAAATAAGTATTGAAAGAATCCATCGATCACCACCTGAAAGAGATCCAAAAAGAGAAACTCCTAGGAACATTGTGGCCAAATTCCAGAACTCCCAGCTCAAGGAGAAAATCTTGCAAGCAGCTAGAAAGAAACAATTTCAGTACTGTGGAAATACAATCAGGATAACTCAAGATCTAGCAGCTTCTACATTAAGAGATCGAAGGGCATGGAATAGGATATTCCAGAAGGCAAAGGAACTAGGACTCAAACCAAGAATCACCTACCCAGCTAAACTGAGTATAATACTTCAGGGGAAAATATGGTCTTTCAATGAAACAGAGGACTTTCAATCATTCTTGATGAAAAGACCAGAGCTGAAAAGAAAATTTGACTTCCAAACACAAGAATGAGAAGAAGCATGAAAAAGTAAACCGCAAAGAGAAGTCTTAAGGGACTTACCACAAGTGAACTGTTTACATTTCTACATGGAAGGCAATATTTGTAACTCTTAAAACTTTTCAGTATCTGGGTAGTTGGTGGGACCACACACACACATGTACATGCATGCACGCACACACACATACACACATGCACACACACACAGAGACAGAGAGCACAGAGTGAATTGAATAGGATGGGACCATAGCTTAAAAGAAATTAAGGTAAATGGTGAGAGAGAAATGTAGTGGGAGGAAAGAGGGTGAAATGGAATGGGGTAATTATATGCCATTTAAGAGGCAAGTAGGAGACCTTTTAGTGGAGGGAAAAAGAGGAGAGCTGAGAAAAAAAAAAAAAAACAGTTTACCCTCATCACATTTGACTAAAGGAAGGAATAAAATGCACACTCATTTTGGTATGAAAACCTATCTTACAGTATAGGAAAGTGGGGGAGAAGGAGATAAGCAAGGGGGGCGGGGATGATGGAAGGGAGGACAAAGGGAGGAGGGAGCAATTTGAAGTCAACACTTGGGGAGGGACAGGATCAAAAGACAGAAGAGAAACAATGAGGGGCAGGGTAGGATGGAGGGTAATTCAGTTAGTCTTACACAACACGACTATCAGGGCAGTCATTTGCAAAATTACACAGATATGGCCTATATTGAATTGCCTGCCTTCCCAAAGGGAATGGGTGGGGAGGGAGGGATGGGGAGAATTTGGAACTCAAAGTTTTAGGAACAACTGTCTAGTATTGCTGTTGCTACTAGGAAAGAAGACATACAGTTAATGAGGAATAGAAAGTCATCTGGCCCTACAGGACAAAAGAGAAGATGGAGACAAGAGAAGGGAGGGATGACAGAAGAGAGGGCAGATTGGAGATAGGGAAAATTAGATTGCTTGGGGTATTGGGGTGGGGGGAGGGGATAAAAGGGGAGAAAATTTGGAACCCAAAATTTTGTGAAAATGAATGTAAAAAGTTAAATAAATAGATTAATTAATTAATTAAATTTAAAAAAAGGATGCCTAAAATAAATTTTTTCATCAAACTTTATTAGCCATGTCTATTTCTAAAAGAAAGTGAACAGAATCATTAAAGTCTTTTTTTTTCTATATGAAGATTCATTACATGAAATTTGGATCAAAGCTAAAACATAATATAAGTAAAAATTCAACTGATTGAAATATTATGAAAAAAAGAAATGTATAGTAAGTAACCATTCCTAAACAATCATTTCTCAAGTAATTATAAAAGATAGACAAAGCGCCTGATTTGGCTTAGAATTATGTATCTGCCAACTTTAGGAGAGTAGAATACAATCTTTAAAAAGCACCCCTTTTTATCACATGAAAACAAGTTAGTCAACCATTTTCTATGAAATTTCATAAAACAAATCCTGTTCAAATATCAATGCTATCAATAATTAGTATCCTTTGTAGAACACTATTTACAGTACTTAAAGGGAAGGATTTCTTATAAAACATCAGCTAGATGCCACTCCAAAAAAATCTACCCCAGCCCTAGGCTATTGCACATGGTAGACAATAGCTAATAGCCTGATGATAATGGATAATAGCTGACAAAAAGAAAAAGAAAGGAATATCATGAGTAGGTTGGAAGCCTGATCCAGTAGGTCTGAAAGACTTCCAGAAGTCTGGAAAATGACCCTTGTGTACTCCGGATCAAGAAGACCTAAAAATGACTTCTGAGTATTTCTCTGGGATGGCAGGGCCAACTTCAGTTTGCCCATTACCCAACATGCAGCCTTGGTTGTTCTTCACAATGGGCTGTGTTCCCAAGGATTCTAAAGCCTAGGGGTGATGATACGCTTTGCACTGAGCTCTAGGTTATGCCAATTCACCAAACACATTTGGCTGCAGCTTATGCTGGAATAGCACAAAATGGGGCATACAACCCTTCCTGATTGTGCTAATTGGGCACAGCTAACCGAAAAGTTTAAATTCTTTCCACCTCTCTTAGCAGTTACTGAAGGAATAGTACAGTGGCTAGCCATCGAATTGAAGCAGCTTGGAGGGACATTTGAGGTTCAGGGTTTTTGTCTAAGATAAACTCATTCCCCTTGTTCTGAGAAATACTAAATTTCCAGTGCATAATGATGCAACTTTTGCCAAAGCAAGACATTTGCTTAACTGATTCTGTTAATTTGCTTTTCCAACTATGCTACTCATAGGAGCTATTAAGGAGTTGGTTTAATAGCATCCTCAAAGCAACTTCTCTGTGCTCATCAATAAAGATGCAAAAATTATGAAAATTCAAAGATATGGAAACTAAGTGGATTTATAGTCTTTTCAGTGGATATTTGCCCACAAAATCCAAATTATATTTTCCCATATTTCTAATTTCCTCATGGCACTATATGGGGCTATTAAAAAATCTTAGTGAGTTTTCATCCTTTGAAGATTCCCAGCCTCCTCTGGAAAGAAGCCTCTATATTTCTATGTTTTGTCTTATTTTTTCATCTTTTTTTTTCCAGGAATTTTTATTTGATTTTTTCTGCTGCAGCAAAGTTCTAATCTCCATGCTCTCTCCTTTCTTCTTTGACCTCCCTTTAGTTCTCTAATCTTTGAGTACAGAAAACACCCTTTTTCATGAATGTTCACAGCAAAATTATACATATTTGTCAGCTGGATGCTTTTCTTTAAAATTCTGAACCTGAACACCAAATAAAAAGGACATTTTCACATACATTCTAGAAAAGAAAAAAGTGGATTAGAAATTAATCTGTAGATGATGTACAATTTGCTTTACTTTTTGAATATACGATAAATTCCAAATCATGGAAGCTAGTTGATACAGTGCATAAAGCAATGAGCCTGAAGTCAAAAGGACCTGAATTCAAATCCAACTTCAAACACTTAATAGCTTTGTGATCCTGGACAAGTCATTTAAACTCTGCTGCCTCAATTACCTCATTTGTAAAATGAAAACGATAAAATCGTAGCACCTACATCGCAAGGTTGTTGTGAGGATCAATTTAATATTTGTAAAGCACTTATGCCTGACACATAATAGATGTTTAACAGAAGCTCATCCCCTTCCCTTCCCATGTAGCTTTCAAGGTTGGGATTGCTTCTGGCCTTCCTTCTATTCTCTTCCTTATGTTTTTAAAAAAATGCTACAATGACGCTCTTCTTTTTTACTCTCCTATTTTTTGCTACTTTCTCCCTCCCACCTATATCCCAATTGGAAAGAGAAATAAAAATTTTTAAAAAGCCCTAATATGTGGCATATGAATAGAAAAGTTGGTTGGTTGTAGTCCTTTGTTCTCAAAGAGGACCAAAATGGCATCACCATGATAAAGTGAAATTTCAGTGTGTCTGACTGTGACTGATCAGACCAATACAAGCTTGAAATGCTCTACTACAGGTTGGGCGCAGATAGTCCATGTGAATGATTGGGATGGATATCCCAAATCTGCACATATTGCATTTACTTTTTGCTGCCTCAATTCTGCTTTGTTCATAGAGCACAGCACTCTTTTCAATGGGCACACTATGCTGAATGGTTCTGTGCCAGTATCTCCCATGCTGCACAGTCAAATCCAAAGTTCTTGAGCAAGAACTTGAGAGTGTCCTTGTATCACTTCTTCTGATCACCAGGTGATTGCCTGCCCCATGAGAATTCTCCATAAAATAGTCTTTTTGGCAAGCACACATTTTGCATTAGAACAAAGTGGCCAGTCAGTCAGAGTTCCAATCTCTGAAGCACAGTTTTAATACTTGGCAGTTCAGCTCAAGCAAGCACTTCAGTGTCTGGTACCTTATCCTGCCAGGTGATCTTCAGAATCTTCCTAAGACAGTTTAAATGGAAACGATTCAGTTTTCTGGCATGGCACTGGTAGACTGTCCATGTGTCACAGGCATACAACAATGAGGTTAGCAAAACGGCTCTGGAGACCTTCGGATTGGTAGTCAGTCTAATACCTCTTCTCTCCCAAACTTTTCTTCAGAACCTCCCAAACACTGAGCTAGCTCTGGCAATGCATGCATCAATCTCATTGTCAATGTGTACATTCCTGGAAAGTACACTACCAAGTTAAGTGAACTTATCCACAGCATTCAAAACTTCTCTATTTGTTGCAATCAATGGTTCCACATATGGATGGTGTGGTGGTGGCTGATGGAGCATCTGTTTTCTTAGTGTTAATTATTAGACCAAAATTAGCACTGGCCACAGAGAATTGATCTATGCTTTGTTGCATCTCAGATTCAGAGGCTGCATTGAGTGCATAATCATCTGCAAACAGAAAATCATGCACCAACACTCCCTCCACTTTGGTCTTGCCTTGTAACCTTTTCAAATTGAAGAACTTACTATCAGTGTGGTAGTTGACCTTGGTGCTGTGTTCATCCTCACTGAAAGCATTTGACAACAAGGCTGAAAACATCATGCTAAAAAGCATGGGAGCAAGCACACAGCCCTGTTTCACTCCATTGGTGACTGGGAAAGTATGACAGCATTATCCACTATCCAGAACCCGGGCAAACATGCCATCATGAAATTGACTTACAATGCTGATGAACTTCTCTGGGCAACCAAATTTTGACATAATTTTCCATAAGCCCTCATGACTAAGAGTGTCAAAGCCCTTGGTCAGATTTACAAACATTGTGTACAGACCTTTGTTCTGCTCCTGCATTTCTCCTGGAGTTGTCACGCAGCAAACACCATATCTACTGTTTTTAGGACCTTTCTGAAGCCACACTGGTTCTCAGGTATATGACTATCTTCCAGGTGAAGGATCAGTCTATTAAGGAGGACTCTAGCAAGAATTTTGCCAGCAATGAGTAAGAGAGAGACTCCACTGTGGTTGTCACAGGACAATATATTTCCTTTACTTTTATAGAGACGAACAAATTCCAGTAGAGGATAAGTTTGAAAATTTGTATCTTATTTTGCATTTTAAGGCCATCAGTTCTCTATCAGGCAATGGGGGAGCACAATTCACCACCAATCCTCTGGAATTGTACTTGGTGATTACATTGAATGATTTCTTCTTTCTTTAAAAAATCATTTTTCTTTATAATTGTTGTTGCTATATAAATGGTTTGCCTGGTTCTATTTATTTCACTTTGCATCAGTCCATACAAGTCTTTGCAGGTTTTCCTGGAACTGTCTCCATCATTTCTCACAGTACAATAATTTTCCATTATAACCATGTTTCATAATTTATATAGCAATTCCCCAACTGATGGGCATCCTCTTATTTTCCAATACTTGATCTGTATAATCCTTTGATTCTTAAACTAGGGAAATTTCTAATGTTGCCTAAACCTTGTCTTAGTATTCAAAGCTTAGCGTATAACTTTAGTTTTGTGACTCAATTTTAATTTGCGGTGGAGTTTTACTAGCTGCTTTTGCTAAAAAATAAGTGAATAAATAATTAAATGCCCTGACCTCCCCTGACAATGTATCCTGATATCAAGGCTATAATCATTAGTACAGAGCTAGCACTATGAAGGTAGCCGTGAAGCTTAAATATTGGGCAGCCCTTCAAGACCCCACTCCTGGAGATAAGGCCTCAAGTGGCTCAGATGTTGAGACAGAAATGCCCTATCCAAGGTCAGGGAGAAACCTTTCCCCTCACCTCCCTTTGAAGTAAGGGAGAATGCCCCACTTCCACCCAGAGCGCCAAAGAGAAGAATGTCCCAGGAAAACTATCCAAATCACATTGAAACCCCCAGCCAGCAATGACTGACAGTCCCCAACTACTTGTCTCTCATTCTTGGTTGATGCCCAGAAATCTCCCTTCCCATCCCTCAGGGATCACTTAACCCCCCTGTTTGAGGCTTCCCCAGACTCTGTCTTTCCTCCTCTTCCTTATTCCCAATTAGGTTTTGCTGTTGTTGTGCCAACTGCCTCTGGAATCACTGCTGCCTATCCACCAACTGCCAGTGCTAGTGTCAATGAGTCACCAATAAAGCCTCCTACAGCATTTCTGGGACTCATACTTCTGGCCATAATCCAAATGAAACATCTGGATGGGCAATAGGTTATGGTAGGGCCCCAGGTACCTTCATTAAATCCACAATTGACCAGAGCTGTGACTAAGTGCCCTGACTGCTGCACAGGGAAGGATGGTCAGTGTTGTTACTACTTCCCATCCATCCAGGAGTGGAGAAGAGTCAGGCCATAGAACTGCATGCTCCAATGGGAGGGATCCCTACATCTTCGCCTTCCAAATAGAGATTATTCAGCTGAGCAGTAAATCCTGCTGCCATCCTGATGAGCACGGCACTGTCATTTAAGACACAAAACTAAGGAGTGGATCTTAAGTTTCAATGGGAGAGCCTTCCTCCTTCCACTAGATCTATAATTTGCTGACCAAGAATGGGTCTAGGACCCTTGACAGCCTCCCTGATATCCTGATGAGCATGACATTGTGTTCAGGTCTCTAAAGCAAAGGTTGAGTCTCTCAACTTCATGCCTCAGCATTAAGGAACTGTATTTTAGACCTGCAAGTGCTGATCAAGGCTGTGACTAGAGCATCTTACTGCTTCTAATCAAGGCCAGGTTCTGAACAGAGAAGCTCTTCCTCCTGTGTCTGAGACAAAGATGGTGCCCTCTAGGCAATATAAATGGCTACATCAGTAGTACTGACATTACCAAAACACTTAGTTAAAAATATTTTTGAACATATGAGTTCTTTTCCTCTTTCTCTGATCTCCAGAGTATAGCTCTAGTAGTGATATTGCTATGTAAAAGGGTATGCACAGTTTAGTGCCTTTGGGAGTACAGTTCCAAATTGCTTTCCAAAATAAACAAATTTCATAGCTCCACCAATGGTGTATTAATGCACTTATTTTTTTCTCAATCTCTCCAACAACTGTCATTTCTTTTTTTGCTATCTTTACCAATATAATGGGTGGAACCCAAGATTTGCTTTAATTTGCATTTCTCTAATTTATGAATTATTTGGAGCATTTTCTAATATACTTGTTGATAGTATAGATTTCTTCCTTTGAGAAAGGAAGATCTGTTTGTATCCTTTGACTATTTATTTGAGAATGGTTTTAGTCTTATCAATTTTAGTACATTCCTTAGATAGCTTGGATATGAAATCTTTAGTAGAGAAACTTGCTGCAAAGATATCACCCTCTTGCTTGTTGGAGTTTCACTTCCAACTATTAACAAAGAATTGATTTCATTTCATTTCAAAAGTATGTAGGATATAAGCCAATTTCCTGGAGTTTATTATAATTTTCATCATAAATTGCATTTTTATAATGCTTCATGATTTCCATTGTATTTCACATACATTATCTCATTTTAACATCACCAAAAAAAGTGAAGTTAATAATGTGATTATTTTTCTGATTTTTAAGATGAGGAAACTGGAGTTTAGAGAGAAGAAATGACTTCAGCAGAGTTGCCCACAATCACATATACAAAACTGCAAAGCCAGAACTAGAACCAAGATTGTCAGACCCAGACTAAGAAGCCTATGGTTCTTTTCTTTTCCCCCAAGAAGCTACTCTACACCAAAGGTAGAGTTTTTAAAGTTTCCTGTGCTGCTATGAAAATACTATACAAATTATATCTTCTGTACTTATCCTTAAAAACCTGAAGATCAGAGCAATGAGAAATGATAGGGAAGGGGAAAAAATTTAATTCGATGAAAAATTCATGGACGGAAAATATAAAACAACACATCTGAATTATCATGCCTTACTAATATTAATGACTTGCATTACTGTTCACCATCAGTCAATCAATTATCATCTGTGTTTACCATGTGTAAGGTATTGTGTTAAGTGTGGGGGAATATAAGGAAAAGCAAGAGACAGTTCCCCTCATCACATCTCCCCCAATAGACTACTGATTGGTCTCTCTGTCTCGAGTGTCTCACCATGTCAGTTCATCCTTTATTCAGCTATCAAACTGATCTTCCTAAAGTAATTGTCTATATTATACACACATGCACCCATTCAATAAACCCCAGTGGTTCCCCTATAACCTTCCAGGTCAAATAAAAATCCTCTGTCTAGCTTTTAAAATCTTTCCTTCTCCTTCCTTTTTAGTCTTTTCATGTTATTTCCTTTCACATATTCCACAATCCAGTGGTATCATCCTACTTTCTATTTCTCACACATGACACTCCATTCCCAGATCCTGGATATTTTCACTGGCTATTCCCCATGCCTGTACATCTCTCCTCCTCATCTCCATGTCCTAGCTTCCCTGATTTCCTTCAAGCTCAAATCTCACTTTCCTCAAGAAGCCTTTCTAAATCCCCCTCAATACTAGTGTTGATTATCTCTGAATTTATCTTTCATATATCTTGTTTGTTAATAGTGATTTACTTGTTGTCTCCCCCATAAGACTGTGAACTTCTTGAGAGCAGGGATTGCCTTTTGCCTTTCTTTGTATCCCTAACACTGAGCACAGTGTTTGACACATTGTGGATACTTAAATGCTTGCTTACTGAATATTTAAGAACTCCTCTAAAGACTGTGGTAAGCTTATAAAAATTCTAGGAACTCTGAGGTTTTGTGTCACACCCTACAAATTGGCAAAAAGTGACCAAAAAATTGGCAACAGTCAATGTTGGAGGAGTTGTGAAAAGATAAGCACACTAATGCCTTTTTGGTAGAGTTGTCATATGGTACAGCCATTTTGGAAAGCAAGTTGGAATTATACAAATAAGGTCACTAAAATGTCCAACTCAGGGGTAGGAAATATTTTTTCATGGATCCTAATAGTCATCTGGTCCTTGGACATGGAAGCTCCAAGATCCATATCACTGCTGAGGCAGTAACAGCCCAGGAAGAGAGCTTCTCAGAGAACACTCAGGTACCACGGAAAACTCCCTCTGGCTAGATTGTCACGTAAGTGGAGGGTTGCGTGGACATTGAATCACCATGGATCAGCAAGGATGCTGACAAATTAAGAACATTCAGTCTGAAGAGATTAGATAATACAGCCATTCCCAGGATATCTGGGAGTTTAAGGGCTAGATTTCTTTTTTAAGAACCTCACCTTAAAACCAAATCTCTCTGGCTCTCATTGATTGGCCAACAATAGGTCCCAAGTCTCTCTCGATTATTGTTTTACCTCACCTTCATATCTCCCACACCCACAACCCTATATCTTGGATGGAATTTAAATAGAAATTGTTTCTATTTTAGCCAGAAACCCTGAGGGTCTTCCCCTCCCAGATTGATTTTTTTTTTAAGTCGGTAAAAGAGGTCGTTTTTTTGACTCATTTCTTACCTAGCCTAACAACAACAAATCCAATTCACTTGCTAGTCATCCCCTTTCTGATGTCATTGGTTCTCTTTAAGGACAAAGGAAAACAACAAAGTTATATTCTAATCGGCTTATTTAAAACCTAGCTGCAAGTATATACTCTTATTTGAGAGATCCCATTAAAGAATTCTATACCACTTGCTTACCACGAGGAAATACTGTAATTCTTTACTTTGTAGCAGTAAAACACTTCACCTTAAGAGACTAATGCCTGATAGGTGCAGGACCAACTTCTGCTGATTCACACTTCTAGAAACTGTATAAAACCCTGCACATTCTGCATGCTTCTTTATTAGCTCATCTTGGAGAAAAGTAAGTTTCCAAACAGGGGATCAAGGCCAGAGAAGAATCTCCAGAGGCGGCCAACTATAGTCTGACATGTAACATGGCCTAGAACTATAACACAATGGAGGCCACCCACCCAGCTGAGGATTCTGCCACTGTTCGGAAGACAACTACCCTATCAGAAGCAGACATGGTACCTACAAGTTCGTTATGTTCAGGAATATTCTGGGAGCCAAAAGAGAGTGGGTGAAGGGCACATGCTTTTATCACTGCTAATAAAAAGCCTTGATCAAACAAATGGTCAATCTGAATTCCTTCCTCAGCTCAATTGTAACTAAAAATCCTAATATTAGCTTAGTTGAAACAGGTCTTCCCTCACTGCTCCTATCTGACTGATGCTCTCATATATTTCCTTCCAATTCAGGCACATCTGTGAAATGTAGTAAATGATGACATATCTTTGGGGTTTTTTTCTAATCAATTTAAGCCAATAGATGACAGTTTTCTTTTCAGACTCCAATAGGGAACCTTCCATATAGGGAGCTGGCTTAGAGGCTCATTAGAACTCTGAAAAGAAAAGCAATACTTCACTCTAAAAAGGACAAATAACTAATTTCTTTTAAGTCTACCTAAATTGGCATTTTCAAGCCAAACACACTTCCATTGCTATGAGCACAGTTTAATAAAGCCTCATATTCTAGAAAATGTAAGGACTTTATAATTTTGGTCTAAGAAAATTTCAGAAATTTAGTTGAGTAGTGATGGGCGGCAGTTTAGACTAGAAGGAATGCCGCAGTTTGTGTCTAGTTGCTATATTCCCTTACATTCTGTAGCTGGTTTCTTAGTTTAGTTCAGGGACAGGAAACCTGTGGTCTTGAGACCACATGTGACCTTCCAGGTCTTTGGGTACAGTCTTTTGACTGAGTCCAAGTTTAAAGAACAAAAACTTTGATTAAGGAGATTTGTTCTGTGAAATTTGGATTCAAAGGGCCACACTTGAGGACCTAGAGAGCCACATGTGGCCTTGAGGTTGCAGGTGCCCCACCCCTGGTTCAGTTTATTAAGGAAACATCCGATTATTTTAATGAGAAACTATATTAATCTCTATAAATATTCTTTGTGTGTGTGTGTGTGTGAGAGAGAGAGAGAGACAGAGACAAAGAGACAGAGAGAGAAAGAGAGAAGCAACAATGTAAATCATGGGCTTTAATCTCACAATCCAAGTCTATAGTTAAACTGATTAGTGGGACTATATATTCAAACAAGTACCACCATCTGCTTCCTTGCAAAAACTTATACACTGCATGCATGGTGTACTGGAGAGACTACTTTGAAAGGATTTCTCTCCTTATCCTTTTGTTTCATAGAGTGCCTCTGTTTCTTAAGATTCAGCTCCGGCACCACCTTTTACATGAAATTTTTCCTGATACCCTACTTTCAACTGCTAAGCTACCTTATATTTAAATATTTAGCATATAGATTTATATGTGTTTGCTTATCAAATTTATATTTATGATATATATTTATATATTCATATATTTACTTGTTATCTCTCCCATTAGAATGTAAACTCATTAAATATTGGGCATTATTTCATTCTTTGTTACGGTATCCCTAGAATTTTGTACAGTGCATGGCACATAATAGACAGGTAATAAATCCTTGCTTGATTGGTTATTTGAAAAGTCAAACAACAAAATCTCTGGAAATCTCACAAAGTTCAATGCATAATAAACTCAGAATTGGAGCTTGCAAATTTCAAAGGGCATAGTAATTATAATAAATAAATAGAAAAGAAATAGAAATTTCATTTATTTTATTACCTTTTTTAAAGAATAAAAGATGAAAAAATAAAGTCAAAAGTTGTTGCTGGTTAACATTTGACACTTCTTGGCAAGGCTGCCAGCCTGTGTGTAGCATCCCTATTTTATCCAGTTCAGCAGCTCCATCGCAGCCCTGTCCCTCTGCCTGACCAAGGTTGCCCAGGGTAATGTGAAAGAGCTTGTGGAAACCATGATTAATGGTTTTTACTTATCTTCTATTAAAATGCCTAGTGGCCCTTGGGCATAGGTGCCTGAACATTTTAAATTTATTAATTTATTTTTATTAGAATCAGTGTATCCTGACACTGAATTGCTTTAGCATTTTGCAAAGATTCTAGAAAACTAATTTATAAGGTAACTTTTTTTTTTTTGGTCATGCATAGGCTGTACTTTTTTTTTAATAGCCAACTCTTTTTTAAGAACCCAGAGACTGATTTTTCCTGAGTGTAATTTCTTTCCATAAATGTGCAACATTCTCCCACTCGCACTTACCCATACATTGCTGGGTATGGCCCAGGGATTGCTTACCCCTAATAAAAGTGTCTGGGAGACAGCAAAAGGGAAAATTTGATGCCAAATATAATAAGAATGAAATCTTTCATGCCTCCTGGTTAAGAAGACGGAATAGAGAACAAATATTTGGCAAAATGCTTATAAGAATAATATTTACTAAACAAAATAGAAGTAGTCATTGAAAAAACCACAGAGATGAACCTTATTTCCTGTTTTCATCAAATAGTAAGAATTTTTCATGTTATCATTTTCTTTCCTGTTTTAGAGGATAGTCTGATCATCTAGATAGAAATAATGTGCTATTAGTTGAGGTATGTTTTTTATTTTTTGTTTTTCCAATGTGCCCCTCAATTCATTTCAGCAATCATTGATTTAAGGTCTTCCTATTTTGTGCAACATAGTGGGCCAGTTTCTTGGAAGACAAAGACAATTTTTTTTTAGGGTCTTTATTTTCAAGTACCTCCAATTGCATGGAGGAAGTGGAGAGATGGAGTACAAACAAATAAATGATCAGTAAATATAAGATAATTTGAGAAGAGAAAGTCCTGACAGCTTAGAGGGATCAGGAAAGGTTTCCTCTAGGAAATAATATATTCCTAGAGGGAGAGATGAGAAGGGAATGGATTGCAGGAATGGAAAGCAATTTATACGAAAAGTACAAAGGTGGGAAATGAAAGGTTGGGTTTGGGGAAGAAAAAGTCAGGCAATTAAGAGTATGCAAAGGAAAGAAATGTGAAATAAATCAAAAAGAAGGTGACTGTACTTTGAGATTCAGACACATGCTTATTCACCATTGTTTCATAATAATATATTAAATCCTGTTAATAATTATCTTTATTAACCACTTCCTTGGGGTATACTCTGATAAGTTCTCTTAATGCCTACAGAAATAAAAACAAAAAAATTAAGTACCATAGCTTCTCCTTTTAAATTATTCAGAGGATCTAGAGTCAACAAACCCTAGCATCTGTGAGTCAGTAGGGACCTCCGAGGCCTTCTAGCCCAACCTTTACCTGAAGAAGAATCTCCTTTACAGCATGAATGAAAAAGGACCATTCAGCCATTGCCTGAAAAACACCAGTGCCCACTGCCTTTCCAGATAGGTCACGACAATTTTACATTGCTCTAAATATCCAGATGTTTTTCCTTCTATAACCCCAGGCTGGTTTAGGCATGGCCAGTTCTAACATGGAGGAGGCCTTCAGGGTCCCAGTACATGGAAGCAGTCTCCATGCCAGACAAACTAAGAATGTTCAAAGGCAGGCTTTCAAGGCTGCTTCCAGGTTAGAACTGGGCATGTCTAGACCAGCCTGGGGTTACACTCCCATCAAGCTGAAATCTTCTCTTACAACCTCTTAATCCTTCTCCTGCCTTCTGGAACTAAGGAGGACAAGTCTTAGAATCCTTGATCTATACCTGGAAAGGACCTCAGAGGTCATCTGGTTCAACTCTTCTCATTTTATAGATAAGGAAACAGAGGCCCCAGAAGGTTGTTATGCCCACCATCATGCATGTAATAAGCATTGGAAGCATGATTTGAAGCCAGGTCTTCTAACTGGGACACTGGGATGTTCATTCCCTGTATCATGCCACCTCCTTTAACATAGGACAGCCTTTCCAGTACTTGAAAACAACTACCTTCCTAAATCTTTCTTTTTCTCAGTTTAACATTATCAGTTCTTTCAACCCATGATCCTTCACTACTTGGTTTCCCTCACAAAAATTTATATCTCACTAAAGACAGAAAAGTTAGGAATTTCAAAACCTGGAGAGCTGATGGAGAAAAACTACCAGGGGGAAAATAATGTTTATTCTCCTTTCTAATTGCCACTTTTTTTACTGTTTTTTTAATTCAATTTTATTTTATATTTTGGTTCTAAATACTTTCCCTCCCCACTTTCCCTCCAAATAAGGAAGCAAGAAAAACAAAAACCTTTACAAATATGTGTAGTCAAGCAAAATAAATTCCCACATTAGCCATGTTTAAAAAAAAATACTTTCATCTTCACAGAGTCTATCACCTCTCTAACTGGAGGTGGGTAGCATGTTTCATCATGATCCTTTGAAACTACCACCCCTCATTCTTGATCCTTACCCAAGATTGGGATGCCAGGGTGGGGGTGAGCACAGAAGAGTAAGGCAAAGACTTCTTTAAGGTTTGCTAAGGTTCAGTGGATGGCATCATCCATAGTGCTCACCTTTCTGGCCAGTAACCAAGGAGAAAGTACCAGGTTAGAGCATGAATGAACTGTACCTGTCAAGTTTCCAGACAGATAAGGAGAAGAAAATAAACACCATTGACTCCAGAAGGAAGCTTGTTGTGACAAGATTTCTGGCCAATGTTCATTAAAACAGTAATGTTTGGGGAGCCAAAAGCATTTGGAATGAATATCAGAGTTTCTCTATACTTTTCCAAATGGATCCTGTGGGTCTCACTCACCACAAAAACTGACAGCCCCTGTCTCCACACAAGAGGCAGAACAGGTGGTTCTATATATTAGAATTGGAGTGGGGAGGGGTGAGACTTTTAAAAGATCCCTCCTCCATTTAAAATTATGTCCTTTCTTAGACACTGCCACAGTGCCTACCATCACAAATTAAAAATCACTCCTCTAGGTTCAGTCCAATTCAACAAACATTTACAAAGCATATACTATGTGCAAAGTGTCATTCTATGTGCTGGGTATCCCAAAACAAAAATTCATTACATAGTTTCAAGGAGTTTACAATCAAATGTGGGAGAAGTGAGGTGTTGAAAAATTACGATGATGGAAGGTAGATGATATAAAGAGCAAAGGGAAGGTCTAGACAAAATGCTATAGGAAATATAATGACAAGGAAGCCACTGAGAGGGGGCAAGGGGAAGGTAGGAACAAGGGAAGGCTTTATGTAAGAACTTTCTGTCAAAATGCAAATATAGGTGGATGTAGAGCTTCTTCTAGGATATGGAAAACCTATGTTGATCACATCTGTGATAACATAAGTCCCTTGCTTTCCTCTTCCAGTTACTATCTGCCTTTCAAGTCACAAATTGGCAACCTCCTGCAATGTTTCTTCATCTAAGATCACACATTTTCAGATCTACCCTAGTCAAGATGATGGTGGGCAAAAGGGAGTAGATGATCGGATCCCTAATACCTGAGAAAGAGAAGAAAGAAGTTAAAGGAGAATTGTTCTGCAGTAAAATGCCCAAGGAGTATGGAAGCTTGAAGCTTCTATTCATTTGAACCTGATGCCTTCCCACCCACCAAAGATGCTCATAACTGGAGGTAACATCAAATCCATTAATATGAAAAGAGACTAGAATACTTGAAAAAACTGTTTCCTAAAGTGCAAAGCCATAACAAGGGCAAGTTAACTAGAGCTTCTCCCCAGAATGCCAAATGTTGAAGGCACTTGTACAATTTGCATTCCTTCAGTAGCATAGAAACAACACGGCCTAGCACCTCATTAGCAAGAACAATTCATTAATATAGAAAGCCCACATGGAAGGCCAGGTAAGCTCCTCACCTCTTTCTTATCCAGTTACTCCCTACTACCTAAGGCAGCATTCTCAGTAACAACCTCCTCATGGGTGTCCTATGGTCTCTATTCAATTTCCTCTACCCCAGGCAATGTTCTTCTTCTCACTTCACCCCCAACAGAGAACATGCTTCATGCCACTTGCCTAAGGCATGGTTTATGATACTTGTCCCAGACACAATAACTCATTAGTACCAACTGTGCCAAGTCAATAGAAGAAAAGACACAAAAGAAAATTTTTCTAGAGGGAAGAAAAAATTAGGAAATTAAGATCCTGACTGAGAATGAAAGACCTAAGTGGGGAATCATCGTAAGAGGATCTGGACAGGGAGCAACATGGAAAGTGTGTCAGTCAATATACATTTATTAGATACCTACTATGTGTAAACACTATGCTAAATTCAGGGAATGCAAATGCGAAAATAAGAAAGACAATCTCTACCTTCAAGGAGTTTATAATCTAATGGGGAAAAAGAAGTTGAAAAGAGAGGGAGGGAAAGTAACTAGCACCAGAGGGTGATGAAGTTATGAGAGCACCTAGTTGGAAAATGAAGAGATAGCTGATCTGGTAGCTTTGTCCTCCAGAGGGTCAGAAGGCACTGATGTGGTGTGGGAACCAACGAATTTCCTGATAATGAGTATCCTGGAAACATGATGGAGTTTAAAGGATTGTTACCAGATTAGAAATGATGGGTCATGGATGAAGAATGCCAACAGGAAAGTGGGAAGGATACCAAAAGCCAAACTTTACCTATTTCACCTCCTGGAGATGTAAAGATTTAAAGTCCCATAAACCTTACCCTGAGGGAGCTTACAATCCAGTAGGACCATAAGTCATACACAAATAATAAGACAACTTAGAAGTCACAAAAGGATAGAATAACACTTCCATCATTTAATCAATAAGTATTTATTAAGCAACTGCTATGTACCATCTTTCTAGGAAGCCATTCCTATTGCTCCTTACTTTATCTTATATCTACTTAGAATGTAAACTTCCTGAGGTCAAGGGCTGCCTTTCAATGTTCTCTGTGTGTCATGTATAACTTATATCAAATTGCTTGCTGTCTTGAGGAGAGGGGAGGAAGTGAGGAAGAGAGAAAAATTTGGAACGCAAAATTTTACAAAGAAGAAGGTCAAAAACTATCTTTACATGTAATTTGAAAAAAATACTATTAATGTTCTTTGTATACAACTGATGTACTTAGAGATAATAGGTGCTCAGTAAATATTCAGTGAAATTGAAATTCAAGAGGGCATTCCAAGAATCTAATTATACCATTACACATTCACACACACACATACACACGTGCACACATACAAGAACTTGTATTACAAAAGATAATTGCTTCTATAAAACTAACCCAATGGCCATATGTACTAAATATGTGCATATAGAGGCTGAACTCAATGAGTTGGCACATCTGGTGGGAGTATTTCCAATGGCCCATGCCCTGAAGGGAATGAATAAATGAGTGAATTAATTAATTTTAAGGTATTTTCTAAATGCTTTCCATATCTATTGATTAAGTATTTGCTCCTCACTTCTCACCTGGCTGCATTACTTTGGGACTTCTCTGACTTTTCCATCATGACCCAAGAAATTCATTATTAGGACAAACATCACCCTACAAGATCCCATTAGCCATGGTAATCCAACCCAACACCAAGCTCTGTCCTTCTGATCAACTCTACACCTCTATTTAAGGACAAGTCCATTAAAGAAGTCAGAACATCCCCTCATTTCTCACCTCTCCATCTGACTAAACTTTGAGATTTTCCTAACTTTGGCACTATCCCCCAGGAAGCTCATTTTTGGGAAACTTCACCATCTTACAAGATCCCACTATCCTGGGTACTCCATCTCATCATCATCATCATCATCATCATCATCATCTCTCCCTATGATTGAAGTGTAGAACTATGAACTTCAAAACCTCCATTTAAGGAGGGAGCTTAGCTCAGAGCATCTCATGCCTCACCTCGCTGTACTACTTTGGGACTTCTCTGATTTTACCACCATCCCTCCCCCTTTTTCACTTCTTTGAATGTGTGTTTTTCCCCTGTTAGATAGTAAGCTCCATAGGATAGAGACTTTCTTTTTTGTATTTGCATCCTCAGTGCTTAGCACAGTACTTGGCACATAATAAACACTTAAAAAATCTTTATTGACTATATCTGGCAGGAATTGAAAAGAAGGGAAAGGGTCAATAGGAAGACTTCCCTAGGATGTACTGTTTAACTCCAACCATATTGCTATGCATAGCATATACTACTAAGTGCCTCAAGAAGGAGAAGGAAGCAGGGATGAAATCTATCTTAAAGGTCCAGGTCACTAAAATGCTCTATGGAGGTTTGCAAAACCAATTACTCATGAACTGGGCAATTTTTTACATCATATTATAATCACTACAATCATTGTGTTAGTAAAATATAGCATATAAATTATTCCTTAGGACAGTAAGGCCACCTACAGAATTTAAACCCTATGAGAAAAAATGACAAATATTATTAAAAGACTATACCATGAGTTTCCAGGGGCAGAGCCAAGATGGTAAAGTAGAAGAAGCACTCAGCTGAGCTCTTCCAACATTCCCCTCCAAGCAACTTTAAAATAATGCCTCAAATCAAATTCTGGAGTAGCAAAGCCAAAAAAGATCAGCATAAGACATTTTTCCAGTCCAAGACAATTTAGGAGGTCAGAAGGAGAGATGTGAAGAGGTTGGAAGGATGGAGGCTGATCCATCTACATGGATGGAATACCAGATGTAAGATATGGTGGTAGCAACAGATGCTGCAGCAGCCTTAGGAGCTCTCAAACCAGAGACGGTAAGGGGATCTGATCGGAAAAGAGATTGCAGTGGACCCTTGTGTCAGCACTGAGCACAGGACAAGATACTGCTTGACAATATCTACTTCCAAGTCACAGTTAAAGGGTAGAGAGGAGCACTTCCAGTTACAAGGGATCAAAACCTCTAAAGAACATATTAGTTGGGATCCTAAGGGAGCAGGAACTCTGAGGAACAGCATCAATTCTGGTCCCAGGGAAATAGGGCTCCTGAGGAACAGCATTGACTGAAATCCCAAAGAATGAGAGAAACTTTCTGGGTAAGGACAAGAACATAGACAAGGACAGCAGTGACCATATTTCTCTCCCTTAATCACACCACCTTAAAAATCACTAAATTCTTCCAAATGCCCAGAATTAGCTCTGAAAATAGCAGGGGGAAAAAAAAGGTTGAAGTGGGCACAATAGTCCTCCCCTTCCCATGCAAGGAATAGAGTACAGTTTTAACATAAAGTTCAAAATCAAGAAATAAGATGAGAAAATGAACAAAGAGCAACCACGCCCCCCAAAAAACGGACTTGACCATAAAAATCTATTATGATCACACAGAAGATAAAGACACAAACTGAGGAGAATACAATGATGTCAAAATAGCTACAAGCAAAGCCTCAAAGAAAAAAGATGTAAATCAGACATATGACTAAAAAGAATTCTTGAAAGAGCTAAAAAATACTTTTCAAAATCAAGTAAGGCTAGTAAAGAAAAAATTGCATAAAGAAATGCAATCAAGGGAAGAAAATTATGAGAAGATAGTTAACAGCCTGGTCAATAAAAAGAAAGAAAAATATTGAAGAAAAAAGTAGCAATGACCAAATAGAAAAAGAGACACAAAAATCTCACTGGAGAAAATTCCTTAAAAATTAGAATTGAGCAAGTGGAAGCTAATGACTTCATGAGACAAGAGTCAATAAAATGGTAAAAAAATAACAATAATAATAATAATGAAAAAAATTGAAAATATGAAATATTTCATTGGAAAATAACCGACCTGAAAAATAGACTGAGAAGAGATAATTTAAGAATTATCAGACTACTTGAAAACCATGATTAAAAAAGAGACTACACATTATATTTCAAGAAATTATCAAGGAAAACTGTCCCAGTATCCTAGACCTAGAGCAAAAGAGTAAAATAGAAATTGAAATCCACTGATCACCACCTGAAAGGCATCCCAAAATGAAAACTCTTGGGAATATTATACCCAAATTTGAGAGTTTCCAAGTGAATGAGAAAATACTTCAGATAGCCAGAAACCATTCAAATATCATGGAGTCACAATCAGTATCACACAAGATTTAGAAACTATCACATTATAGAAGTAGAGGACTTAAAATAAGATATTCTGGAAGGCAAAAGAGCTAGGATTACAATCAAAAATAACACATCCAGTTATACAAAGTGAATATAATCCTTGAGGAGGAAAATGTTTATTTAATAAAATAGAGGACTTTCAAGCATTCCTCATGAAAAGATCAGAACTGAAAAGAAAATTTGACTTTCCAATACAGATTTAAGAGATATAAAAAGGTAAACATGAAAGAGAAATCATAAGGGACTCAATAAAGTTCAACTGTTTTTATTCCTATATGCGATGATAATACATGTAATTCCTAAGAACTTTATAATTATTAGAGCAGTTAGATGGATTCTACATAGACAGAGGGCATAAGAGTGAGTTAGTTGATTATGTATCTTTAAAAAAATAGATGACTAAGAAAGAAGGATGCAGTGGGACAAAGGGGAAAGGAAAGGAAGAGTAGAGAAAATTATCTCACATAAAAGAGACATGCAAGAAAGAGTTTTTACAATGAAGGGGGAAATGGGATAGGATGAGGAATGCTTGAACTTCACTCATCTAAATTGTTTCAGAGGGAATATATATATATATATGTATATATA
This sequence comes from Bettongia penicillata ogilbyi, assembly GCA_023548195.1. Lineage (NCBI taxonomy): Eukaryota > Metazoa > Chordata > Mammalia > Diprotodontia > Potoroidae > Bettongia > Bettongia penicillata. The sequence continues at coordinate 952,243 of JAJHZJ010000589.1, forward strand.
TATACATATATATGAGTGTGTGTGTATAATATATACATACCTATCTACATATACACATATATGACACATATGTATATGTGACATGTGGTATATATAAATATGATTGATAGATATGTAGATAGATAGACATTCATAACTGTGCTCAGTTGGTTATTAAAATACAAATCTTTCTTACCCAACAGGGAAGTAGGAGGGGAAGGAGACAAGAGAAAGCTGTTCAGTCATTTTCAGATGTATCCAACTCTTCATGACTGTTTGGGATATTCTTGGCAAAGACACTTGAGTGATTTGCCATTTTCTTCTCCAATTCATTTTACAGATTAAGAAACTGAAGGAAACAGGGTTAAGTGACTTACTCAGAGTCACATAGTAAGTAACTGAGGTCAGATTTGAACTCTAGAAGATGAGTCTCCCTGACTCCAGGACTGGCACTCTATCCACTGTGCCACCAAGCTGCCCCAGATAAAAGAAAAGGGGAGGGGAGGAAAATTGTGATAAAAAGGATGATGGACAAAGGAAGACAGTGCTCTGAAGCAAAACAAACTTTAGAGGAGGGATGCAATAAAAAGAGAGAGAGAGAAAGATAAACAGAAGAACATATGATAGAGGAAAATGCAGAAGTTAATAATCATACTGTGAATGTGAATGGGATAAATTCACACATAAAATGGAAGTAGTGGATAGCTGCTTCCAAGGAGATGAACAGGATCTTAGAAAAGATACGTTAGACCTGTGGAGAAAATTAAATGGGAATAGAAAGGAGTATACCTTCACAGCTGTACATGGCACCTTCACAAAAGTTGACTATAGCATAAAAAACTAAGAATCAAATGCAGAAAAGTAGAAATATTAAATATACCCTTTCAGACCATAATGTACAAAAAAAAATTCAATTCAATAAAGGACTGTAGGAACACAGATAAAAAATAATTCCTGATGGTGATGTTCAGTCATTTTTCAATTGTGTCTGATTCTTTGTGACAAAGAATACTATTTGGCAAAGGTACCAGAGTGGTTTGCCATTTCCTTCTTCTGCTCATTTTACAAATGAGGAAGTGAGGTAAAGAGGATTAAGTGATTTGCCCAGAGTCACACAGCTAAAAAGTGTTTGAGGCCAGATTTGAACTCAGAAAGAGGAATCTACCTAACTCCAGGACCAATATTGTTGAAAAGAATGACAACAAGGAGATAACACAGCAAAATTTGTGAGATCCAATGAAAGCAGTATGTAGGGGGAAATTTATCTCTAAATGCATTCATTAATAAGAGAGAAAGAGCAAATCAATGAATTGGATATGCAACCAAAAAAATAATAAAACTAGAAAAGACAAATTTACAATACCTAATTAAACACCAAAATGAAAATTCTGAAAATCAAAGGAGAGATTAATAAATTTATAGTAAAACAAACAAAAGTTGAACTAATCAATAAAAGTTAATGTAAAAAAAATGACAAAAATAAACTAAATAAATCATTGGTTAATTTGATTTTTAAAAAGAAAAATGAAAATCAAATTACCAGTACCAAAAATGAAAAGGGTATATGCCCCACCAATGAAGAAGAAATTAAAGTAATTATTGGGAGTTATTTTGCCCAATTAAATCCTAGTAAGACAATTTAAATGAAATGGATGAATATTTACAAAAATGTAACCATCATAATCCCCAGATTATAGAATTGAACACATGTATGTTTGTCCTTCATTGCCAAACAAGACCACGCCATCAGAAAAATGATGACATGACTTGAACTTGACTTTGTTTTGAGTGAGAGAGGGCTGTGCAGGTCACCAGCCTCACTTCTCCTCCAGACCCATCTGAATCTAGTGACCAGATATTCATCAGGATGACTGGAGATGACCCAGGATGAGGCAGTTGGGGTTAAGTGACTTGCCCGAGGTCCTGCAGCTAGTGAGTGTAAGTGTCTGGGGTGAGATTTGAACTCAGCTCCTTCTGACTCCTGCACTTGTGCTCTATCTACTGCACCACCTAGCTGCCCCAGATTATAGAATAGGAAAGAGAATAAAGAGGACTATCTTAAAAAAAAAAGAAACAAACCAGAAATGAATTCCCCCAGAAAAAAATACCCAAGGCCAGTTGAATTTATAAGTGAATTCTACCAAACATTTAAAAAACAATTAATCCCAGTACTATATAAACTATTTGAAAAATTAGGTAAGAGAGTCCTACCAAATTATTTTATGACACAAATATGCTTTTGATACCTAAACCAGGTTGAGAAAAAGAAAATTATAGGCCAATTTTCCTAATAAATATTGATACAAAAATTTTAAATAAAATACTAGCTAGGAGATTGTAGCATTATATCACAAAGGTCATGCCATGACCAGATAGAATTTATACCAGGAATTCAGGACTGTTTCAATATTAGGAAAACTATAAACATAACTTATATCAATAACCAAACCAACAAAAATCATATATCAGTTGATGTAGAAAAAGCTTTTGACAAGAACAATACTCATTCCTATTAAAAATACTAGAAAGCATAGAAATCAATGAAGCCTTTCTTAAAATTATAGGCAATACTTGTCTGAAAATCAAAAGTAACACTACCTGTAACAGGGATGAACTTGAAGTTTTCTCCTAATAAGATCAGGGGTGAAACATTATCACCACTATTATTCAATGTTGTACTAGAAATACTAGCTGTAACAATAAGTCAAGAAAAAGAAATCAAAGGAATAAAAAGGGCAATGGAAGCAAAACTATGTTTCTTTGCAGATGACATGATGGCATGCTTAGAGAACTAACCCCCAAAAAACAAAACAACTGTTAAAACAATTAACAATTTTAACAAAGTTAAAGGATATAAAGTAAACCCTTTATCAAATAATTAGCAAATATATTATCAATAAAATTCAGCAGAAACAGATAGAAAGAGAAATTCCATTTAAAATAAAGACAACAGAAAATACTTGGGCATCTACCTGCCAAGACAAATATGAACAATATGAACAAAATTACAAAACACTTTTTACACAAATAAAGACAGATCTAAACAACTGGAGAAATATTAATTGCTCATGAGCAGGCTGAGCCAATAAAATAAAAATGACAATGCTACCTAAATTAATTTACTTATTTACTGTTTTATCAGCCAAACTGCCAGAGAATTATTTTATAGAGGTATGTCACCAAGGCAATATTCACAGTACAGAGGGCTACTATCAAAATGCAGGCACAGTTCTGCTCTGAATTGCAAAGTATAACAGACTCTCCATATAGCAGGCAAAAGAAAAATATTTATTCAGACACCAGAAAGCCAGATCTGTCATAGTAACCAAGAAGTCGGTACACATTAGCACCGCCGGGGACAAAGCCATTCCCAGGCTTGCCCTGTCCCACCTCATCCCTTCCCACAAAGACTCAGGAACCTAGCTGTATTTGCCCATGTCCTCTCCTCCCTCCACCCTAACTACTACCGCCAACTTGATCCCAGCTCTGCTCCATCCTTCCTTTTCCCTCTGTTCATCAATCTCCTCCCACCATATGTGACTTAGGCTCACATTGGACTATTAATGAATGGGAAAGATCTTCCCATTGAAATTACCATTACAAGAGGTAGAAAAAAAATAACAAAATTCATGTGGAAGAATAAAATGTCAAAAGTATCAAGGGAATCAAAGGGGAAAAAATCATTAAGGAAGGCAATACCAGATTTCAAAGCATATTACAAAACAAAAAATAGGAAAACTAATCTGGTACTTGGCTAAGAAATACAATGGAAGATCAGTGGAATAGATTAGATACACAATACATAATGGTAAATGATCATAGTAATCTAGTGTTTGATAAATCCAAACATCCAAGCTTTGGGGGCAAGAACACACAATTTGGCAAAATTTGCTGAGGTCACTGGAAAGTAGTTTGATGAAAACTAGGCAAAGACCAACATCTCACACTGTACACAAAGAGAAAGTCAAAATGGATAAATGATTTAGTCATAAAGAGTGATAGCATGAATAAATCAGAGGGAAATTGAAAAATGTATCTGTCAGATCTACGGTAACAAGAAAAGTTACAACCAAACAAGAGACATAAAGGAACACAGGAAGTAAAATGGATATTTTTAACTACATAAATTAAAAGGGTTTTGCACAAAAAAAAATACCTAACATACCAAAAATCAGAAGGAAAGCAGGAAAATGCAAGAAAATTCTACAGCATATTCATCTCGTAAAGGTCTCACTTTTCAAATTTAAAGGGAACTGAGACAAATTTAAAAAAATAAAATAAAAGCCATTCCCCAATTGATAAATAGTCAAAGGATATGAACAGGTAATTTTCAGAAGCAAATATCATAGCTATCAATAGTCACATAAAAAAACGCTCTAAAGAGAAATGTAAATTAAAACAACTCTGAAGTTATCACTTCACACCTCTCAGATTGGCTAGCATGATAGAAAATGAAAATGGCAAATGCTAGAGGAGATGTGGAAAAACTGGGACATTAATGCACTGTTAATAGAATTATGAATTGGTCTAACTATTCTAGAGAACAATTTAAAACTATGCCCAAAGGCCCTTGACCCAACACTACTAGGTCTGTATCCTAAAAAAATCAAAGAAAAGGGCAAAGGGCCTATTTGTACAAAAATATTTATAGTGGTTCTTTTGCAGGTAGTAAAAAATTGAGGATTTGAAAGGATGCCCATGAATTGGGAAATGACTGAACAAATTGTGTTATATGATTGTGATAGAATAAATATTATTTTGTTATAAGAAATGATGAGCAAGATGGTTTCAGAAAAACTTGGGAAGACTTATATGAACTGGTGTAGAATGAAGTGAGTAGAATCAGATCACTGTTCATAGAGAAAGCACTATTATAACATGCTTGTAGCTGCTCTGATCAAAACAATGATCCAAGACAACTCCAAAGAACCCATGATCAAAAATTCTATCCACCCGTAAAGAGACCACTAATGAACTTTGAGAGCAGATACTTTTTTCATTGCATACTTTTTTCACTTTCTTTGTTTTTCTTTTTTTCTTTTGCAATATGACTAATGTAGAAATATATTTTGCATGAATTTACATGCATAATAAATATTATATCACTTGCCTTTTAAATGGGTGGGGAGGGGCTAAAGGAAAAGAGAGAATTTGGCACTCAATTTTTTAAAAAATAGACATTAAAAAGTTTAATGTAATTGGGAAATATTTAAGAAAAAAAAATTTTTTTAAAGACTACTACATGGTATACATACCAATTGGGACTAAGTTGATCCCTCAGAATACTTATTTGCTATTTGTGAATGTTGTTGATAAAGAGGTGTCTGCCCCTTTCAAATGCTCATAATTTTCTTGCCCTCTCCATTTCATACACTCGTAATTTTCTACCTCTAGATTAAAATTGATGGTGTAATGTCAGAAGGGCTAAGGCATCTTTGTAGCCCGTAGCATTGTTCACACTTAGAAGTGTATTTCCCAACCAATTCCATATGCTCAATGTGACTGAAATGTTGGTGACACTCATAAATGCCTGGTTGCAGCCTCTCAGAAGTTTCGGGAGTTAGCAGAGCTATTTGACTGATTTACTGCTTTTTATTAACACCATGGACTTGCATTATTTATTTAAGATTACTAGAATATCTGAAAACATTTATTTTAATCAAAGGTTCACTTAGATTACAAGATCCACTCTTGATAACATACATGCTCTGTGGTATTTACTACAACTCTCAAAAAGTGCTTCAAGGGGTATAACAAACTGGGTAAAATCCAAATAGAATAAAAAAGATGAAATAAAACACCATCTTTTCATTTCCAAGTGCTATAAAATGCTAAACACATGTTTTCAAGTTTGATTTTTTTTTTTAAATAAGCACATTAAAACATGGCTTTTGTAAATATTTGTGCTGTCCCACTTGACATCATCGATTAGCTCTGCAAACACATGGCATTAGACAGAGAAACATTACAGGAGGTAGCTAATTTTCTAACTGGACTTTCAGTTTAATCCCTGATTCTCAACTGAATAACACTATTACAAAGTTTTGTGACATCACTGTTATGTTTGGTAATAATTCATTTATTATGTTATTGTGAAAAAAAAACATTACTTAGGATATTATCTGGAGTATTCCTGTACCTTCTTTCCATACCAAATGTAAATATTCATTAAACATAGTCTGTCTTTGAATATTTATGAATACTTCTCAATGCTGGTTCCCCTTACAGTGATACATATTGTAATCCATTAATGTTTTTTCAATCAATGTGACTTTTTGTCCTTTTCCTTTCTAAAATTTTCCATAGGGCATTTACTCAATATGCTGAGGGGACTTCCTTTACGTCTTTTTATATCCTGTGTGTATCAGTGAATAACTAACGGTCTTTTATTGTCTCTACATCACTGGACCACAAACTTGGTGATCAGTAAAGCGTTAACTTGCTCCCTATTGCAGTTTTTTTCAGCCTTTAACACAACAAGAAAGAAGCAACCTTTCCATGATGAATGAAAAGATGACATCCAGAAGATCTGGTTTTGTGCCACTTTTCTGAAACATATTAACTGTATAACTCTAGCCAAGACAGTTAACCTCTCAGTGTCGCAGATAATTCTCTAAAAGTATAAATTACACAACAGGAGTTTGTCTTCATTATAGAGAAAATTTTCTCACTAGAATTTCTTAATCCCAATAAAATCACAAATCTAGACCATATATACACATACATACTTATATGTATATGCACATGTATATATTTCTTGCATACCATCTTTTAATTATAGGAAAATCTATGGCTCACAAGCCTTAGGTATCCCCAGAAAATGGGGGAAATAAAAATGTATTCGATGTACAATAAAAATTGGGAATGAAACAGTTAATTTATTCCTACTCCCCAAAAAAAGTGTGACAAATATAAAAGAATCACAGTCTACATTAACAGAACTAGCGGAACAGAATTCAGTTATACCTTCAACTATGATTACAATTAGTTTGGAAGGTAATAGCTAAATTGCATCAAAAAAATAGATAATTTTTGCCACGGCTCTAATTAGGTAATTTGCACTTCACTTCAGCTGACCACTGATGAGTCAAACAACCAAGCTTGGGTCAGTCTTCCTTGGGGTGGCAGTCCTTTCCAGTGCAGATGCTTCCTTTGTCACCAAATTGCTCTCGCCACCTCAAAACCGCAACCAGATGCTGCACCAGTGAACCCTGCTGCCACCATATTCACAGACATTGGGACCCTCCACACTCATTAGGTCATCTGATCAAGGGAAAAAAAGGACAAAAAAGCAAAAATTGCCCGGGACCCAGTCATAACCTCACCTACCGGCAGCCCCCATCCCGAGCTGCCATATGAATGAGGCTATCCATTTGATTGAAGTCACATCTTGCCAAACAATTACAGTCAAAGAGACAGAAATAGAAGTTCTTTGTTATTTAAATAGATAAACTTTTCCCCACCTCAATATGCTACCATAAAGCACGGGACTACTCAGGATTTTCCCCTGCATTCTAAAATTCCAAGACCATTCAGCAATGAGTCAGCTTTGTACAACCCACTTTATAGATTTGTACAGTTCCATGATTCACAACAATGTAAAGTCACTGGAAGAATATTGATGTAAAAAAGATGGCGTTTGTTGCAAAGAGCAGCTTGGGGTTATTGAAAGCCCTGCACAACTTCCCAAATGGAATCTAGCACTTACATAGTAATTTGCTGATATTAATTTTTGCTATAAAATTGTAAATTCATCCTCCCTGTTTTAGAGGTAAGGAAATGTGAATGTAGAAGTTAAATGACTTGTCCAAGTATAAAAGAAATAAATCAACAGCAAAACAAAGAACTACTACTTACGTTATTTTTTATTCCTTTTCCTTTTTCAGATTATTGAGCTATACCTACTTATAAGCATCGACCATGGTACATTAAACTTAACCAGCGAGCTTCAAAAACCTATTATATTTAATCAACTATAATAATCTTATAAATGTATTCATGTGTTTTCCTTCCCAGAGCATTTCAGATTTTTATACTTTACAAATTAATTTGGAAATTGTCCTGAAAACCGTGATGGTACATATCAAGGGAATCATTGAGTACAGCCAATTCTCTACTCCCCAAATGGGGAGTTTGTGAGATTGTCTTAGCCATCCATATATGCCTTTTTTTTAAAGAGAGAATTCAATTCAACACACCTTAAGTGCTGATTAAAGCACTGTCCTTAGAGCTATGGATTAAAGATGAAAACTATATATGTCCTACCCTCAAGGAGCTCCCATTCTAATAAGAGAAGATGGCATGTACATAGATAAAAAGGCAGAATATGAGAGGGACAAATGTGACGTCCTTGAGAGTAGGGATCATTTTGTTTTTGTTTCTGGGTCCTCAAGTCTAACACAGCTCCTTGGCACATGGTAGAGACTTAAGAGTTTGGTTGAATTGAAGCAGAAATTTAACATCCTCTAGGAAAACTCACTCAGAGAGAGATCACTTTAGGGAGGGGTGAAGAGAAAGGTGCTATCCAAGAAAGCCATGGAGGATGGAAAAGAAAGAGAATGATTTCTATAAGCAGAATAAGATAGGAATGAATAAGGATGGCCCAATCAAATTCACCAAAACAAGCAGACTATAAAACAAGGTTGGAAAACCATTACCTTGTCTAAGACTTCAGATACCAGCTCAGGAGAGCTAATGGATAAATTTTGGAATTGGCAAGCTACAAGCTTGGGTGATGAAATAACCTTTTGACTGATCACTAAAAGAGAAATTAGAAGAAACTATCTTTTCTTCCTGCAACAAACTAATATAGACTCCCATCACTAGAACTCTTTGCTCCTCTGACATTTCCAAGTTTCACAAGGACTTTCACCAAACAAAAAGAAGCCACAAACAGGAGGAGGTTCCATTTCAGACACAGGCTTGCCTAAGAACCAGCTCTGTTGGAGGGAAACATATGCTCCAATTCCTCCTTCCCCTCCTCCCCACTGTCACTCAACCATCTCCCTGGAGTTCATGTAATCATCCTTATACCTCAGGGCCCACCAAATAGGACTGTAAAACAGAAGCATGATGATATGATGGCTGGTTCTGTAGGTATGAATCAAAAGATGAGCTGTATATTTGAAATGTCTCAAGTACTCAATTGGATGGTGTTAGACTTCATTGGTTAAGTTGGACACCAAGGACCAACATTTTTAAGAACTTCTCTTTGATGTTAATATAGAGCAATTCAAAGAGTCCAGCAAGGCATGCTATTTCCCTATCTCTAAGTTTGTTTCTAGATATTACCTAATTTGTGTCTACTTATCTGAGTTTGAGTAGTGTGTGATACTTCGAAATGTAGAACTGTGGCTGTGAACTTGGCCCTTAATGCCCATCTAGTTCGTTCAAGTTTTTAATCAGGTAGATGCTAATGTTCCTGCCTAATTATACTTAGCCAAGTTTACCTGGTGGGAAAGAGCTGTGAAGCAGAAATTAGTCCACCAACAATGCAAAATGCACTGTGCCTAGAGCTCTGCTAGATGCAAATCCTAACGTCAAAGCCCATAATTTCCTCCTTCAGGTTCCGTAAATAAGTAGCAAGGGACAAGGACAGTTTCTACATTGGAAGACAATGTTCGGTGGCTTGCAGGGATTCTTGTCACACATTCCTGGGACCACCATCAAACTCCTATGTTCAAAAACAGGGTCTCCAAACTTGTGAGTATTCTTTTGCAGGGAATAAATCATATTAATGGCCCCAAGGGAAACTATCCCTAGAAACATTAACATCCCTGACTAGAAAAATGGGCTACAGGTCATACAAACTGGGAGGGGAAGATCATATATTTTTCTTTGACTTTGTTCTAATTAAAGAGGCCATTTCTTGACTGACTTCTTAAAGAGACTTATTCACTGAAAAGGCCTTAGCCTAAAAGGGTCAGGGTCTCCCATTACATCCTGGATCATTTCTAGTTGTCCTGATGAATGTATGGTCACTGGACCCAGATGGCTCTGGAGGAGAGAGTGAGGCTGGTGACCTTGCACAGCCCTCCCTCACTCAAATCAAAGTCAACTGCAAGTCATGTCATCATCATTTTCCTGATGTAGTGGTCCTCTTTGAAAACAAAGGACAAACACACAACAGATCTTACATAAAATATCAAAAGAGTAAGGTATCATCTATATGACAACAAAGACCTATTAAAGATAACATGTAAAAAAAAAAGATCACTTTAGAGGTATTGCGAATTTTCTCAACAAGGATAGCACAGTAAGGATTAAGAAATCATTTAGCCAGAATGAATCCTCTCTTGCCTCCTATTTCTTTTTTAGCTCTTTCTTGTTCTTATACATGCAAATGTACAGAGAACCTTGATGGGTTCTCTAGAAAATGAGTTGGGAGGTTTAATTTATTAAATCATCAACAAGTATTTTTTCAGTGCTTACCATGTGCCAAGCACTTTTCTAAGTCCTGGGGTTACAAAGGAAAGCAATAGAGATCATATTGTCTTTCCACTAAAAAGGCTTTTTTTTCTCCTTTCACAATATTTTTCAACAGAAATAAATGCTATACTAGGATTTGTGTGAGCTAGAAGTGATAGTTTTTAAGTCACTAAAGGTCCCTCTCCCACCTTGAGCTACGGGAGGATATCGCATGTGTGGTCCTGAGTCACTCTTCCTCCCCCCCCATCCTTCTAACACACACACACACACACACACACACACACACACAAACACACACATCTTGGAACTGAAATATCTGGATTCTTTGTGTAATTTGTAATTGTGATTCCCCTAGCACTATATCACTGTATCACTGTCCTTCAATCTTATTCTTAAATATCAGGAGAGATTTGTAAAAGTTCTGAGTTTTGGTCAGTGATACTTTCTTGCCAGTGTCATCTAGAAAGTACTTCCTTAACGACAACTTCTTTCCAACACATGACATCACCACCACCACAAAGCTCTTGATGACTGTGATTAATCATTTCTAAGTTCATTATATCCCTGATGAATCAGATTGTTGCGATTTGATATTAAAAGAGAGATTTTTAGTTCAGGACTCAGATATTTGTAAACACAATTTGCTGTGAATGCAGAGACTTAAAAATAAAATGGACTTCAGCCTTTATGAAAACATGAAGGGGGGTTTAATTTAGCTCAAAAAACTAATAAACAGTTTAGTTTCTTGTATTATGGGTAACAGTCAGTGGTTTGCATGACTAATTAAACAATCTGGAGTTTGCTTTGAAGGCTGAGCCATTCTTAATAGCTTTAAATTACAGTCTATCTATCTAAGCTGGAATTAAAAACCCTCAATTGTTTAAAAAAAAACCACACTTCACTCTGTGTATAAATACCATTAGATTGGGTTTTCATAGAGGAGTTGAACCATCTGGCATTCTTCTGAATTAACAATACATTTCAAATACAACTCTTGATGATTTCAGAGCTTACTATCCAGTTTGTCTATTATACAGAAACTTTCAGTGTCCTGCTCTTTTTTTTCCTCCTCAGGATCATAAAATGTTCTTTATGTCTCCTTTTACTTTGTCATCCCCTCCATCAGAGGTGATGTAGAGTGCAGAGAAAAGCAAACAAAAATGTAAATCAATCTAACTCCAAAAAGCACTTACTATGTGCAGGTCACAATTTTAGACAATAGTCCAAAGTAACCCAACTAGGACTACAAAGGAAAAACAAATAGTCCCTTTATTCAAGGAGTTAATATTTTTACTCATCACTACAATTTCCTAATAAGGCAAAGACTTGGTGGAAGATTAGGTTGAACCTAATAGGATAACCTAGGGATTTCAATGGGCCCCATTCTGATAACTCACTATCCTACTTTCTTGAAAAATGAATGAGGTTGAGGTTTTCTTTCTCTGATCCAGAATCTTTCCCTACCTCTCTTATTTCAAAGAAAAACTTTCTAATATTGCCAAAGACAAGTCACTACAGCAATACTGAAGCATTAAGCCAAATATGATTTGTGAATACTTCTAATTGGAGGAATACATCATTTAAAAAGACCGGCAGTATCAAGGACCTATGTGTAAAATGTGCCACTACATCTCCATTAGAGTCCGTTACAAATGTAGTCCAAGCCCTCAAAAAGATTCTGAGATTCTAATGCACACTCACACACACTCACTCACACTCACTCACACACCAACACTTTGTAAACTTGCAAATGATTTCACTATCAAAAGAATTTCATCCTTTTTCCATTTTGCTGCTCTGATCTGTACATTATAGAAATAAGGCAGGATCTTTTCCGCTTTTTTTTTTTTTTTTTTACAGTGAGATCTGCCAGAACATACAGGAACCTTCATTTTTTTTTTTTTTTTTGGTTCAAGTCTGTTAAACCTACTAGGAAGGACAGGAATCAATTTAAAATTCAAATAAACATTTATTAAGCATCTACTTTATGTTAGGCACTATACTAAATTCTGAGGATACAGATAAGAAAGAAAAAAGACAGACCTCACTTTAAAGGAGCTTATAATCTCACAGGGGAAGAGAACACACAAAAGGAAGCTGGAAGTGGACAAACCAACCAGAGGTCCCGATGGAAAGTAAAGTGAGCTGAAAGTTCAGTTACTTCCCCTCTCTAATGGAAAACCATGGGAGGAGTTTAGTGCTCTACCCTTCGGTCCTCCAGACAGTAGGGAGGCCAAAGACTGGGGGGAGAGGGCAAGGAGGGGCATATTCAGTATCCAAGGCTGAGTTAACAGGTCAATAAGTACTTGTGATAGGCATTGAGGATACATAGAAAGAGCAGGGGAAGAAAGCCAAGAATCCTTGTTCCCAAAGGAGCAACTATGTATGCACAAAGTATATACTTTATGGGATAAATTGGAGATAAAAAGAGAAAACACTAGCATTAAGCGGAACTGGGAAAGACTTTCTGCAAAAGGTGAGATTTTTAGCTGAGACTTGAAGGAAGACAGGAATCAGAAATGATGATAGCATGATCATGATGGTGGTGATGATAGTGATGATGACAGAGACAGAGAGAGTTCTTGGGATGGGGAGGGCTGGGGAAAATGCTTGGAGTCAGGAAGAGTATCTTGTGTGAGGACAGCAAGTATACCAGTGTTTGGTCATAAGAAAAGAAAGAGCTCTATTTTCTAATCTTACTGATTTGGTCCCAGTGGTTTATGTACATGCTTGCTAGCTTAAGAGAGGTGATCAACTGCTGAGCATCTCTCTTCCCCTACAGAATATGGAACAGCTCAATGCCTCCTTGTTAAGAGACAAAGACAACACCAGTTTGGTTTTCAGTGGGGAAGGCGCTGCCTCAAGATGATTGACAGGAAAATAAAATAAAATAAGAGTGGTTCCGTACTGACCATGCCTCAAGAGTATCAAGGAGTCAATCATCTTAGGAACATTCCTATTTACCAGAACATGTTTGTGTTGTCTTCATCCTCCTAAAAAGATGTCCATAGGATTGTGCATGTTCTGTAGAGGGAGAAGCACATTCATCCAATCGATCAGGAAGCTACCCTAATCAACTTCCCCAATATTTACAAATCAATGCTAATGGCAGAATTGTGGCTTTCACACAGTTATACTGGTATGACAATGCAAGCCACTAAGTATGATATAAAATGCCATAGCAATCATAGCTTACAGGTAGCTAGGTGGTGTGGTGGATAGAATTCTGGGCCTGGAGTCAGGAAAGGAAAAGGAAACTGGGAAAGGACATAACAAACCACTCCAGTATCTTTGCCAAAAAAACCTCAGATGGGGTCACAAAGACTCAGATGTGGCTGACTACACAACAATCAGAGCTTACGGCAACAAGGTACGCAAGCTCTACCACTCAGCTTTGCAGGTCCCTCAGTCTGCTACTTGATTCATTCCCACATTTACTCTTCTAATCCAGAGTTCTAGGGTAATCTAAGGGCATGTTTAGATATTTCCTCATTAGATATTAAATTTCAGCCTCCCTCAAACAATCAACTAAACTCTGATCCCCCAGTCCATCCAAGATCAAGTATTAATTTAATAAACTGAAGAAATATCTTTGCTCATAAATAATTGCTCATATCTCTATCTATATGACAATATATATGCATGTATACTAATAACTAACTTGATATCCCAAGAGGCTTAGTGCCATATTAATCTGTAAAATTAAAAATGCACAAAGACTTTTAGGACACCCTGAATTTGAGACAGTGCAGGTTTAAGCTTTAATAACTTAAAACTGCATAAATATTTTGAGGACATCTTGCATATAATTAATTATAAAGGCAATAAAAAAGATAAATGTTTATAATGTCTTAGCTATGATAAAAATGACAGCCAAAATCACTGCAAACCATCACTGTAATGGTCTATGACTTCACTTCTGAAAAGGCAGTTTGTCTCCATTCAACTCACTTAAGACACCAAATAAAGTCTCTTCTCAAAAATTCTCTTCAAGATAAAGGTTACAAGAGTTTCCTAAAGACAGAAAATCCCTCCATCTTCTTTCTGATTTCTCTAACAAGGAAAGGAAAATAGTTTTAAAAAATTAGTTTCTCCTAAGCCTTCACTCAGAACAATCTCCAGATTTGCTCTTCATAAAATTATCTTTATAATGTTTCTTCATGAAAGAAGAGTCAAGACAGTTCTCCCAACAAAGTTTTTGCTCATCTCCTTTCTCTCTGTCTTCTAGAGAGTTTTCTTCTTAAACCAACTAACTCCTTTCAATTTTCTTAAAAAAAAAATGCTTAACCTCCAACTGCCTGTTGGAAAGATTACACCCTAGTCCCAAACCTTTTCTGAAAATTGATCTGGTTTAAGCTTAGTAGCTTTAGCAAAAGAAATGTAGCCTTACAATAATGTTGCTTGTTCATTTACATATGTATATTACTGTTGGATTCACAAAGCCTGTTGCCCTCCCTTCCATATTAACTCTATTATCATTATGCTGCATTATAGGCTTTGTGCCTGATAACTTTGTGGCCTCTAATTTATATGATGACATGCCTTTCCTCTTTTTCCAATTTGCTAGCCAGTCCCCTATGATGTTCATTTTCAAGTAATTGGAATTTCATAGATGGAATGCACTCTTCCAACTTCCCAATTCTCACTGTGAGCAGAAACACATTTAGAAAATTCTGATTGACAACAACCATTTTAGAAACTTGGAACTGACTTTCCCACTAAAATAATTCTACCATTTTATTGTAGTTGGTGTTCAGTTGTATCTGATTTTTCATGACCCCATTTAGGGTTTTCTTGGCAAAGATACAGGACTGGTTTGCCATTTCCTTCTCCAGCTCATTTACAGATGAAAAAACTGAGGCCAATAGGGTTAAATGTTTTGCCCAGGGTCACATAGCTAGTGTTTGCGGTCTGATTTGAATTCAGGAAGATGAGTCAGTCTTCCTGCTTCCAAACCCAATGCTCTGTATCCACTATGCCACTTAGTTGCCCCAATTCTGCCATATTCACTATAAATTACTCCCACAAGACCAACTTTGATTCATTTCAGAGAGTTGACCACATTGATCTCTCCCCATCCATACAACTCAGCACTTCTTGTCTGTATCACACAGTTCAGCCAGTGGTTCTATTCAATTTGACTCTTTATGAAATATCACCTTGGATTATTCTGTTTCTTGCATGTGCAAGTTTCATCTCCTTTAAAAAAAATTATAAATTCTTTGAAATCAGTCACTGGATCATAGGTTTCTTTTATCTCCTCAAAAGCATCTAGCCCAGGCCTAGGCACAGGGTAGACTCTCAAGAAATACTGTCTGAGTTACACCGAACTGGGCCAAATAGACCAAAACTGAATTTTAGCTTCCTAATTTTTAGACCATTTGGTCGAGAATTTCATTTCCCCTTTTGTAAAGCTTACCTTGAAAGCTTGCCAGGTCCTCATGATTGAGTATCTCGCTTTTGCCTCATTTTTACTCTCCCCCACATTTTCCATGCTTATTTTTTTCCACTGATCTGATGTCCCAATGTGCCCCATACACACTCCCCATGTGTCTTTCTGCTCTTTCACAAAGCAGAATGTGAACTGAGGCATGCTTTCATTGGCACAGTTCAGCCTTGTGTTTTTTCCTTCTAACTGAACCATTCATGTGGAGGAAGCTTTTGATCCAGGATTGAGATATTCATTCCCATTTTACATAACCAGAAGTAATGCTGGGCAGTTATGTAAACTCAGGTTTTCCCTTGAAAAGCCAGACAATGTCTTTGCAATTTAGGCTAAAGCATGCTGTCAGCTTCCATTCACCTTTGCTTCTCTGAGTGAATAAGTAGTCTACAATAGGACTGTCAGAGAGGCAGAAGTGTGTGTCTCAGGAGGCAATAAGTGAAGACAAGAGGACATTTCCTATACCAAATCATCTACCGTGTGATCATGATTGTTGGCATGGCCTAAAAGGATCTCAAATTTACTCACCAAATTTGATATATAGCAGCTAAAACCTGTGCCAGTCGTGGCCATGTTCATTCTATTATTTTAGTAAAACTGCTATTTTCTCTCAACACGGATGGAATGGATACAGATCTTTCCCTAAATGACCTTGTCATTTTATTTCATGAATGATAGTTCATATTCAGATGGTACTTTACCGTTTACAAAGTGCTTTTCACATATTATCTATACACTGGTATGACAGTAACTGTTTAAAAAATTACTCCCCCCAAAAAATTGTACTCAGGACATATTTTTAATTTTAATCTTCATTATTAACATTTTCTCTGTCATTTTCTCAAGTCTAGACCATCAATAAAACAAATCAAGCCACAATTTGTAGCATTTTCTGATTTCCAATATGTAAATTCCTGTATTTAAAATTTTACAATTAGCTTTCCGGAGCCAGTAGAAGCTGGCTCTAGCCCACCCCTGTATCTATACCATTTGATCCTCAAAATTTTGCAAAACTAGTATATTTCAAAAAATAGAATGGGCTATATTTGGAGATATTTCAGATCTTCAGGAGAAGGCTGAATGACAACTCATGGGGGAAGTTAGAATTAAATTAGAGTTCTCTCGAATTAAATTAGAGTTCTCTCTACAAGTTGCATGACACCATCTCAGAGGCCTCTTCCAGACTGTGATCCTGTGATTTTACTTTACAGATCATTATCCCAGTAGAACGCATGATGTTTAAACATAGAGATTGTTTTCTATTTTAATTTTTTTATTCTAGTACCCAGTTCAATGCCTTGAACACAGTAGGTGCTTAACAAATGTATATTTAATTGAATCCCTATTTATCACAAGAAGAAACAGATTCAAAATGTTAAATGACTTACCCACATTGGTATAGCTAATGAGTGGGACTCTCTAAGTCAGACTCCAGGCCACATGGGCTTTCTTTGCATAACATACCTACGTACACAATGACAACATCATGAAATCTCAGAGTTGGCAGAGATCATTATTTCAACTCATACTTATACCTCTTCAATATTACTGATAAGGGGTCATCTAAGCTCTACATGATGATTTTGGAACATATCCTTTGTCCTCAAAGCTCAATGCTATGAGACTCTGAATTAGTGGAGGTGGAGGTCTTGCCTTATATGTGGGGTTGGGTAAGGTTGATAAGAGCGTAGTTCTCAGCCAGTCCCCTTTAGGACTTTCCCCCTTTGGGACTGGTCAAGCTCCAAGTTTTCTTTGAATCTCAAGGTGGCTTCCAGTTTCAAGAGAGAAGATGGAAGAGGTCAACTTCCTCTGAGAAGACCTGAGAGGAACTGGAGTTTCCATCCTGTATGCATCCTTAGTTTGCTACTCTAGAAACTTCAAGGAGTTTCCACTTGGATGAGATCAAGAACACTCTTGATCTTGTCAATTCTTGATTGAATTGAGCTACCTTACTCCTGATAGATCTCCTTTAGTCTATATCATCTGGCATATGATCTCCTGTATAGACTTTCTCTGATTTCTGTTTTGCTATGATTTGGACAAATGAGTTTCTTTGCTGTTTATTATGTATGTTCATTGTGGAACTGGTATTAGGTGGGAAAGAAGTCAAGCCTTGGATAAACTTGGGGTCCCTCTCCCCCCAGAAATGACAAAGAGATCCACCCTCATCATATTTCCTAGACAAACAATGTTTAAGGGAGCAGATAGATATACCAGTACCCCCACCACTCTCTATACACATAAAGGAATGAGAAACCTATTACCTTCAATTCTGACCATCTCCAGTCATCCTGATATCTGACTACTGGACACAGATAACTCTGGAGGAGAAAGTGAGGTTGGTGACCTTGCCATCTCTCACTCAAATCAAAGTCAACTGCAAGTTATGTTATCATTTTGATGTCATGGTCTTCCTTTGAGAACGAAGGACAAAAAAAACCAGTTTACTTCTAATAAATTATTGGGAAGTTTTTCCTTTAACTAAACTGAAATTTACCTCTCTACAACAAGTTCAAACAACTTTACAAATATAAGATGAAGGAGACATGAGTGGGCAATAGTTTATGAGAAAAGGAATTATGAATTTTAGGAAACTACATGCTCAAAATATTTTAATGTAATGATGACATAGTTCAAAAAATGTCATTGCAAATTTAGGCAGCATTAACAGACACTTAAATGTCCCGGGATAGCAAGATTATGGTTCTGGAGATATTCAGTTCTGAGTTCCATTTTTTAGGAAGGAAACTGGTGCATTGGAGCATGTGCAAGGGAGGTTGATCATGACAGTAAGCACACTGAAAAAAATAAATTACACAAGGATTTAGTGAAGAAACTAGAGTTTTTAGTCTAGAAAATACTTATAGAAAACATGATAGCCCTCCTTAAGTATATAAAGAAAATGTGGAAAAGAGATTAGGTAAAAGATAGCAATACTCAATTGTGGAAATGTCACAGGGAAACAAGCATACTCATGTGCTTGGTGGAGCTGTGAATTAATCCAGTCATTCTTGAAAACCATCTTAAATTATCCAAGAAAAACTACCAAACTATTCATGCCCTTGGACCCAACCAATCCACTACTAGTCATATACCTCAAGAAAGTCAATTACAAAAAGAAAGGTCCCCTATATAAAATAAAATATCCATAGCTATCCAGAAATCCATATTCACTTTTTGTGGTAGTAAAAACAACTGATAACAAATAGAGTGTACATTGATTGAGGGATGAATGAACAGTCCATTATAATTTGTGAATATAATAGGTTATTATGCTATAAGAAATAAAAAATATGAAGAATTCATAGAAACATGGTAAGACTTGAATGAGTGATTGCAGAGTAAATAGACCAGAACCAAGAGAACAATAGACACAGTGATTAAAATGGTGTAAAAGAAAATAATACTAAAATCCCTTGAGAATCAGGTTAATTACCATGACTAATCTTTGTCCTGGGGTAAAAAAAAGAAGAAGAAATATACCTCCCTTATTACAGAGAGATGAGGAACTATGGGAATGGAATAATTCATGCATTCAGATAGTTATTTTTTTCTTTTTTGGATTTTTGTGTATATTTTTCTTTGTTCCAAGGGCTAGATATATATTAGTAGTACAGTGGTAGACATATATTGGGAAAAGATTCTCAATTTCTTTTAAGTCACGAATAAAATGGATTCATTGTGGAAGGGGAGAAAATAAATAATATTTACTCCAGAATACATACTTGGAAGCAAAGGGTGGATATTCTAGCAAGAAAGATTTAGTCTAAATAGAAGAAAACTTTCCTAACAATTAGAGCTGTCCAAAGTGGAATGAGCTGCCATTGGAAGAAGTAGGTTTCCCATAAAAAGAAGTATTAAGTTGGATGCCAACTTGGCAAGGATCTTGTACAGGAGATTCCTTTTTAGCTCTAAGTCAGGTAAAGTACATAGCCTCTGAAGGCTCTTCTCACTCTGAAATTCTGTCATTGACTAATTATTAAATGTATCTATGCACTGCGACTGTTAAAGACCAAATCTCACTGATATTCATATAATTCCTCATTAGATAAGGAACTGTAGTGGTTAGGAGTAAGAATTATGACTTCTCCAGAGAGACTAGATCAAGTGCCACAATCCACAAGTCACACAACTACAGAGTAACAGAACTAGGATTAGAACCCAGATTTCCTCACCTCTCTCCATTAGAACAGGACTTCTTAAACTGTGGGTCACAAAAAAATGTGGCACAGTAAAAGGTTTCTGAAGGCCCAATGACCAAAAATTAATTTAAAATCAAACGCCTAATGAATCCGAGGCACTTCTGGGAGCGCTTGCCTCTTGTGGCATAGCCCAACTTCACTGCAGCCTTGGTTCAGAACATAAAGCTGGCACACTTTCCACTGTGCATGCCCTCAGGCCACACCAATGAATGCTCCCTAAAGGTGTAAAGGGGTTGCAGGTGGAAAAAGTTTAAGAAGCCCTACATTAGACCACATTGCTTCTCTATTCAAAACGGATCCTAAGTGGATGGCTACTGCGTTTGACTTTAGGTGACTAGGAAATCTTCCTTATAGACAGGGCTGATCACGTCATCTGCTCCTCAAAATGCCTCTCCATTACCTTCCAGTTTCTTATTATCTAATTGTTTCAGTTATGTCCAACTCTTTATGACCCCATTTGGGGTTTTCTTGGCAAAGATAAGGGAGAAGTTTGCCATTTCCTTCTCCAGCACATTTTACAGATGAGGAAACTGAGGCAAACAGGGTTAAGTAACTTGCCTAGCCAGGGTCACGTAGCTAGTAAATGTCTGAGGAAAAGGAGTCTTCCTGACTCTGAGCCCATTGCTCTACCCGCTATGCTACCCAGATGTCCAAATTAAATATAAATTCTTTAACTCGGCGTTCAAGGCTCTCCACAATTTAAGTCTAACTTAACTCTCCAGTTTATTTCACATTATTCCCCTTTATGAATCTATATTCATGCAAACTTATCTACTCACTGTTACCTAATCTCAGCCTGCCACCTCTCACCTACAAGCATTCACTCTTTTCCCTTGATCATATGAAGGGGCACAAAAGATGATGCCCTCAGTCTGTGTTGCATCCAGAAGAAAGCAGGTGATAGTACAGCTACTCAGACCACACCTGAACTAGGTGGAACAGTGAATGGAGTTCTGGGCCTAGAGTGAAGAAGATCTGAGTTCAAATCCAGCCTCAAGTACTTACTAACTGTGTAAATTGGGCAAGTACCTTAATTCCTGTTTGCCTCCATTTCCTCAAGAGTATAAAATGAGGATAATAACGGTACTACCTCTGAGGGTTGTGAGAATCAAATGAAATATTTGTAAAGCACTTAGCAGGGTGCCTCAAACATAGTAGTAGTAGTAGTAGTAGTAGTAGTAATAGTAGTAGTAGTAGTAGTACTAGTAATAGTAGTAGTAGTAGTAGTACTAATAGTAAGATTATTTTGTCTAGTCAAGGATGTGCCAAAACCAGTATGGGAGCCAATTGTTAAATTTTCAGTGTGCTCACACATACTTCAGAAACCCACAGACTCTATGAATCAGGGATTGATTTATTGTTTTTCTAGATTTAAGAAAGTGAGGGAGAAATGATAATAATGCTTAAAAAGTATATCTGAATACATTTGTCTCCCCAGAGAGCCAGGTGTTAAATATTTACCAACACACCATTTGTCTCTTGTTCTAGAAATCAGGTCTAGATGGGATACAAATAAACTTACGTATACTCAGACAAGAGACCACCGGTATGATGAGAGGACCAAGCTTGAGGCCTCCCTCTGGTCATGACTCAATCATCCTAACTATTCACAGGACCTGGTTTTCTCTTCTCTGGAAGAGCATTTTAATAAAACGTTCTATGTGCAAAACACTGTTAATTCACTGTAAGATTAAGAAAATATTAAGAGCTAAATTTTCAAGGCCTCTCATTATTAATTTTTAGGGGATCTTTAATAAGCAACAAATGAAAAAAGAATCTTTGGATAACTAGTAATCCAAGAAAATAGTGAAAGGAGATCAGTGTTCTTTTTTTTAAAGGTCATTATAGCTATGGATTTCATAGTAAAGTCACTACGGAAAGCCCAGAAGAATTATCTTCCTTCAACACTATAACACTATGAGAGGAGTTATTAGAGTAGGAAGGAAAGTTTAATACAATTTTAACATGGGAGAAAATGCCTCAGTAATAGCAAGGATACAATTGACCCCAGTGAATTAATTTTTCATTATTCATTTAATAGTTTTACTATTTTGAAAGATGAAAAAGAAAGAAAGCCAATAAGTCTTTTATTCCTAAAACACAAGTCGTCAGACCATGTTACCCCATATTCGGTCAACTATTTTCTCCAGAATCAAATATAAAATCCTCTTTTGGGCTTTGATAGCCTGGCCCTTCATAACCTGGCTTCTTCACAACTTTCCAGTCTTCTTACACCTTACAACTCCCCACGTACTCTGGGATGCAGTGAACTGCTCCCTTTTCCCTTCCTTGCATGAGATACTCCATCTTCTGAGTATTTTCACTGTCTGTCTTCCAATACCTAGAATTCTCTCCCTCTTCATTTCTGCCTCCTAGCTTTCTCCAGCTCTCAGCTGAAGTCCCATGTTGTACAAAAAGACTTTCCCAGGCCTCTTTAATCTTAAGGCCTTCCCTTGGAAATTACCTGTAATTTATCATGAATATAAACAATTTTTACATAGCTGTTTGCATCAGTCAATGAGCTCCTTTAGATCAGGGCCCATCTTTGGTTTATTTGACCTATCTGTTTGTTTGCCTTTCTTTGTATCCCCAGGGCTCACTACAAAGTTTGACCCATATTACTCTCTTAATAAATACTATTTAACTCTTGATTGGCTAATTCTATCAAAGTGGAAAATGAGTAAAGGAATTGGGTGAATTAGAAGAATGTTTACTATGCTTACTTTGGAAAATGGCTCACCTCCTCAAACCTGCCCTAAGATGTCAAAATTCTCACAAGAGACATGAAAAAAAATGATAACTTATTAAACTTATTACAGTACATATTCCTTACATATTCCTCTCTAAGATGTCAAAATTCTCACAAGAGACATGAAAAAGAATGATAACTTATTAAACTTATTACAGTACATATTCCTTACATATTCCTCTCTAACAGAGCTGGAGCTGGAAGGGATCACAGAAGTCATTTAGTTTCATAATCTCATTTGAAAGATAAGGAAACTGAGACCCAGAGAAATTAAATGATTTGTCCAATAAGTGTCAGAGGCGAGATTTGAACCCAGTCTTCCTAAATCCAAGTCTAACACTCTATTCCCTATGCTTTAAGAGCAGACATTGTTTCTTTGCGTGCCTAGTACCTAACATAAAACTGGAAGGGATTTTGGAAGTTATCTGATCCAATCTTTCACTTTACAGATAAAGAAACTGAGGGGGAAAGAAGTTAAATGACTTGCCCAGGATCACACAGCTACTAAATATCTGAGGCAGCAAGTCATTTAACCTTTCTCATCCTCAGTTTCCTCATCTGTAAAATGGGGATAATAATGGCATCTGCTACATACGGTTGCTGTTAGGAGCAAAGGAGATAATATTTGAAAAATGTTAAATAAATGAAAACTATTATTGTCAGAGATCTCCTATGTTATACTTAATAAGTACTTGTGGACTGATTAATTAAATTCCATGTCACAATTTAGTTGTGCTTAGATACTAAAGATAAGAAATAACCTACCAAAAACTTTAAAAAAAAAACATTCTTGTAGAAAAACACCTGTCAATACCAGCTCAGGAAACGCAGATTTTTTTTTTTATTGCAACATCATTATAAAGTGTTTTTACTTACATGAATTTATATTTAGTCAACATGAAGGAATTGGGCAAATATGAGGGAGCAGGGAGGAATAAACATTTTAAAGTACTTACTGTACTCTAGGCACCGTACTAGGTGCTTTACAGATGATTTCATTTGATTCTCACAGCACCTTTGGGAAGTAGGTGCTATTATTATCCTTATTTTAGAGATGAAGAAACACAGACAAAGGATGGTTTAAAGTGACTTGTTTGTCTGAGTCTAGATTTGCATTCAGGTCTTCCTGACTCCAGATCCAGGGCACTAACTCTAACTCACTGTATCACCTAGCTGCCCGGATAGGAGTTGATGGATAGGGAGAAAAAAAGAAAGCTCTTCCCATCCATCCTCTCCAATTCTAGAGCCCATTGCTTCAGAAACATACAGTTAAGCAACAGGTCTGGCCAAAAGGAAACTGCTGCATTATCACTAGGGGCAAGTTCAGCAGGTTTGGGGACCAAGCAAAGCAGCGAGCTAGCGGAAATGCCAATCTTTCCACGGGTCAGCTCTTAGTAAAATGAGGGAGATGACAGATCTGGAAAAAAACACTGAAAGCCTAGTTGAAATATTTAGTTGCAAAAGAACATCAGCAGAAAAATAAAACTCTGAAAAAAATGAAATCCCATCCAATGACATGTCCCCAGTCTGCCTCAGAGAGGATGGAAGATGCTACTCTGATAGAAACTAAGGAAATGTGCTGCTTGGCCACTCAAATTCTCCTCCCTGTCCATGTTTGCTTCAAGATGGAAACTTTCCCACAGCTGTTTTGACCAGCTTGTGGTTCACTGTTGTGTCTGTTGAATGTAATTAAAGCCTACTGGCTCTAGGGGAAATGAAGGATTTGATTAAGATTTACCAAAGAGCATGCTGGGGTTTCCCCTACCCCCTTTTCCCTTAATGCTTGTATTTAACTTCTCCATATTTAAGAAAACATTTCTCCAGATATATCACATTGAATATCTGAGGTGATTTTCACTTTTCATTGGAGACAAGTCAATGTCAGAGGAGTAAGCTTATATATTAAAGAGAAACTAAAAGCTCATCCCAGCTTGGCATGTTTAAAAGTCCAACATGTTAAAGGCAAAAAAATACAAGAACTAAAATTAATGGACGAAAAAAATTTTTAATTATATTTTGAAAAACTTTAAGAATGGAGCAGATTGTGAGCATTTCCTATTGAAGACTAGCTAGCTCTATACGTTTCCAAGGTCTTAGAACACTATTTGTGTTCAGCAGTTGTAATTTCTTTGTTAAAGAGGTGGAGAACTCTTTCCTGGTTCTCTCAGTGGTTTTTGATGCATCACTATCATGTACTACGTATGGAACGACCCACTAAAGGTGGGCTGGGAAAAGGAGGATATGCAAAGCTAGCTATCCATCTATTACAAATCACGGGTTCTAAAAGAACATAGAATTTATAAGCAAAGAAGTTCAGAGAGCCCCAGAGTGTGAATGAAAAAACTGGGTGTAGAGATGTCTGTAAACATGTCATACCCAAAGAATGAGGAGGGGTAGATGGCATAATGAAATAGTTCTTTCTGGGCAGTTTAATTGGGTAGAATGTAGCCAAAACATGCTTTCAAGAGAATTTTACAACTTTTTTCTCTCTAAAAAAAAAGAGGGTGGGGGAAGGAAAATAAATGTGGCCTGCTATAAATGTGTACAACACTTGAAATATGTTTATAGTCAGCAAATATCCCTTTAAGGACATTTTCATTGTACTAGAGCAATGTTTCTGACTGAATTCATACAGGAAATGAACTCTAACTCACTGAATGCTTATCTGATGTCTGTGACCAACGTAAAAAAAAAAAGTAGGTAAATGAAGTCCGAAATGTCCATATTTTACCCCTATATCCACTCACTTTCAAAATGCTAGGGAGTCTTTTTTTTTAATGTTTTTTACATTCATTCCCAGTACCTCCACCCATTCCAGGTCTAGGTCATCTCTGAGCCTCATCTGTAAAATAAAAGGGTTGAAGATCTCCTACAATCCCATTTTCTCATTTATTTACTGACTCAACAAGAATTTAAGTGCCTGCCTTCAAGATACTCACATTCTCCTAGGGATAAGGGGGTGGGAGTAGGGGAGGAAAAGTGGGGAGAGAACGAAAGAGAAAATATTTTCACAGATAAAGAAATATTAAAGAATGTTTTTGCAGATAAAGCTATACTACAGAATTCATATAAAATAATACTGAAGCAGTCTTGTAAGAACAGTCTTAACAATTAGAGAGTGTGATAAGAAATGCCTTTGTACAAATTGGGCTAAGCTAGGTGGAACTGTAGATAATGCACTGAGACTAAGGATAGGAAGACATGAATTCAAATGTAGCCTCAGATAGTAGCTGTGTGATCCTGGATGAGTCATTTAATCTCTGTCTGATTCATTTTGTGTTCATGTTCATGTTTCACTGTTTTCAGTCATATCTGACTCTTTGTGACCACATTTAGGGCTAACTCATTTTCCTCATCTGCAAAATCAGGCTAAATAACGCCTATTCCAGGATTATTGTAAGAAATAAGAGGTAATATCAATAAAGTGCTTGGCCCATAGTAGGTGCTTAATACTGGTTGATTGAATAATTGATTAAATTAAGAATTAAAGCAGAGAAGCAAGATCAGGTCTCCTGTGACCCATTAAGAATAGGGGTGTGATCAACAATAAAGGAAAGTCTGAAAGAGGGGTAGGTTTGAGAAAATGGATAATAAGTTCTATTTTGTACGTGTTAAGTTTGAGATTTCTATGCAGTGGAAATGTCCAGTAGAAGGTAAGTGATAAAGGATTGATCCCATGGGAGCTCAGGGAAAGAAATAGAGATCTGAAAGTTATCAGTGTAGAGCTAATTATGAAATTCTTGAGTAGAAATGACTACATCAAAAAAGCATAGAAAGAGAAAAGGGCCCAGAACAGAGCTTTGAGGAACTTGAAATATACATGGTTCAAATATTCATATTATACCCTCTAATCATGGTCACATACACAAAATGTTTTTATGGTTTAGAGGGATCAGGCAAACACATAATAAAACCAAAAGATAGTTCATATAGAGGAGAGAGAATCTAAGAGAAGAAAATGTTCATCAGTGCCAAATGCTATAAAAAGGTCAAGGAAGATGAGAATTAAAACAAGACCATCAGATCTGGCAATTAAAAGATCACTAATGACTTTAGATAGGGAAATATCAATTCACTAATGAGAATCCAGAGACACATTACAAAAGGTTGAAAAGTGAATGATAGGAAAGAATTGGGGGCAGGAGGGGTAAATAGATTTTCAGCCTCCTCACTCAACCTACCTACCCAGGAGTTTGGCTGAGAAAAAGAGGAACGACAAAGAATCATGATCTGAGGGGTAGTCTAGTAAGGATTTTGTTTTGTTTTGTTTTAAGGATTGAAGGAAGAGTGGAGATACTTGGGTATGTTTCTAGACAGCTAGGAAGGAATAAGGAGAGATCAAAAATTAAAGAAAAGGAGGATTGAGGGACAATCTACTAGAGTAGAGAGGAGGGGATGGGGTTATGAGTATGCGTAAAAAGGTTGGTTTTGGACAGGAGAACGGTCATCACTTCATGATAGACTGGATATAATATCCCAAGACTATCAAAAAATGGAACTTTATATTCAACATACCTTTAATTGGATAATATTAGAGACTTAAAATCTTTCTGGATCTCATAATTTTTGGCAGTTATAACTTCAACAATCTTATTACACAGATTATGTGAGATCCATAATAGGGAGAAGACTAGATTTTCAGGTGTTAGGGCTGAGGGGAGGGAGGATGTAGACAAACTCAAAAGGGAACTTAGTTCTCACCTCCAAGAGGAAGATTGCACTTTCTTCTTGAGAAGGAAAAGATTTTGCTTCCACATTCTCTCCTTAAGCTGAATTTGGGTTTGACTCCAAGAGAGAGTCTCTCCCTCATTACCAAGAATCTATGACAATTTCTTTCAGACTCCAAAAGCTACAGAAAGTAGTGTGAGGGGTGTTGTAGGAGTTTGCCACACTAACCCCGACATAGGAGCTTTCTTTCCATGAACTAGGCTTATGAATTACTGCTTTATGTACCTTAAAAAGAAATATTTAGGGAGAGAGTTGATAAGCACTTGGTTAGATGGCAAAGCAGTATAACATCCCTCTCCATGTGCCTGTCTTACAGATGGAGAAGATTTCTCCGTAGGAGGAGAAAAGGTTTGCAAATTGTGCTTTATGTGACTCAAATGTCAACTGAAGAAAAGTTTCTGCATGTCGTTCCTTTTTAATGATGAACTTCATGGCCATTTGGTTTGCTGAGCTCAGCATCTCATTTCCAGAAGTGTTAATGAAAGTAAAACCATAGTCAAATGTACTGAACATATATAATCCAGTTTTCTGATTTCTCTTTTTTGTTTGCAATTCATATTCAGTCTATTTGTGACCATGTGCCCACTGGCATGCCTGGAAATTGTTAAAAACAGATGTCCATCCTAAGGTCAGATCATCTGGGTCTTGAGCTGTTCTCCATCAGTCATAAACATGTCTCTGTATATAAAGGAGAAGTCTCATTCAGGCGTATTATTTGTTTCCCTTATCAGACTAAAATATATAAGCTCCTAAACTGAAGTTATGGATGCATGCTTCACGTTGGTCTTCATTTTTGGAAAGTCATCTCAAATTTGTTTGAACTAAATATGAAATTTGAGCTCTATTTTGAGCTGGTGTGTCTTTCATAAAAATTACAATGAGACCACACATTTACCCACAGAAACTAGAGATTTATCATGTGTACATTATGCTTTCTGGGGAAACTCCAAATCCTACTCTGTTTCCTCCAATAAATATTCTGTTATTAGGAGGGAAGAGGGGAAGGGACAGTGAAAGCTGATTAAATGTCATTTGAATTTTATTTTCTTCACTGTCACCATGGATGGATCTTCTGATATTAGCAAAGTTATTAAATTGATATTAACCTAAGCAGTATTTATCCCAAACTTTAGGCATTAGTAAAATATTTCATTTTAACTTTGAACCATAGAAAATAGTATGTTTTGGATCTGAATAAGGGGTACATAGTGGGAGATACCCAAAGACCTTAAACTTCAAATCTCTGGTGATTTCTGAAGAAAGTTTTGATATTCAATTCAATATGGAAGTCTCCCTCATGATATTTTGTTTGTTTACAAATAGGTCTTGATGATTCTTTTCCCTACTCTACTCAAGAAAAGAAAATTAGTTTCTTTAAACATAGGATTAATAGACTATGTTCATGAAGGGAAGGGAGAATGGCTGCCTTCCCTTTCCCCTCCCAATTTCATCCCTTGCCCAGAAATTTGTCAACAAACATCTATTAATTACCTATAAAGGGCAAGGAACTGTGCTAGCATATGAAGATAACATTTTTGACTTTATATCCCCAGCCCTGATATAGTATCTTGCACATAGTAGGTGTTTAATAAATGTTTACTGAATTGAACAAAGATTGCCACAATCTCTGCTTGCAAGAAGCTAACATTCTACCAAGGTGCAAAGAATGTATAGGAAGATGCAGAAGATATGCCATGTGATGGGGGCAAATTTTACAAAATTTGAGGAAGGAGAGAAAAATGCACTAAAATGCAAATATGAATATTTCTATGCTTTACTGCTCTGAGAGAAATTTGGGGATTGTTCTCAAATTCAATGACAATCTTTTTGTTAAGTATCAGATACGTATAATCACTGTGCTAAATGTTGAGAGAGCTACAAAAAATAATATGATATGGCCCTTGTCCTAAAGGAACTTGAAATCTAGTAAGGGAAATAAGACAAGTATACAAGGAATCATTATAATGGTGACAAAAATAGTTTATATCATATAACACTTTAAGATTTGCAAGTGCTTTTTAAAAATATATAATTTATTAATTTTTCAGTTTTTAACATTCACTTTCACAAGAATTTGAATGCAAAATTTTCTCCCCATCTCTCCCCTCCTCCCAACCCAGGACAGCATGCACCCCACACACCCCTTCCTCCAGTCTGTCCTCCTTTCTATTACCCACCCTTCTTCCATGCCACTTCCCCTATATCTTCCTGTAGGGCAAAATAGATTTCTATACTTCATTGCCTGTACAGCTTAGTTTCTAGTTGCATGATAAAACAATTTTTAACATTCATTCTCAAAGCTTTGAATTCCACATTCTCTCCTTCCCTCCCCACCTACCCTCATTGAGAAAACAAGCAATTCAATATAGGTCATATATGTGTAACAGTGCAAAGCACTTCCATAATATCTATGTTGTAGAAGACTAACCACATTTCCCTCTGTCCCATCCTGGCCTTCATTTATTCCATTCTCTCCTTTGACCTATCCTCCCACAATAGTGTTTGCTTCTGATTATCCCTTTCCCCAATTTTTTGCAAGTACTTTCCATACATTACCTCACCTGGTTGTCACAACAATCCTGTGAGGTAAGTACTGTATTGTTGCTGAGTCAGTTTTCAGTTGTGTACAGCTCTTCTTGACCCCAGTTGGGACCTTCTTGGCAGAGATACTGGACTGATTTGCCATTTCCTTCTCTAGCTCATTTTACAGATGAGGAAATTGAGACAAATAGGGCCAAGTGACTTGCCCAAGGTCATATAGTTGAGAAGTGTTTGAGGCCAGATTTGAACTCATGAAGATGAGTCTTCCTGACTACAGACCTATCACCCTATCCACTGTGCCACCTAACTACCTGCTATGGATAACACTATTTAACAGATAAGGAAACTGCATCTCAAAGAGGTTAAGTGACTAGCCCGGGGTCACACAATTAAAAAGCACCTGTCAGCATTCAAGCCCAGGTCTTCCTAACCTCAGTTCTCTATCCACTAAACCATGTCACCTCTAAAAATCAGCAAAATATTATTATAATATATGCCAAATGAGAGATACAGAGAATATATTGAGGGGAAATGGTTATTTCCATTTTCTTATGGATCCATGATTGCATCAATGTGGGTACTCTTGCCAACCAAGCAGATCATAATCCAGCTATTCTTGCCTAACTTCTTTTTTTCCATATTTTGTCCTCCCATCAGCTCACCATCAGAAGTTCATCCAACAGAACACAAGGGATAACTATTATTTATGTCCTGCTCTTACCATATGACTGGCTCCTCTTCTTTTTGATCATACAATTCTCCATATCTCTTTAATGGCATCTTTTAAACTACTTCATAATTCCTTATTTGGAAAGTATTCTAGCTTGCTCAAACCTACCATGTACTTCCCATGTTATTGGAGTAATCCTCAGTCAGTGACGGTGAAAGTCAGTGACAGAGCCTAGCAAAAATTTCAGAGTGAAATTAAGGTTCTCTAGGGGCACATAGTTTTCACATTTTTGACCAAGCATTGTCAAAGGGGGGCCTGCCAAGGGCAGCAGAGTTGTATATAGATCACTCCGTTATTCATTCACAATGCTAGCCTCTTCAAGAGTTTGGGACTAGCCTCCTTTGGAAACATAAAGGCTACACTCTCCTGCCACTCAAAAACAAAAACAATTTGCCACTTAAGAACAACAGTATTTTTTATTTCATGGGTGGCGGGGGGAAAGTTGGTCAATCAGCCAAAATGCACTTAAAAAGTACCTATAACACATATTATCCTCATTTCAAAGTTGAGGAAACTGAGGCAAACAGAGGTTAAACAATTTGCCCAAGATTGTACAGCTAGTAAGTACTTGAGGCTGGATTTGAACTCAAGTCTTCTTCACTCTAGGCTTAACACTCTATCCACTGTTCCACCTTCTTCAGATGTGATCTAAGTAGCAGGACTATCCCCCACTTCCTTTTGGATACAATACAATCAAAGATGACACTAGCAGAAATGTGGCCTATTCTTTACAAAGGGAAACTAGTATTTAAAAAAGTATGTAGACTGAAGAACAAAATGGACATCCATGGAGATAAATTTAGATGGTTACCTTTGGGAGAAAAAAATGGGAAAAAAATATGTTGCATCTATATGATAGGCAGAAAGGAGAAAACCACTGAGTAAAAGTAGGATGTATCTTAAAGCTGAGTCATTCCAAATACTGTTAAAGATACAACCTGGATATAGGATAAAAAAAAAAAAACAAGTCTGAACATATACACCATGAAATAACACTCAAAGTCTATTCAGAATAAGTCATGTCTTTCCCTATGTACTAGGTCAGTGGTCCTGTGTACATGAGAAACCCTATGGTCTACTGGAAAGCATGCTGGAACTAGATGGGATTCTCATCTCTACTTACTATCAGGGCAGTCTTGAGTGAGCCACTTGAGAAATTCACTTCAGTTCAACAAATATATATTAAACACGTGCTATGTGCAAGGCACTGGACTAGGTAAGTCCTTAACTGGCTCTCTGTTTCCTCAACCAGAAGATGAAGAGGGTAGATTAGAAGGTTCCTTCTGGTTCTGAGCTCACACTTCCATGATTCTGAGCTCCACAGCTTAAGAAAGATCCAAGAAAAACAGAACCTGGGACAAAAGGGAATAAATGTATACGCGTAGCTTTTGTCTTCATAGGGACTTAAAGAGACAAAGTGATTACAAAGTTATTCCCCAGTCTTTCTGTTATTGTGCAATCATTCCATCAAGTCCGACTCTTCCTGACCCCACAGACTTGTCCATGGAGTTTTCTTGGCAAAGATACTAAAGTGGTTTGCCATTTCTTTCTCCAGTGTGCCCCATTGTTCAGATGAGAAACTGAGGCAAATAGGGGTTAGGGAACTGTGTGGGTCACACAGCTAGTAAGTGTCTGAGGCAGGATTTAAACTCAGATCTTCCTGACTCCATACTCATGAACTATTCATTTTGCAACCTAGCTGCCCTGTTCTCTAGGCAGTGACACATTATTTCCAGTTTGTTATTATCATTTCATTTTATTGAGTATAAGAGAAAAGTAGAAGAGTAGGGATTGAAAAATAATATTCTCTAGGCAGTGGCACATTATTTTTTGCCCCCCACTCTTTTACTGTTCTTATGCTCAATAAAACAAAACAACTTTTGAGCCCTTTCATTTTTCCCACCTATTTCCAAAATTAGTCTGTTTCTATCTATGAGCAAACTATTCCCAAGGAATAGAGGAATTATTACAAGGCATGTTCCATATAATCATGGGTAAATCAATTCAAGGTTGAAAAGTCACAGTCTCTTTCTTCAAAGTCAAGCTTAATACCCTTTACGTTACATAGTATGCTTCTGGATCCCTGCCACATGGCTCATCCATAGATACAAGAGCTGAGCAAATCAGAAATAACAATTTTCCAAGTCCATTACAGTGCCATTCATAGAGGAACAATCTAACTTTTGTAGATCGCTTCATATTCCTAGTATAATGGAGAAAGAATTCACTAAATGACACCCTTGTGGACCATGAATAAGTCACTTTTCTTTATGGCTAACCATACTTTCAAAGAGTAACTTCCTCAGTGGAAGTATTTGTTCAAAAATTCACAAGTGGATAATTGAAGCACCTTAGTATTTCATTCCCAGTGTTGTGGATCTAAATTAGAGCTTGACAAAACACCTTGCGAAGAAAAGTAAATAATTAGGAGATACCATCATAAAAATATGGAGTAATTTGGCATTAAGCTCCTGCTTCCTTTGACTTTGTATGCCCTGCCCCCACCACAGGACTTGCATTCAAAGTGCACTTTTAAAATATTTGTCGAATTGATTTTTCTCAGGGGAATTATCAGAAACATTGGAATTTTGCCACAACACCATCTGTTCTGAAAAAAAAAATCAACATAAAGCACACAAGTTCATTAACTATATTGTACCCTATACATTGGTAACTCCAATAACCAATGGAACTCTATAAAATTAACTTACAGAGTCAGATGTCATGGAATTATAGAGCTGAAAGTGGCCTTAGACACTTAGCAGTTAAAAAGTACAGGATTCTCTCCTTGGGAACACTGACTCCCCGGCCAGTGCTTTTTCTGCCATTCTGCAATCCTTTACAGCAAAGTTCCAGCATGTGGCCCACTACCTGTGATACCTTCAGAACCAGGTCAAACCTGCCTTTCAAGATAAGCCTCTTGTGATTTTGTGATTGATAAGGATGCTATTTACTATCTACAGTTTGAGCATTGATAAGACATTTACAAATTCAGATAGAATTGTGATAAATTATGCTATTTTGTGATACGATCACTAGTCATTACTAAGGCAGGTTAATTGGATTTCTGTAATGACACTCTCTGTTAGAGAGCAGGCCAGGCTTAGTTTATAAATCACATAATTATAAGGTGACTTCTGGTTGTTTTCAAATAGAAATTCAAAACTAGAGGATGGCATCTGAGGTTTAAACAACATAAATATTTCAATATCAATGGAGTAGGCAGATACTACACCTGAGACAAAAAAAAAAAATCATGCTTCAATAAACAGTCTTCATACATTTCTACAGCCAAATATTTCACCATTTGGTGATCAATTTTTTATTGACAGTCTCTCCAAGCTTAACTAGATTGGACTTTGAATAACAGTCACACAGACCTTAAACATCTTAGGTGAATTTTAAAGGGTTAACCGGAAAGTAGAAAATACTACTAAATTCAAAGATACTAGACACACAAATCGAAACATAAATTCCCAACACATTCACCAGACATTAATAAAATGACTTCTACATACAAGACATCATGCCAAATGCCTGGTATACAAAGATAAAATTGAAATAGTCCCTTCTCTAAAGGAGCTTATAATCTAATAGAGAGAATCCAACTACACAAGTATGATGCAATGTAGAATTTGATCATGGAAAAGAAGAGAACCAGACAAATGCTAACAGAAAATCCAAAGTATAGGAAACTGCTTCAATTATGTATGAGAGATAACATAGGAAGTTTGAAACAGAGTACAGAACTCTCATTTACTTAGAAGATTTGGAAAATTAATAGAAAGCATATGTGACAATCTATAGTACGTAATTGTTACAATTGTATAAAAGCCAAACCACATTTTGAACATTTGCTTTTCTTAACTTTTATTTTATTCTAATATTCTATAGACACTAGCATTAATGTTGAGTTTACCCCAAGAGTTAACCACTTCCTACATTAGGTCTTCCTGATCCCCCAGCCCCTAGTGCCTCTCCCTCCCATCCAATTAGTTTGAATGAATTCTGTATATGTATATATATATGTATATGTATATATACATACATACATATATACATACATATATACACATATATACATACATATATACACATACATATATACATACATATATATATATACATATATATATTATATATATAGTTTCCTCTAATCAAATGTAAACCCTCTGAAGGCAGGGACCATTCTATTTTTGGCTTTTTATTGCTAGTGCTTAGCACATAGTAAGCACTCAGTAAATGCTCGGATTAATTAATTAGTTTTCCTTATAAATAAATATATCAGTTGTTAAAGTCTATTGGAATATCTTATATCTTCTAATCTCTGCTTTATGAAAATGACTACCCCCACATAAAGGGATGCAAGAATGAATGAGATAACACATCTTGAAGCACTTGGTGGACCTATAATACAGAGTGGTAGACTTAGGGACCTAGATCCAAATCTCACCTTTGATACAACCTGTGTGACTTTGAACATGCCACTTGATCTCCGGGGGTCTGTTTCCTCTTTCGTAAAATGAGAAGGTTTGGGCTAGAGATGGTCTCTGAGATCCCTTCCCACCCCAAATCTAGGATTCCATCATATAAGATAAAAAAGATAATTTTAATCACACAAAATTTAAAAGCTTCTACAGGAACAAATTCAATGAAGTTAGAATAAGAAGAGAAGCAAAAAAGTCCTTCCATCAAACACCTCTTATAAAATTCTGACATCGAAGATATATAGAGAATTGAGGCACAAACATAAAAATGAGTCATCCCCTATTTCCTAATAAGCAAGTGAGCAAAGGACAAAACAATCTCAAGAAGAAATGCAAACTATCAACAACCATATGAAAAAAAAAATTGTCTAAATCATGAAAAATTAGAAAAATGCAAATAACAGCAAAGAAGATAAAAAGCTACATTGGTGTGAAATGCTTGCTTATTTCTATGGTTAAAATCATTGTCCCTTTAGCTTTCTCAAGAAGGCATAAAACCAAATATATTGTGGATCCTTCTTTAGTCAAGCTGAATAGATATGATGCGTTGGTGCATTAACAAGAACACATCTATGTGTATAAGCAGTGAAATGCCTATGCGCAAAATAGATTGTTAAATACCATATTATATCTAAGAAATGGAACTTCTAATTCCTATGGAAGCCTTCTATTTAAGCTTTGCTGGTAATCAGTCTATTAAAATTAGAGGTGTTAATTTGCCAGTAATCGCTACATTTCTTCTTCCCATCACCCAGTTGAAAAGATGGCCCCTTCCTGCATGGATAAAATGTAGTAATACAGTTAATGCTAGGCCATGATTTTAGACCTCCAGCTGTTTTACTGGTTGTGTAACTAAAAATAAGATAATGTTATGCTGGGTAACCACGGTTTTTGTAGGCTTTCGCATTTCACAAATCACTGCACAGTGTGCAAACCATTATATTTTTTAAATGTTTAAATTCCAGCCTAGGAGTCAACCAACTTCCATTATGAAAGGAAAGATTGTTAGACTGTGAAGCAGGATGAATCCTTGACAGCCAAACCAGTGTGCTGACTTCCATTATCAGTATAAATCGTGCACAAGTGTGTACTGCAGCCAGGCTGGGGTATGGGCATCCTTTATTGTCAGCAATGTAGGGCAGAATCCTGAGATTGTCAGATTTTTTTTCCCTTTGGGTTTGGTTAAAAAAAAATAGCTTGTTCAAATAATGTAAATAGGATAAAAATCTATTGAAAGAACAAGGGGAGAAGCCGTATGTTTCTTCTTCCAAACCAGGTTGTATAGGAAAGAAACAGTCAAAGGAAAGGAACTCTACTCATTCATATAATGCAAATACATAAAAGCCCTGTGATATTTATACTTCTGTGATCTAATCAGAAGCCAGCAGCATGCTATCTTAGTAGAATATTTGTTTTGCTTGAAAGCATTGATAAATAAATGGAGCAATCCTAAACCACATTTTTACAACAGTATCTGCTTTCAGAAATACCAGTCATTCAGAACAAATGCTTTTAGGAGCAGACAGAGCTCCACTGATTACAATACAACCAAGGACTGAAGGTGAGAGTTGGCACCTGAAATTGCCTTCCAGATTTCTGGGGTCTATTTAAGTGAGAGAGTAAAGAAAAACACAACTAACATCTCTGTGGATGATCTATAATTGTCCAAAAGACTGTACCTTCATGTAGAACCCCTGGGTTCATGTTAAGGCACCAAATTCTCATAGAAAAGTGGTTGTACAATCAGCCCTGGGCAGGGAAGGCTTGACCAAAATCCCTGAGAAGCTCGATGATTCAGACGTTAGTCAAACATAAAGTATAAGGCAGTGCAATGAAAAGAGGTCCTACTCAAAGCCAAATTGCAGTAAGTGAAAGATCTTTTAAATGAACCACCCTCAAATAAATAGCCCTTGCAGTATGTTGGCTGATTTATTCACCAGGTATTATAAAACTAATGTGAAATTACCATTTGTGAACAATGGAAGGGCTGGTTGTAGGAGTGAACAAGATGAAACTGATTTGTGGGTGTGATGTTAACAAAAAGGTGAGAGGGCACACAGAGAAGAGGGATAGCATGTGGTACATCTACTATTCCTATCTTTTGACACCCAAATAGAAAAAACAAGACTTAGTAGATAGAATATGAATCTGGAAATACCATTTAAGAAGACATAGTGAAGAGGGAAAAGAGAACTGCTCTTGGAAGTCAAAAGCCCTGGGCTCAAGTCCCAGCTACTATATTTACTAGTTACGTGATGTTGGGTCAGACATTCAAACACTCTGAGCCTCAGTTTCCTTATCTGTAAAATAGGAATGACAATCTTTTCCCTGACTACCTCACAGGGCTATATGAGAATCAAATGAGGTAAGAGATGTGAAAAGAGTTTGTAAACTATAAAGCATCATATAAAATATGGAAGTATTATATAGGTCATTAGTTTCCTATCCAGAATTCTGACAGTCATTTGCTTTCAGGTTATTTAATCTATGGCCAAAAAGCAGTGGGAAAGGGTACTGGGGAGGGGGGAGGGAAGATAATAATATAAAAGAGTTCACATATATTAGACCAGAAAAAAAATGTAGATCTCAGGAGACCCTTTTCTCTTGGAATTAAAATTAGGTACTCTTCAGAGAAATGCTAGAAGAGATTTTTAACCTAATGGTGGTGCAAAAAAAAATGATTCTGACTGTATTTTACCTCTTTTTATTGTTATTATTGTTGCCGAAAATACTATTTTACAGTAATTTTACTATAAAATAATGTCAATTACTGTTACTGGAAAACAGAATTGCTCAGTCATGAATGGATGGGAATCTTTCAGGTCTATATGCATCTTCTGTTGAAAGTTTCAATTCAACCTAAATATGTATCAAGTACCTACTACATGATGATATGCAAGACACTGGAAATGCAACACTGTTCTAAAAAATAACAAATGACAGAATCACAAGTTCCCTGTTACCTGTGTTACCTAATACCTATGTAGCTACTCTCTGGGTTTTTTTTTTCCTTTTCCAAAACAGTTCTTCTACACAAGTCTTTAATATTGTACAATAATCACAGTTACAATCAGAAGGCAAAAGGAGATCTTTCCACCCAGAATGCTTTGACACTTTTTGCACATCCCTTTTAAATGGATACACTGCTGTTCCACAGGCATGTGACCATCATGATAGAAGCAGCTCTAGTTCCTGTGCTCTGTGCAGATAAGTATGGGATGCTAATTTTAATAATCCCAGTCTGAGTCATTGAAGTAGTGATTCACAAATGTCCTTTCTAGCTGACAGTAGTTTTTTTGTGTTTTTTTTTCAAGGGTGTGTATGGTTAATAGTCTCAATCATTACCCAGAGAGTTGACTTGGCAGTTCATACCAGGGAAAGTGAAATATCCAAGAGATTGATGCAGTCTTAGTTTGTGTATCTTTACTTTATCCTAAATATAACATCCTTCAGTTGTCCTTGACTCCATGCCTGAACTCCATGAACCCATCTCCAAGTGTCTCCCAACCACTTTCAAATATCCCCAAGGTTTCTAGGTTAGAATTTCAAGGTCTTCCCCTGTCATAGATATGGCTTCAGACAAAGGAAGCTTCAGAAAAAGGAAGGGAGGAAGGAAGGGAGGGAGTAAGGAAGGGAGAAAGGGAGGGAGGAAGGGAGGAAGGGAGGAAGGAAGGAAGGAAGGGAGGGAGGAAGGAAGGGAGGGAGGAAAGGAGGAAAGGAGGAAGGAAGGGTATTGTTAATGTATTTTTACATATTGGGTTAATGTATTTTTGCTTAAGGGAAGATTTTTCCCATCCATTAATAGGCCCATGTGACCTGTGTAAGTCCCATGGAAGCCTGAGCCACATGGAGCAGAAAGTGTGGAACAGGAAGAGGTGGGGCTAGAGCAGAATTGAGAGGAAATTGGTCAGAGCCGTCAGAACTGAGGGAGAGAGAAAGCAGGCAGCTGGCTGTGAGTGAGAGAGTTTGTTTGTGATTTGTTTAATGGAGCTGGTTTGTGGGAAGCGTACCAGGGGGAAGGCTTGGGGCTGGTGTTGCCCTCTGCATTGTTACCGTGTATAGATTTTTGTTACTGTGATGGATTTGGCTTTCTGGTGTCTGATGCTTTGGTTCTGTCTTCCATGTGGAGAGTCTGTTGTATTTGTGCCAGAATATTCATGGCTGCTGTAGGTGCTGTGAATATTACATTGGTGCTACAGGAAGGAAGGAAGGAAGGAAGGAAGGAAGGAAGGAAGGAAGGAAGGAAGGAAGGAAGGAAGGAAGGAAGGAAGGAAGGAAGGAAGGAAGGAGGAAGGAAGGAAGGAAGGAAGGAAGGAAGGAAGGAAGGAAGGAAGGAAGGAAGGAAGGAAGGAAGGAAGGAAGGAAGGAAGGAAGGAAGGGAGGGAGGAAGGGAGGAAGGAAGGGAGGGAGGAAGGAAACAAGCATCTATTAAGTACCAAGTATGTTCCAGGGACTGCACCAAGAACTTTACAAATATTACCCCATTTGATCCTCACAACAAGCCTAGGAAGCTGAGGCTATTATTATCTCTATTTTACAGTTGAGGAGACTGAGGCAAACAGGTTAAATGATTTTCTCAGTTACATACCTGGATTCTGTCTTCCTGACTGTAGGCCCAGTGTTCAACTTCAGCTTAAAAAAAATATGTCAAGCATTTGGGATTGCTATTTACTATTATAACCTATCAAGACATAAAGTATTAGAAAATATCCTGAGGCACAAAAAGGTTAACTGACTTTCCCATGGCCACACAGTAAATAAATGTCAAAAGTGGAATCTGAACCCAGTTCTTCCTAACTCCAAGTCAAACAAACAAACACAAGAACAAAGATCCACTAAAGCTACTACCACCGAGGTTTTGGTTGTTGTTTTTAGCACCAAACTAGGATAAACAATTGATTGCCTGTTGCTGTTCAGTCATGTCCAACTCTTCATGACCCTATTTGGAGTTTTCTTGGCAAAAATACTGGAGTAGCTTATCGTTTCCTTCTCCTGCCCATTTTACAGATGAGGAAACTGAGGCCAACAAGATTAAGTGATCTGCCTAGGGTCACCAGGTAACAGGTATCTGATGTCGAATTTGAACTCAGGTTTTCCTGACTCCAGGCTCCAAGTTCTGTCTACTGCACCACTTGGTTGCCCTATTTATTGCCCACCAGACCCCATATATATCCCTCTCTACCAAAGTCCCTCCATTCTATAAGGACTCAATTCTTCCCTGGGGCAAGCTCTTCTCCTAGCTTGTTGAAATGCTGGGAAGGCAAATTTTCCCAACCTGAATTTCATTGCTGGCTCATGTTCCCAGACCTATGCCAATGTACTTATTTAATTATTTAATCGGATGAGTTCTTTACTTTCAATGGGTAAATTTTGCATAAACTCCATTTAAAATAGCAGGTAACTTATTATTAAAGAAAGCCCTAAATGCCTATTTTTCCCCGGCTCAGTTTCAGCGGCAATTAGAAATAACTAGACTCATCTGCTGTACAGTACTTCTCTCTGCAAAGTGATTTGCTGTACTCAGGAAGCTTCATTACATTCTTCATTAAGTTTACACGGTTTCTTGAAAACAGACAAGATGCCAAAATGATATCTCATTTCTCACCACTACTCGGCCTTTCCTCCTCCTCCTCCCCATCACCATTATCCCTGCATACCCCACATACATACACCTCCAAAAAAAGTTACTTTCCTTGGTTTTAAGAAGACCTTACATGAGCAAATGGAGTAACCTAAGAGTTCTCCTTTAAAAAACTCAAAAATCATTATTTAAAGTATAGATCACATTCATAAGGTAATGAGAATGAGCTTTTTCCTAAATTTTCAATCACTTTCACTAAAGCTTTTATGAGCAGCAAATCGATTAGCCTAAATGCTTGTTCCATTTGCTATACTATATGCTAGCAAACATGGGTTTCTGCAGGACCAGAAACCAAGTCCGCACAGGTGCAGTCTTAGTATTCAAAGTAGAGCTCTATCTTGTGCTTATATTTTTAGGAATAGACTAGAGGACATTCCCAAAGTGAATTATTGATGATCTAGTTTTGTCTGAAGTTGCAGATAGAAAATAATGAGTCTTCTCAACATTCAGTAGCTAGTTCTAAAGCAAACCTTCTCATTATGAAATGTGTAGTTTCTTTGTCTGACCCCTATCATTCATCTTTTTTTCTCATAGGAAAACATGAGATCAGCTGGAAGGCCAAGGATTTTCTTAGCAATACAGCTATTCTGCTCGGTTTTTAGGGGACCCAAAACTCTTAGGAATCTACCTCCTTCTCCGACATAATTCTATTTCATCATTGTTTACATGGAACGTTTTTTAAAATTCAGAAATGTTAGAAACAAAATTCTGAAAAATTAGAATTTCTAGTCACATATCTCCAATTAATAAACGTTTTTAAGCTTCTACTTATGTTTTCATTTACCAGGCATTGTGCTAAGCACTATGTGTAACGGGTGTATATGATTCCTTTTCATAGACAAGGAAACAAAGAAGTTAGGGATGGGTCAGAGTTAAAACTGTTTCTGACTCAGTGTATACAGTGAGGCTCACTCACTGAGGCAGTGTATACATATGCACCTAGATAAGCCAGTCTGGTAAATCCTTCTAGTGAACAACCAGTCAAAAAAAAATCAGAACAATTGATTTCACCCAGATGGTTAATACCAATACCCAAATGGTCAAAACCCTTCTTTCAGGGCTTAGACAGGAATCCTAAGGTTTTCCAAATACAAAGAAT
Source organism: Bettongia penicillata ogilbyi (assembly GCA_023548195.1). Taxonomy (NCBI): domain Eukaryota; kingdom Metazoa; phylum Chordata; class Mammalia; order Diprotodontia; family Potoroidae; genus Bettongia; species Bettongia penicillata. The sequence goes on from JAJHZJ010000589.1 coordinate 994,270, forward strand.
GAATGTACTTCCCTGGGTAGAATCTAATAGATTACCATTCCTATTCCAGGGGTGGGGAAGGAGGGGCCTCCAGGCCTTGAAGCCCTGTACAGGTTCCCCATCCCTGGCAGACTAATGCATCAATACAGGAAGTTAGGAATCTCTCAAGTCTTTACAAAATGGACTAGTAATCTTTTTTTAGCTAATGGGCCTGATTTTCATTATTCTGCATGTTTGCAGCACTTTGTGTACATAATGGAAATTTCACATACATAAGAATTTACAAGAAAAGACTCCACTAAAAGAGTTTAAGGGTTTTTTAAGGCTTATTTTCCCTCATAATAAATAAGTCATTTTAGTGGAAATACTGTAATGTGCAAATGACCTTCAAAGGCTCCATTTTTCAAACCAGGGTTTCCCCCAAATCATCTCAAATGGTTCCTAATTATGGTGGATACGCTAACATAAACCTGCTCCACCACTTCTAATCTCCTCCCTTTCACTACACCAAGGATATGGAAACCACTACAGACATGTTTAAAACCTTACAGTGCCAGACCAAGGCCTCTGGAGTCAGCACACTCCCAGAGCAAAGGGGGTGACGTCATTCAGAAGCTAGAGACATGGAGTTGGCTCGATCTCGGGGTAATCATTTGGCCTCTGGTTAGTCTCTCACATGTCTATACAACCCTTGTTTACATAATGCCTGCTTCTCTAGCTCTGGCCTTTTAATGACCACTTTGCCCACATACAACAAATAGAAGTAAAATAGACCCCCTGGCTGGACCCCAGAAACTAGAGAGCTACAGATAATGTTCAGACAAAGAAGGCTAACCCAGAACCCCCAAGGACCACATCTCCCTAGCTTCACCTGTATTTTCAGGACAACTCTCTCCACCCCCATAGAATGCCAGTGGCCACATGCAAAACAGCAGTGGCCTGCAGCTGAAGCAGGCCCTCAAGTATGCAACCCGAGGTTAATTACCAGTCCCAGAAGAGCAAGATTCACAGGTGTCACTTCCTCCAGCACCCTTTCTCACTAGCCTACAAAGCAGCTGTGCTCAGAGGAAAATGGAGAGCTCAGCTACCTGCCTGCTGCTGCTTTCCTCCAACTCAGAAGGCCTTGATCTGCCATGATATCCCTCTGTCCCACAACTGTTCCGAGGTGATGATAACACTACTGGGTGAGAGGGAAAGAGTGGGGTGACCAGTCGTTTTGAAAAAATAGACTCAGAATTGGCAAACAGATTGAACAAATGGTCAGAGCAGGGCTGCATACAGGAAGACATGTGTACACAAGTAATGTACTTTCTTGTGGGAACACAAAAAATAGTGATGAGGCATGTAAAAATGCATGAACACTTGAGTGGGAGACAGGAGGGTTGGAAATTCTGACTGGAGCCTTAGTGCCTGCAAATAGAGTATTTCCGCCCAAACGTAGTTACACTGGGAGAGAAAGAAGGATTGGTTTCTATCTAAACAGACTTTACCTCATCACACTTTTGTATTACACTCACCTGTGTATATATATAATGTGCTCAACCTCCCTCTTAAACATGGAAGCTCTTTGAGGCCTGGGATTGTCATTCTTTACTTTGGTACGTTATTCCTTTGCATGCCTGACGTAGCAGTTGCTTGACAAATCTGCAACACAAAGAAAAGAAAAACTGGGGAAAAAATCAGCTTTGTAAAGGTATAGCAAAAACAAAACAAAAAACCCACAAAAGCAAACCTAGGAGCCAATGTATAATATTTGCCCAGCTTATGACAACCAGAATCAAAGTACATAGAGCTATATTCTTTTAAAATGGATAAAACAGTAGAATGCACACAGAGGAGTAGAACAGTGAGAAATAGTGAAGTTACACTCATCTCTGATTAGTCTTTTAACAGAAAGCTGGGGACCCTTGAAAGATCCACAGCTGAAAGAAAAACAAGGAGAACTTGGAGAAGGTTCAGAAGAGAGCCACAAGATGATTAAAGGGATAGAAAATAAGGCCCAGGAGGAAACTGAGTTTACTTAGCTTGGAAAAGACAAGGCTAAATCATAATTCAATAATTATTTTCAAATATATGAAGCCTGGTGTCCAGCTGTTCTTTCTTAAGCAAAGAAAATGGGCTAAAATGAAAACACAAAGGATTTAGCCTAAATATAGAGCAATAGGGTAGTTAGGTGGAGCTATGGCTAGAATGCCAGGGTGGAGTTAGGAAGATTCATCTTCCTGAGTTCAAATCTGACCTCAGACACTTAGAAGTTGTGTGACTCTGGGCTATGAGTTATGACTTCTGATTGACTGATAAAAATGCACATAATGGTGGGGATTTTTGAACTCCCACTTAGGGTTCTCAGTAGATGCTAACATGTGAAACACTTTGAATTGGGCCTACTGTTCTGGGGGCTCACATGTGAAGGTAAACCCACGTGATACATTCACACGAGCTCTGAGAACTCTCCTAACCAGCCCCTTTTCTCTACTAGTCACATTATAGATGTTTAAAAATCCAGTTATGATTGTCTGAGAATGTTCCATTATAGGAGGGTGGGAGTGGAAGGAAGGGAATAGGCCTTTATGTAGGACCTACTATGTGCCAGGTACTAAGTACTTTTTACAAATATTATCTTATTTCATCTAGCTAGCCCACCAACTAACAAAGCTTCTGCCCATTTACCCCCTGAACCAAGTAAATAAAGAGAAAACCTTTTACAAAGTTTTCTGGACTTTTTTACCCCATTCTCTTTTTTCCCCCTCTATGAAATATTTGTATTCTCTCTACTCCATCTCCTGCAACCCAGATTAGAGAGTTGAGAAAGCACATGAGTTTATCTCTATAGCTAGAGCTCTGTGTAAGTGCATGTGCAGAAGAGAGTTGAATAGATATATATTTGTATTTTATAATGTAAGTGTAAATATATTTTGTATACATGTGAAATTTCACTTATTTTATATGTATGCATATATGTATACTCACACATATCTATACTGTAGATAAGTATAGACATAAAGAGATAGATAGATAGACAGATAGATGGATAGACTGTAGCTATAGCATCTCATGGCAAAAGTGAGATGGGACTGACAGACAGCTCTGGTAACTTCATGATATTAGAAGAAATGATGTCAGAAGAAGTCAAGGAAGACCCCTAGCACATTTCATGGACCCTTTGTTGTGAACCTTATATAGGAACTAGGAACACAGATTTAGAGCCAGAAGGAATTTAGAGGTTCCCTAGTCCAGAGGTGTCACATTTGCAGTCCACAAACCACAAGTAGCCCCAACACTTCCAAGTACAGCAGGAACAAGATTAAAATATAATTGGGAGATGTTTAACAAAATAAATATAAGTACAATAAAATATCGATAATATCACTTGTGATTTTCTAAATCAATATGTCCCCAGTCAGGATCCATTTCTATTTGAGTTTGACACCACCGATCTGGTCTACCCCTTCATTTTATAGATCAGAAAACTGAGTCCAAAAGAGGACATACTTAAGATTACACAGGTCTTAAATGGTAGAGCTGGTATTTGAACCCAGGTCTTTTGACCCTAAATCTAGGATTGTTTTCAATGTGTCATGCTTTCTCACTTCTAGAGAGAATGGACAAGATTTGCTTAGGATAGGCAGGTATGGATGAGTTACTTAATTGGATCAGTCACATTACTGAAAAGAATGCTTCCATTCATGTGACCACAATTTAAGTGCTTGAATATTTAAGTACATATAAATCAATGACCCCATAAAAGTATTTAGAGAAGCCAAAAGCTACATAGCACTTCACTATAAAAACTAAAAATCTGTTTTATTTTTGCATTCCACTTACTTTGTGCTCCATTTTCCCTTGAAATTCTCTAAATGACATTTTCTCATTAAAAAAAGAAAAAAATTAAATCTTAACCAAAAGACTGATAATGAAATAAATTTCATTATTAATTATTCATATACAGTTAAAGATTTTTCACAGCATTTGGTCAGATGATAGAGTGTCTGGGATCTATATGAGATTAAGCTGTGTTTTCCCCGATCCATTTCTTAAAGAAGAATTAGGAACTATAATTTTTATCTAATTTTCATGCATTTCTAAAATTACATATTTAACTCCTAAAATACATATTGATTTTGTTTACTTGGCTGTTTGGAGTGAGGGAAGGGATTACTTCCAAAGAAGTCACTTTTATCTAACTGAACTATATAAGACTATGTTGAAATGGTGAGGGAACTTTACAGCCTCTGGAATAAGTACACACAAACACACACATATAAAGCTTCCTTAGGAAGTAAGACATGGAAATAACTCTGCTTTTGGTTTTTAGTTGGTTCCCCAATCAATTTAGAAATATGCACATATATACATATATGTATATGTATAAGCAGCTTTGGAAACCGCAGACCCCTCCCCTTTCTCCTAGTCTTTTAGCTTCGTTATTTAAAACTTTGCTGATTCATCTGCTGACTTGAAGTAACCAGTACTCCTTTGTTCTTGAGTACAAAGAATAACTAACAATGACATGCTTTCAGGATATTAAGATTAATAAATCTGGAAAAAAGTTTTAAGCTTAGATCCAAACTGCCTTATAATAGTCAGGTTATGGGCAGATTCTGTCTTTGCCACAGGATTTCAAATCTATCCATCTTTTCATGTGTCCATGAGCCTGCCAGTGACTATACCCCTCCCCACAATCACTCTTCCTTTCCCATTCTCTTCTCCCCAACCTCCAAAAAAAAACCACCAACAATTTCTCTTCTTCCAGTAAATTGCCTGTTCTGAGAATTCACATTGGAATCTGCGGTAACTATTCTTTGCCTTCCAGTCCATTATACTCTTCTAGAAAGTGGTAGAGGGAAAGAAACAAAGACATGAGCTAAAAACCAAAGTGGGGGAATCTATCCTTTCAGAAATTTTTTAAAAATAAAGAAGTTTCACCACACAAACACAGTGTGGTTAGATTATAATTCAGCCAAAAGTTAATGTGGTCAGTAGCACTTCCCGAGACCCTACAAAACCCTGAACCAGTCCCATTATTGTTAGTAACACATATTCCTCTGTTTGAAATTTAAAGCCCTTCACAATCTGTCTCCAAATGCTCTTTTTAAACTGATTTCACATTACTATTCCTTGTGCACATTCATATTCCAGATAAATTGGCCTGTTCTCTGTTCCCTGGTAGGCAACATTCAATTCCCAGCTCCTTAAGGGCAGGGCCCACTTCACTTGTCTTCTATCTACAGGGCCTTGTACAGTATGTCACACACATAATAGGATGTATAAATGTTTTTTTTTAATTCATTGAATGATTGCTTCTGTACCTTTACAAGAATGATCATCTTGTCTGGAGTGAACTCCCTCCTTACCTGCTCCCTTCTAAAATTCCCACTGGATTAGAAAAGATCAGTTTATATCTCAGTCCTAAAGAAGGGAAATGCCAAATGCGCTCATTTCACATGTCAGCAAGGTTATGCTTATGATTCTGCAAGCTAGGCTTCAGCAATATGTGAACTGATAATTACCAGAAGTGCAAGCTGGTCTTTGAGGAGGCTGACGAACTAGAGACCAAATTGCCAATATTTGCTAGATTATGGATAAATCAAGAGAGTTCCAGAGAAACATCTGCTTCTATTTCATTGACTATACTAAAGCCTTTGTCTATGTGGATCACAACATAATGTGGCAAGTCACCGAAGGGATAGAAATACCTGATTTTCTTACTAGTCTCCTTAGGAACCTATGTCAATCAAAAGCACAGTTAACACAAAAGATGAAACAATTGGAATGGTTTAAGATTGAAAAGGAGCATGATAAGGCTTTATATCATCACCCTATTTATTTAACTTATATGCAGCTATATGATATACATCGTTCAAAATGCCAGGCTAGTTGAATCAAAAGCCAGAATTAAAGTTGCATGGAGAAATATCAACAGTCTCAGACATGTAGATAATACCACTCTGATGACAGAAAGTGAAGCATTAAAAAGCTTCCTGAAGAACATGAAAGAGGAGAGCATAAAAGCTGACTTAAAGCTTAACATTAAAAAAAAAACAAAAAAAAAACCCTAAGTTCGTGGCAAATAGTCCCATCACTTTCTGGCAAATAAATGGAGAAGAAATGGAACAGTTTTTATATTCTTGGGCTCAAAGGCCATTACAGATGGCAACTGTAACCATAAATTTAAAAAACACTTGTTCCTTGGAAGGAAAGCTGTGATTAAACTGGACACCATAGTAAAAGGCTGAGACATCACCTTGCCAACAAAGGTCCATATAATCAAAGATAAGGTTTTTCCAGTAGGAATTTATGGCTGTGAAAGTTGGACTACAAGGAAAGCACAAAACTGATGCTTTTGAATTGTGGTTCTAGAGAAGACTTTAGAGAGTCCCTTGTACAGCAAGGAGATCAAATCAATCAATACTTAAAGAAATTAATTCAGACTACTCAAATACTGAAGCTGAAGCTTACATATTTTGCCCATATAATGAGAAGACAGGACTCATTAGAAAAAACTCTTATGTTCAGAAAGATTAAAGGTGAAAGAAGGAGGGAACAGTAGAAGGTTAAGAGTGTCATGGAAGCGACGAACATAAGCTTAGACAAACATCAGGAGATGGTGGAGGATAGAAGGGCCTGCCTTCCTATGGACCACAGGGTCTCAAAGAGTCAGGACACAACTGACCAAATGAACAACAAAATCCTAAACTCCTTTCAAGGGTAAGCTCTGATGGTAATTTCCATAGAAAATCTTTCCCCATTCCTCTGCTACTAGCTTTCCCCTCTTCCATACCATGTAACTTTGTATTCATTTTGCATATATTTTGTATTTATTTGAGGCTTGATGACTAGCACCAATCTCCTAGAGCCAAGGCCAGTTATACACACCCCCCCTCCCCCATCAGGGATCTATGAGGTTGAGGCTGTCTTTCTCTAAAACTGTGGGCTCAAGGCTCCATTCTATTGTATTCCTCCCACTGTTAACTGTCAGTTGGGAGTGCCCCCAGTACCATTTAACAAGTTAACCTTTACAAAGAGATATTTACTTCAAAATATATAGCAATCAGAGTACAAATATTTTTCCCTCTCCCCAGTACTTAAGGGGAGAATGAGCTCAGACTAAATACAGTTTCTACATAGTATTAGCCTTTCCAAGTTCACTTTCCAATTGTGGATGAGTGGATAAGAGTGTATCTCTGCAACAATTAGACTGGATCAGAAAGGTCACTTCATACTTTCTATGGTGGATGGATTGCAGTTCCCAGACATTGATAGCTTTCTCTTCTGACCTGTCAAAGTCCACAGGGTCATGGCCAACTCCAATCTCTTTCACCTAAAATAGAGAAGAAGAAATGCGAAGAGACAAAGAACAGAGGTCTGCATACACACGTTGGCCTCAGATGGGAAGGATATAGATGATCTCTCCTTGCTTTCATTGAATATGTCATCAGAATGCAGCCAGACAAGACAAGAGAAACCAAAGGTTATGGGGGGGGGGGGGGGCGGGGAGGAGAACCATATATTTATGTGTATGTATGTATGTATGTATTTATGTATATTTTGTTGTTCATTCATTTTCAGTCATGTCCAATGCTCCATGATCCCTTTTGGGGTTTTCTTGGCAAAGAAACTGGAATGATTTGCCATTTCCTTCTCCATCTCATTTTACAGATAAGGAAACTGAGGGAAATAGTATTATGTGATTTGCCCAGAGTCACACAGCTAGTAAATGTTTGAGGCTACATTTGAACTCAGGTCTTCCTTACCCCAGGCCCAGCACTCTATCCACTGTGCCACATAACTATCCATTTATGTGTATGTGTCTACATTTGTGTGTCTATATATGTGTGTCTATATAAATACACACATGTATGTGTGTGGGTATGTGTACTTCTGTGTATGCGTAAGCATATATATGTGTATTTGTATTTGTATGGATGTGTGTATTTGTTTATGTATAAATATTATGTATTTGGGCATGTATAAATATATACATATATGAGCATATGCGTGTCTGTATTTGTACATATAAATACATGCATATGTGTACATGTATACATATATGTATGTATTATGCATGTATATATGTAAATATGCATATACTCACGCATGTATATGTGTGTGTGTGTATATATATATATGTTTATATTTATATATGGTTAATGGACTAGAACCAGTTTGCCCATGCTCCAAAGTCCCCATGGGGATTACATCAGCCAAGCACTCTGCATATGTTCCTAAGAGTTGAACTCATTGGTCCTGTTATACTTCGATGTGTACATATTGTTTCCTTCCTATAGAATGTAAGTTTCTAGGGAACAAAGATTGTGACCTAGACCTTTGGGTCCATAGAGGCTTTTATTGAGTTCAAGTCAATAAATCATCAGACATTAATTAGATATATACAGTATTCTAGGTACTGGGTACACATTTCTGGAATTTGGGAATGTACATCTGAGGCCTCCATTCTGAACTCGTCTTCTGGGTAAATCAGTCCCACAGAACCAATAAACATTTTATCAATGGATCCCCACTAGTGGATCCAAGTAGTAGAGTTAAAGAACCTTCTCTAAATGAATCCAAGTGCCCTTTAATAATATCCCATTTTCCTCACCATCACTGTTTGAAGTTACCTTATAAAAATGAAAAATTTATCTTTCTGATTTTTTTCACTATTCTACATAGTCCTGATGTTGGAGGACAAAATAATTATTTTAAAATAAGAAAATCTTTACTATCTATAGTGCCATAACAATATGTCAGTAATATTTCACTAAATAAGATACAATCAGCACAATTCTCCCTTGTAGGCACATGATTGCTCCCAGATGGAAGAGAGATTAACCTGACATTTGTTTGCTCACCCCATAATACCACCTGAAGGGTAAAGTATGGCAGAGTGAAAAGAACTTTGAACTAGGTGCCAAGAGACCAGAGTTCTAATTCTAGCTTTGTTATTAACTAATTTGAGAGCTTGGGAGAAATTGACTTACCTCCCTAGATCTCAGTTTCCTCACTTGTGAAATAGAGAAAGTAATCCCTGTCCTACATACTTCAACAGGTTGTTGTGAGAATGCACATGAAGGCTCTTTGAAAAAGATACAAAGGATATAAACAGGCAGTTTTCCAATGAAATAATCAAAACAATTTGTAGTCATATTAAAAAGTGCTTTAAATCATTATTGATTAGAGAAATGCAGATTAAAACAACCTTGAGATATCATTTTACATCTATGAGATTGGCTAAAATGATAGAAGGGAAAAGTGACAAATGTTGGAGGGGATATGGAAAAATAAGGACACATTCATTGTTTGTAGAATTATGAAATGATCCAACCATTTTGGAGAGTGCAATGTGGAATTATGTCCAAAGAGTTATTAAACTGCCTATACCCTTTAACCCAGCAATACCACTAGTTGGTCTATTTCCAAAGATGATTAGGAGAAAAGGAAAAGAACTTATATGTTCTAAAATATTCATAGTAGCTCTCTTTATGGTGGCAAAGAACTGGAAATTGCGGGGATGTCCATCAATTGGGGAATTGCTGAACAAGTTGTGGTGTATGATTGTGATGGAATACTATTGTGCTATTAGAAATGATGAACTCAATTATTTTAGAAAAACACGGAGAGGCTTTCATGAAATAATGAACAAAATGAAGACAATGGAGAAAACACTGTATACAGAAACAGCAATATTGTTTCAAGAACAACTGAGCAAGTAAGTTATTTTGTCTTTTATAAATACACAAATTAACCACAAATTAATCAAATTCTAGGACATAGAAAAAAGATGTTGTCTGCATCCAGAGAAAGAATTAATAAACAGAAGTTTGTATAGAATAATTTTACATATACATATGTGTGTATATGCATACATACATACACATATTTGTGTCTAATAATAGTCATCTCTCTAGGGTGGGAAGGAGAGAAAAAAGGAAAAAGAGAAATTTCCATGATAATTTTGTTGTATACTTGAAAGATATAGTAAGTTGTACGTAGTAGATTTGCAGTTTCATGTGCAAATCTTTTTTTTTAATTGTACTGTTATGGAAATGCTTATTTTATTCTATTAATTAAAAATAAAATTAATTAAGAGAAAAAGATACATGTTTATAAAAATTAAAGTCACATAGCAATATCAGGGCAAACAAATTTATATACTAGATAGGGTGTTCTCCCCTTCTTCAACATCTGTCGTCCCTTCAAAGAATCTTAATCCATACAACTAGGGCCACCCCAAAGACTGCTTTCCTTGATGAGACATTCCTTGCTATATTCCCAGCTTCCTTGGGATTGTCCCACCATGCTTCCATTCCTCATTTTCCTTTCAACTCCCATCACTACCCTTTCCTGCACCTCATTATGGATTTTGTATATTTCCAAGGTGAAAATGAACCAATCTGACAAAATAGTCCATGTTAATGGTCTAATGGGAGAAGGGAAGAGGATACTCTCAAGGGCTCTCCTCTTGTAGATAACATATTTGCATTTAACAGTAGCTTTATAAAGACAATCCTTCCATTCCTGTGGTCACACACCAAAAAAAAGTAAAATGCTAAAATTTTCAGGTTAAGAAGGATAGGATATATCACAGCATTCTAGTAATGGAGATATTTCTGAACAGATAGATCCCTGAAGTACCTTGCAAATGATTCCATAGAACCAACCACTCCTAATTTACCTTAATACTATACACATGTCTATATCTTCACCTTGGTAGTAACAGTAGTAATAGCGGTAGCGGTGGGGTTGGAGGTAGGGGTCATGGTAGGTGTGGATAGTTGTAGTCTCTAACATTTATATAATGCTTTAAGTTTTGCAAAGCTTTTACATAGATTATCTCATTTGATCCTCACAACCACCATGAAATAAAAGTCTCAGGGGATTATCATCCCCATTTTACAGATGAGGAAATTGAGGCCAACAGAGGTTGAACATCTTACCTCATAGCTAATCAGTGACTGAAGCAGTTTATAACCCCAGACATATGTCAATTTGTACAGGATCAAATAATTTGGTCACTATTTTCCCATAGCCCCAAATAAAATATTATTGTGCTTATTTGAAAGGTTTTGGAAAGCTGACTAAAACTATTTTGAAAACTCGATGGGGCCAGATGCTTCACTCTTCTGTTTCTCCTCTACCACAAAATTTGAGGCCATCTGGGGCTGAGCGCGTTTATGATAGTGATCATCTATAAGGAGTCACTCTGTATATAAGAGATTTGGAATGGATGAAATAATTAAACTAAGTTTTTTTCTTTGGCATTAAGCTGGATAACATTTGAAAAAACTGGGTAGTGCTTTCTATGACCCTAAGATACTATTATAAGAACCCTTATCATTGACAAATTATTTAACCTCACTGTACCTCTGCTTACCTATCAATCATATGAGGGGGTTTTAATAGGTGATCTCTATGTTTCCTAGTATCTCTCAACAACACAACCTTCTCCTGCTCTTTACCCTTCCCCAACTACCATTACTATGGTACTTAGGGTCATAGTTGGAGAGTTGGCAGGGACCCTGGTCTCCTCCTCATTTTACAGATGGGGAAATAAACCTCAGAGAAATGAAATGATTTGTCCAAGTTTACATAAGTATCATGTGGTGGGGCTGAAATTTGAATCTAAATCATCTGACTCCAAACCCAAACTCCAAACTCTCATCTTCAGATGGCCACAAGGGATGAGGTAGAAATGAAGAGAAGAGTGAAGCAACCCGTCCACCATTTTCAAAATTATTTTCTTCCACCTTTTCCAATTTTTTGAATGGATACAGTATTGTTTTGGGGTAGCAGAAGATAAATAATAATACAGTTGTCTGGGGTTTGTACTAAAATAGTAAATACCATCATCATTATACTTACAAATTACAAAAATGTGTACTCAGAATGGATAACTATGCCCTAATGCTCATCATTAGTGAGATTCAGCAATAATTTCTTAAGTATCCCATATGATATTATCAACCTATGGACCTAATACTATGGTGGAATGTATTTTCTAACAGTTACTGAATGTGTTTAACACATAAAAATGGGTAATCTGTGCACATGTTGGAGCCTTTTCTGGAAAAGAATATGGATACAGATCTACTCACACAGGCATACACAAAAACCACAACCAGCTCAGAAAACAAATGACACTGGGTTTATGCCATTCTTTTTCATCTCAACATCTTTCAGTAAAGCCTTAGCATGGAGAGCTAAAAAATTAGCTTGCCTTGAAAAAAAAATGTCCAAATGTTTCTGATGTGGCAGGATCTTGGATTTTCCAAGGCAAATAAGCCTTTCAGCTTATGATGGCTGCAGCTAGGGCAATGATTCTTTGATTAAGCTTCATTGAGTCCTAGAGTCCACAATCCAGCAACCACATGCTGGGGGGTGTGAGAGCCTCACAGGTGGCTGACCCTGATGTCTGCAGCAAAATAAGAGAAAGAGATTGGGAGGGGAAGAGGAGAGGGTTGGGAGAAAAGCAGAAATTAGAAGATAGGGAAATTGCAGAAAGGGTAGAAGGAAAAAGAGAGGAATGGAAATGAATATGAGAGAGAAAGAGAATGAGTTTTTCCTGAATGGTTGACAGCTAAATAGAGCCTTGTCCCAGCTGGAAGAAGAGACTTGAAGACACAAAACAGCATTGGAAATTATGTATGAATTCTGAAAAATAGTGCCCAGCCTATCAAATCTCATGAAGTTGCCCAATAAAAATGTTATGCGGTTGAATTGAAGCAGCAAATGAATTAATTGCATCATTTTCGTGACATTTGCCTAAGTCTTATACACATTAATAACTGTACATCTGCTGAACAAAATTTTCCTCCCACGTGAGAAATGCAAATCCATCCTATTGTTTTAGAGCTGCTGGACTACAGATTGTTACCTTTCTCCCTCCCTCTTGAGGTATGGATTAGACTACAGTACATTCATTTATCAAGGACTGAAAGCTGCCTTTTCATCCATTTTCAGAGATGACATCTTCATTGATAGTTCAATAGAGCCAGCCAAATGATGAATAATAGTCTGAAATATGAATTTGGGGGTAAGTTTGGGACCTACAACAGGAATAATTCAACTCATTAGTCAAAAACACTTAGTTCACTACATAGTTTTATTCTTAAAGAAACAAGAACATGAAATTTGCCCTATGAAAGCTACATTAACTTAGGTAGGATAAAATATGATGCTCTTGCCAAAAGAGGAGGCAAAAGTAGATATTGAGGTCACTGAACCTCTTCACTTTAATCTGAAATAATGAACATCTGAAAAGTTAGTGACAGATCTTAGGGTCATTGTTAGAGAGTTGGCAGGGACCCTAGCCTCCTCCTCATTTTACAGATGGGGAAATAAACCTCAGAGAGATGAAATGATTTGTCCAAGGTCACATAAGTATCATGTGGTGGGGCTGAAATTTGAATCTAAATCATCTGACTCCAAACCCAATATTCTTTCCATTCCACCACCATCTCATTGCTTATCAATTTTAAATTGACTACTCCATTTACTCATCAAGCAGATCCTATCATACAAACTCCCCACCTATGAAATTTTCAGCATTTTTCTTGTGGGTTGCAGAAATTGTTGAGATATGTGTATATTCCTTAGTTCTCAGGTTCCTGTTACAAAAAGCATTCTTCTGCTCTCACTTCTTTTTCCCACACGAGGCTATTTATCCCTTGACTATGTTAATGACCACATGTGAACAATTACATTGCAGGAGAAATTGCTGACTCACTTGGTTTGAACTTAGCACACCACAAATACACTTATTTGTATCTTGTATTTGAGAAGTTAAAGTAACTTGCTCAGGGTCTCACCATCAAGTGTGAAATGCGAGATTTGAACGTAAGCAATCTTAACTCGGAGGCCAATCTCAGAACCACTAATCCACAATGCCTCTCCTACCCTTTAAAGACAAGTTTCTTCACTAACAATCCACTCCACCAGTGAAACCACAGGTTCATCCTCACCCCCAAAGAATCAACAGTGGGAAAGGGAGAGCATTTAGGAAATAAGGAGAGGGTATCCTATCAGCTCCCCAGCTCAAATTGGGAAGTTACTAGAGGTAAACGGGAATCTACCACAACATTCTCAAAACTTGGATTTATTTGTTACTTCTGACGCTAAAGACAATTCTCCAGGGAAGGAAGGAGATTGGCAGAGATAAACAAAGACAGACGCGGGGATGAGCGGGGGTGGGGGGTGAGAGACAAGAATGGGAGAGAAAAACGGGGAAGGAGGAGAGGGGGAGAGGGAGAGAAAGAGAGACACAGAGAAAGACTGGAGGCAGAGAGTGAGACAGAGATAGAAGGTGTGTGTGTATGCGTGTATGTGTGTGTGTCTGTGTGTGTCTGTATGTGTATGTCTGTGTTTGTGTGTCTGTGTCTGTGTGTGTCTGTGTGTCTGTGTGTGTGTATGTGTGTGTCTGTGTCTCTGTGTGTGTGTCTGTGTCTGTGTGTGTCTGTGTGTGTGTCTGTGTGTGTGTGTGTGTCTGTGTGTGTGTATCTGTGTCTGTGCCTGTGTGTCTGTGTGCCCGCGGAGACAGGCTAGAGCTCCTTCCGCTGGCCGCATGCAAGCCAGCTGCACAGTGGGAACCGAGAGATACAAGCCTGCCCATGTAACAGATGCAAGTTTCCCGTGCTCCTGTTCAGCTGGGAATGCATTCTGGAAAAGAGAAATAAATCACACGGAACTTGCTGTCATTTCTCTACCTTCTTGCAAAATCCTCTGACACTCCTGCCTGACTGGCTCGAGCTGCGGTAGTTTTTAAATGAAGTCTGGGAGACTGGCATCCACCGCACTGCCTAATTTTTAGCTAATACCTTGGTGGGTTCTGCGTTCGCATCTGGCCAGTGCCGTCATGCTGGGTATGATTATAATAGGCTGCTGCTCTTTCCCAAGCAGGAAACTGGAATACTGCTACTGACAGACTAAACAGGGGCTGCTTCCAAGCCCAAGCACATCACAGCCAGTGAAGGGTCTGCGGTGCGGGACTTTTCCCAAGGCATAAAAAAAAAGAGAGAGAGGGAGAGAGAGAGAAATGTGTTAACTGTGCTAACAGTGCCAAGTAATATGCTTCGTTAAAAATTTAATCACCTGCAAGTGCAAAACAAGTGCAAAGCAATCATGTTGTAATTAGCGCAGCAATTAACACCTCCCTTTTCGATAGCACATGCATCCTAGGAAGTGCAGGATTGCAAGTGTTTATGCTGCTGACAGACTCAGTTCCTATAGAGAGGGAAAAATTGCTTAAATAGATTTTTTTTTTTGGCATTTAGGCTATTATGTGTTCATGAAACCTCAGGACCAGCTGCCATATTGGTTTTGTGTGAAAGTTGCGGCTCTGGATAGTGTAACTAACAAATGTACTGACTTTATGTGCTATCACAAGCCAGTCTTCAGCATTTCTTCCACTCTGTAAAATTAAAATGCAAATAATAAATTAGCATTGTGACCAGATGAGTCATGCATGGCCTAGAACTCCTGCCTAAGAAGTCTTTTCTTTTTGGGTCAAAAAGAAAATCTTTCCTACTAGGGTCAATAGAAACTAAAAGCCTAAATTTACTTATTCTGTCACTTTCTCCCTCCTCACCCTTGACCCCCAAAAAAGTATTCTGATGGCTTCAACCAATGGCTATTCATGTAATCCAGCAAATGTCAAAATACCCCCGCTTTCCTGAAAGGGAAAAAAGCAAAGTTGAGGACAGGTGACTATTTCCTTGAGTCCCATCTCCTGCCAAACCCTAGTAGAAGAACATGCCCTGGAGCCTGATAACAGGGATTGATAAACACCAAAGTTGTAGAAGTTGCCAGATTGGTACCCAATTGTATATTTACTAGCCAATAACCTGATTTATGGGTGGCAGAGACTTAGTTCCTGCCCATTGGTGGCATATTGAGAAATCATAGCAGTAAGAAAAATGCAGTTTATAGTTGTTCAGTTACGTCCAACTCTTCGTGACCCCATTTTGGAGTTTTCTTGGCAAAGATACTGGAGTGGTTTGCCATTTCCTTCTCCAGTTCATTTTATAGGTAAGGAAAAACTTAGGGAAACAGGGTTAAGTAACTTGCCCAGGGTCACGGAACTAAGTAAGTGTCTGAGGTCATATTGGAACTCAGGAAAATAAGTCTTCCTGACTCCAGACCCAAAATTCTATCTATTCTGCCACCTAGCTGCCCCGAGCAAAATCTAGTTGACCATCTCTAGTGGAATAGTACTTAAATATTTTTCCCTATCTTAG
This sequence comes from Bettongia penicillata ogilbyi, assembly GCA_023548195.1. Lineage (NCBI taxonomy): Eukaryota > Metazoa > Chordata > Mammalia > Diprotodontia > Potoroidae > Bettongia > Bettongia penicillata. Next base: position 1,010,481 of record JAJHZJ010000589.1, read on the forward strand.
GTCTTTGTCCTATAAATACAAAGGAAATTTTTAATTCTGCCATTCCAAGGTCTGTGTAACTAGGCTTTGCTTAACTACACCTGAAATTAGTCAGAGCCCAAAGTCTGTAAGGAGATAGTCTGCACATATTAATTCATACATATTGAAAAATGTTAATCTTTCTGGCACTTCTGAAACTAGAACTATATTTAAAAGAATTTTTTGTTTGGCCATCAGAAGATGATATATTAAATAGCCCTAGATGAATGACCAAACAGTTATGTTACTTAAATGATCCGAAATAATGGATCTAGTGAAAGAAACAAATAAAATTTAGAGTTATGGAAACTCAAAGCAAAAAGGATATTGGTGACCATCTAAACAACCTCTTCGTTTTACAGAAAAAGAGATGAAGATCCAGAGACATGAAGTGATTTGATTGAGATGACACAGTAAGTTAACATCAGCTAGAACTAGTGATTCCTAACCCTTGATTCTCACTGGGTCACACTTCATGAGACTAATATTATTATTATCACCGACATTATTTTTTAATGATTCGCACAGAGTTTTAACCTGCTCTGGAGAAAAGGATGCTTTTCAGACATAAAAAGCATGAGAATATGGCATTTGGAGAGAAGAAAAATTCTCTTAGCCCAGAGTATTCACTTTTGTCCTACAGTTGACTAACAGTACAAAAGGCAGTGTGGAGTAATGAATAGCAAGCCAATCTCAAAGTCGGGTAGTACTGGGTTCAAGGCCTGAATTTAATACATATTGTCCATGGAACTGAACAAATCACCCTACCTCTTATAGTCCAAAGAAATTCTCTAAATTCTAAGTTTAAAAATAACAAAAAGGTAGGATCATCTGTATTGGTAGATGAATTCTCATCCTTGGGAATTTCCTTTGTCAATCAAGTCATAGATCTGCTCCAAAAATAATAATAATAACAATAGTTCATACTTATATAGTACTTAATATTTGTATATATGTATATATAATATATATTTACTGTTCGTAAGATATTTTAAATACATTATCTAATTCGATCTTCACAATACAATGAATGTATGTGCTATTATTATCACCATTTTACAGATGAGAAAACTGAGCCTCAAAGAGGTTAAGTGACTTGTCCATTCATACAGCTAGAAAATGCCTGAGATTGTATTCAAACCCAAGTTTTCCTGACTATGGATCTAGTCCTCTCATCCATTCCAACACAGTACTGTTGATTAGTATGAGCTGGCTCCAATTTGAACATTCTGTGGGGTCTATGGAATGTGATGACTATTAACTTTTCTCTTTTGCTATTTCCCTTTATGATTATGTCCAAAAGATTCCTTTGTTCAAGATCAGTAGCCTATAGCAGAGAGCTAAGGGAAATGAGACTTCAATGAGATAAAGGATGCCAGAGAAAGTGGGACAAACTGTTACCACAAAGTCAAACTGGAAAGTTTGGTGACAAGCAAAATGAAATCCCTATCTAACTGATGCAAAGAGTACACAACAGTCAGATCACATGCAGAATCCCTTGAAATAGACAGCACCCCCATATTTGTAGCTTTTCATTCAGTCCTGCAAAAAAAGTTAGCTTGTCTAGATCAACAATCCTATTAGCATTACAATTGTTTGTGAAAGCCACGGTCAAAGATATTGTCCATCACATCACTTAATGTCCTTTATACAAGGATGCACAGGATAAATTCTTATTTGAACTTCACCTCAGGAAAAAAGATCTGTCTCTGCTGATGAATTTGTTTGACCAAACAGTGTACCCACTGTCTTCTCTTTTTTGCCAGAGTTGTCCAGAAACTGAGGGCCATACTTATTGCACATCCAATGTATCCTTAAGAACTTGGGAGTATCTACCTCTTCTGTTTCCTTTAGGCAGGATCTCTACTTTGGATTATCATTAAATGTTTTTGTTTTTTAAACTGCTGCCTTGCATCTTAGCCTGTAAATTGACTCAGATTCTCTTGAAACAAGCAACATATCAATGGTCAATAATATTGCCACAGTTTTCACTGTCAGTCTCTTGGCTCGTTTGGAGTCTTCCCAACCCTCAGACAAGACGTGATTTTATTGGCATATTCCCTAGGAGGAAACTCCCTATACAGTTCTGCTCTTCTCCACAGCTATAGTTAAGTGCCTCATTCACAATCACTCACACACAACTGGTACTCAGAAGAGAAGGGACTTGAAGACTGATTTTCCTGAGTAAAGTCAACTCTCCATTCACTGCATCATCCTTAAGTCAACGTATAAGAATAAAACCAAGCCTAAAGCAAGCTACTGATGACCTGCTGATCCATCAGATCTTAGTTCCCTGATCTATAAAATACAGGAGTTGGACTATATGACCCCTGAAATTCCTTTCTCCTTTATATAAATCTTAAAGCAGAATCCTATCCAAACAATAATTAACTTTGGTTCTAGAGCTGAACCTTACACATTATCTATCTATAGAATGATAAAACCATAGATTTAGAAATAGAAAAGACCTTAGAAATTATGGAATCCACTTACTCCACAGCATAGAAAAGGAAACTGAGGTCTAGAGAGGTTATATATCATCAAGACTACATGGGGTAAATCAAGTCAAGTCAACAAATATGTATTAAATGTTTACTATGTGCCAGGCACTTGTGTTAAGCCTTGGGAATATAAATGCAATCAGAAAGAAAGATGGCCCCTGTCTCCAAGGAACTTAACTTGTAATTGGGGAAGAAAACACATCAAAGGAAACTAAAAGGTAGAGAAGGGGTGGAAAAAGTGGGGAGGCAATAGATCAGTAGAGAAAATCCATAGAGTCAAGAATAAAGAGTAAAAAAAGAATTGGAAACTGAGGAATATCTGAACAAGTTATGGTGTACAATTGTAATGGAATACTATGGTGCTATAAGAAATGATGAGCAGGATTGTGTCAGAAAAACCTGGAAATACTTATATGAACTGATGCAAAGTGAAGTGAGCAGAACCAGGAGAACATGTACACTAACAGAAATATTGTATGGTGATCAATTGTAAATGACTTAGCTATTCTCAACAACACAATGATCTAAGACAATTCCAAAGAACGCATGAAAACCGCTATCTACCTCCAGAGAAAGAACTGAGGGAATTTGAATGCAAATAGAAGCATGCTTTTTTTTACTTTATTTTCTTGGTGTTGCTATGGCGGGGGGAGTATAGAAATTTGTGTTTTCTTTCATAATATGACTAATTTTTTCATAACATGAATAATATGGAAATATCTTTTCCATAATTGTACATGTGCAACCTATGTCAAATGGCTTACTTCTCAAGGAGGGGTGAGAGGAAGAAGGATAGGACAGCATTTGGAATTCAAAATTTTTAGAAATGAATTTTAAAATTTTTTTTACAAGTCATTGAAAAAAGATTAAAAATTAATCTAAAAGTTTTTAAGAGTAAAGGGCAGAGAGCAATGAATATGTGACTAACCTTGGGACCTTTCTTTAAAATGAGAGATTCTATGATGAACCAATCAACACTACAAATAAAATGTTTCCTTATCTTAAAAGGAAAATTCAGAAACCAAGAAACTAACCAGGTTTAGGACTTAGAACTCTTGTACGAGTCTATGGATGATTAGAGGTGGCTCCATACATAATGTTGAGGCAATAGAAAGCTAAATGTTACAGTACAGAGAGCGCTAGACTTAGGGTCAGGAAAGATCTGAATTTAAAAACATATATGAGTGTGCGTGTGTGTATATATCACTACAGGATATGTGCAGCATATATACATATGTGTATATATGTGTATACATAAAACATTTATATAGACCAGGCACTGTACTAGGCATTTCATAATTATTTCTCATTGGATCCTCACAAAAACCCTGAGGAAGAAACTATTATGATCTCCATTTTATAGATGAGGAAACTGAGGCAAACAGAAGTTAGTGAGTAGCTTAGGATCCCACAGCTAGTAAGTGTCTGAGGCCAGATTTGGACTCAAACCTTACTGACTCTAGGCATGGCACACTTACACACACACACACACACACACATATACATACACACAAACATACGCAAGTATGTTCACTCTCATGTATGTATGTATATATCATACAAACATATATATATAAAGCAATAAAGATCTTAGAGCACTATAAAAATGTTAGCTATTATTATTACCATCAATGTATAACTAGAAGAGATATTTGAGGGCATTTAATGCAATCCCTTTATTCTACAAATGAGTGAGGCCAGAGACCTTTTATAACTTGCCCAAAGTCATACTGCTAATAAGTGGCAGAACTGGGATTTGAACCCTCAGAGTCCTCTGACTCTGAATCCAGCACATCAACTATACCTCCTTGTTCTCCCTTCACAATTCTTTTACCTATTCTTCTTTTCTCTTCTCCATTAGACAAATGTATCAAAATATGTATTTCCTATCCCTCTCCAACATCTCTATATTCCAACAAGAACATACTATATCCTAAGATAAATGAGCAAAAAAAAAAAAAAAGTACTGTGAATTTGTGAATTACAGTGTTGGGGACAGGAGAAGGAAGGAAGAAAGAGGGAAGGAATATATGGTAATACTAGATGTACCAGCTGCATCAGTTGATGAAAAAATTATATTATATTTGTTATAATTACTTTTAAATAAAAATTTTCTTCTTATCTCAATTTTCTCACCTAATGGATAAAAGTAAAAAATATGCACTGACAATTAATGCTGCTTAACCTTTCAAAATATTCTGAAATTGTGGTCCTTCTATGCCAAAAACTCATCGATATGAAATATTACCTCATTCCTTAGGGCTTCCAGAGAACTTTCACATCCATTATACCTTTTAGCTCCACCATAAGAGAGGAAGAAGCAAGACCAGGTAAATAGCATAGAACATCTATACCACCCCACACAGTGCTTTGTACATTTCTTTTTTCTGGTCCTATGATTTGATACATGATACATTTGATACATTCCTCCACCAATGCATATCAATACCTTTTCTGCCCTGAGAGGTTAAGCCATGGGTCCAGGACACCATAACCAGTATATGTCAAAGGGAGAACTTAAACCCAGGTCTTCCTGATTTCAAGACTAATTCTCTATCCACTACCCGATACTGCCTCTCACCTTGGACAGAGTACAAAACTAACAGTTGTTGAATTGAATTGAAATGCCAAAGATGGCTCCCATGATGATCTTCCATGGCACAGCCCAGTCAATGAGAAGAAAAACATATAGAGGAATGCTTAGGAAGGGAAGAGATCACCACATACCTCTACTGAACTTCTTTTCTATCCATCCATTCCCACCCCAGGCTTTCTGGGCATCTAATTTATAACTGGGAGCTCAAGGTTCCTTGACCATTTCCCCAGGGTGTGGTCCTAATCCTTCTCTGTTGATAAACTTGGCTGGGCTGATTGGGTGGATCCCACCACTTGAAAGATCCACCATTGTCCCCATGACTCGTACCCTACTTTAGAAGACTCCAGCACTCCTATGCAATGCCTAGGCTGGGATCTCTGAGGATAAAGTTTCCAAGGGTCTTGTATATTGCCTCTTATATAGTAAGCATTCTGCTGAGCTATTGATTAATTAATTGATTGGTATCCTAAGAGTAGGTGACAACTTGGCAATCACTCATTGCTACCCTGCTCCATACCAGAAAAAATATTACTCCACAGAGGTCAAATGCCTTCGGGGTAGAACAAGCAACAGCCGGTACAGCCTTTTCGGTTTAAATTTGGATGACACCAAACACAAAAATACACAAAATAAAATTCATTCTGGTCTTTTTCATACTTTTTTTCATCAACAAAGGATCTTGTAGTGAATTTCCATCTAGTAAAAATACCTTAAGATTTCTTTAAAATATATGTCTTGGCCAAAAGAACATAAAGTAATGTCTTCACCTTGTCCCAGAAGGAGTGCTTTTAAGAATAAAAAAGAAGTTAATTCAGTCTTAAGCCTCATTCAATCTACAACTTCTGGATGGAAACCCCTTACTGTTATTTTTCCTCTGCTTTTATCAAATGGGATCCCAAATATATTTGGAGGTTGGTGTTGTTTATGTAACAACATGGGATGAAAATGAGAATGCAATGGAAGTGTTAATTTGTGAGGCTTTGTTATAGATGGTAGAGCCAGTAATTATTTAAATGATCCTGGTTAATTTGTTTTATTGTTTCACATTGTTTGATTTATTTGCTATTTACTGGTTCACTTTTATAATGAGTAGGGTTAGATTAATAGATTTTAGAATGTAAATTTATTCCCACTAATGTTTTATTAGCTACATTTGTAGATGTGGTTTAAATAAAAACACAACCAGGAATCAGGATTACAGTACATTTTTGAGGCAATAAAATAAAGAGTCAAATATGTTCCAGAAATAAATAAGATATGCAGATTCACAGAGAAAATAGCCTGCTGAAGTCATAGGAAATTGCCAAATTCTAACTCACAGTAAATAAATCTCAGGGTTTTTTTCTTAGTCCTACACAAAGTAAATTAAAAAAATGAAAACATCAGCCACCGCAAGCACTCTTATAAGATCCTCCTGAGAAAAGTTTTTGGGTCTTCATGCATTTGAACTGCTCTCTGGGCTATGGAAGGACTTAGAATCAGGAGAAACCAACCAATTTGCCCCATCCAAAATGGAAAGAGACCTTCAGGGTCATCTAGATTACATGATCTAGGGCCAATGGGACCTTGGAGGTCATCTAGGCCAATTTCTTCATGTTAATAACAACAGTTAGCATATGTGTGGATATATATATAGCACCTAACTATGTACCAGGTACTAGTCTAAGTGCTTTATAATTATTATCTTATTTAATTCTCACAACAGCCCTGGGAGATAGGTGCTATTGATGTCTTCATTTTATAGATGAGTAAACTGAGGCAATGGTTAAGTGATTTGCCCAGAATCATACAGCTAATAAATGTCTGAGGTAGGATTTGAACTCAGGTCTTCCTGACTCCAGGCCTAGCATTCCAACCCCTGTGCTATCAAGGACTATGGAGGTGGAGGGATTTGTCCAAGTTTACTTAGATAATAAATAGCAATGCCAGGATCCTTATATCTCCAAAGACTACATATATTCTTCCCAAAGCACTACATTCCTCTCATCCTAACTGCCCCAGTGGGACAGAAACAGAGCTTCCTTTGTTGATGCTATCTCATTCCTCTGTAGGTCTCATGTGGGGCCCCTACTAAACTTAACGCAGGAAAGACAGAGTATAACAAGACAGATGATATTTTCTAGTCTACACAATCCTTTCTATGCTACAGGCCTCTGCAAGCAGGTTGGCCTGGTGCTAGGATAAATAAGTGATTCACTGGGATATCCCTTTCCCCCATATAGAAAATGAAGGAACATTTGAGGAGCACCAGGGTACTATTTATGGCACTAAAATGGGCAGTTTATTAAATGGTGCCCTGATGCCCAAGAAGAATTCATTCATCTGGTTGGAGGTAACCATGAGATGTGTTTGGTTTACTCACTCTCTAAGTAGGCCAGTGTAGTGAAAATTAGTAAGTAATCTCAGGCACTGGGCAAGGCCACAAAGCCAAAGAAGACCACTTATCATTGCACAAGAAAAGCTTGATGCAAGGAGATGTTGAGGAACAAAAGGGCTAAATGGTCAACCTCAATCTGAGCCACAATTTAATGGCTAAATCGACGTCTACAGGAAATCTTCCCCAAATTCTCTTAACTCCAGTGCCTTCACTCTGTTAATTATTTCCTATTTCTCCTGCAAATGCCTTGATTTGTACATGCTGTTTTGTACTTTGGCTCTTCCATTAGAGTATAAGCACCTTGAGGACAGGGACCATCTTTTACCTCCTTTAGTATCTCCAGAGTTTAGCACAGTGCCTGGCACATTTTTTTTTGTTTTGTGACCCCATGAACCCATAGCACATCAAACCTTTCTATCCTCTGTCCAAATTTACATTTGCTATTTCCATGATATTATCTATCCATCTCATCCCCTGCTGTCCAATTTCTTTTCGCCTTCAATCTTTCCCAGTATCAAAGTTTTTTGCACTGGAGTCCTATCTTCTCATTATGTGGCCAAAGTATTTAAATTTCACCTTCAGCATTTGACCTTCCAGTGAACAGCCTGAATCAATTTCTCTAAGTATTGAGTGATTTGTCCTCTTGACTATCCAAAGGACTCTCAGAAGTCTTCTCCAGCACACAATTCAGAAGTACTTATTCTACAGCACTCAGCTTTCCTTATAGTCTAACTCTCACGGTCGTACACTGCTGCTGGAAAACCCATAGCTTTGATTGTACGAACCTTTGTCAGCAAGGAGATCATAGCATAGGTAGCTCATCATTTCACTGAGCTACTACGTAAGCCCCTCTGCCATGACAAGGCAGTGATGGGGAAGGGTGACCCTGGAGGTGGGGGAAGAGGTCTGGCACATAGTAGAAGCTTAATAAATATTCATTGATTGATTACTAGCTGAATCTGTACAGGACCTGCCTTGCCTTCAAAATTGGCTTCAGCTACTAAAGGATACTCCTTGGCAATAGAGCCTGTATTTCTGAAAATTAATTAGTACACTAATTGCATTGATGAGAAATTATATTTCAAAAATATTATTACCACTAAAATATATCCAGAAATGGCTTTGATAGAGTATAAGCTATAGGTAGTATGGACATTCCTTGAAGTTGTTTGCAAGTCAAATTATTGCAAAGTATATGTACTAGAATTTACCATCTCAAGAAAACTTCTTAAGAATCCACCTAAGAGGCAAAGAATAATTCTTTCTTAATGTTAATAATCACCCCCAAATGATCTGGGATTTGAGACTACTTTTTTTTACTTTGAAATTTTACGTATCAAGTTTTCTTAATCTTATTAAGCATCTGTATAACACCCCATATTTTAAAACTTCTTCATTAACTAATCCTCAAAATACCACTGCATAATACTCTTCATACTCCCAATTGACATGTTGGGAATACTGAGATTTTTTTAAAACTATAAAGTTTCTTGTCTGCATAAAGGCAACCCAACAAGATGAAAAGTTAAGTCAATGAAGACATTGAAATTTTCATCTGCAAATGAATTTGAAGGAGTTTCTAAAATTCAATTAACCAAATAGATAAGAAGGTTGACATGTCATAGACCCAGCCTAAGCAATTTTCCATGATTAGCACGTCCATGGTTAGCCCTGGTATGACAACTCCAAATCTTAATTTTCCAACCATTTTGCTCTCTTTAACATGTTGATATATTTATGTTATTTAGTATTATATGGGATATGATGAAATGGAAGTCACTTGATATTTTCTTTTGAGGGAAGAATATATTGAGTGTGTGTGTGTGTGTGTGTGTGTATGTGATTATAGTGATCTATGATGTTTTCATATGTCTGCAAGTCATAGAACACACTATCTCAAGCGATATAAAAATGAGCATCACACAGAGATACACAGTGATTACAAAAAGGCTGCAACACCTAGAAAATAAAAAACTTTGAAGATTTAGAGCAAAAGCTATCATCCAGAAAATGTATGAATGAAAAAGAAGTTGGACACAGAGAGATAACCCCAATACTCCCCTGGTATCTTCCTGTTGTCAGCAGAAATGGAAAGTCTCCAGCCTAGGTGGATTTCTATGGAGGCCATGGACAAGTCCTACAGGGTGGAGAGGTATAACTGAGTTATCATTAGCTTTATTGGAGGGAGCATTCAAATCTATACAGTCATGGATCCATTTGAATTTTTGAGTAATTATAGTGACAAGATTTAGTTTTGGGGTCCACAGGGAGGGTACTCAAGTAAAGGCAGTGATTCCTTCAGTGGATTAAAGCAATTAAATTCATAACTAAGGATTGGTGAAAGGTAATTAACCTCGTAGCTCAGTGGATAAAACACTCATCTTCCTGAGTTCAAATCCAGCCTCAGATACTTTCTTGCTATGTGTCCCTGGACAAGTCCCTTCACCCTGTTTGTCTCACTTTCCTCTTCTGTAAAATTAACTGGAGAAGGAAATGGCAAATTATTCCAGTGGCTCTGCTAAGAAAACCCCAAATGGGGTCACAAAAAGTCAGACACGACTGAACAAAAATGACAATTACTCTCAGATATATCTATTACCTTAGTTCAAGCAACGAAAGGAGGCTGGACACAGGCTTATCAGGCCCAAAACAAGTCAACAAGTTAGTCTCAAAGAAGGAGTCCTGGAGTAAAACACACACAAGGACAGTCCTATTAAGCTGGGTCTTTTGTCCTTGGGCCCTCCTGGCCCACATAAGAGAGGCAATATTTTTTTCATCCAGTTGACCCAGTCAAAAAAAAATCTGGCTTGTAAATCTATATGAGCCAGGTTAAAGGTAAGGCAAATAGATGAATAACTTTCTGATAGGGTGAGATTATGAAAACTATGAAGAGAGAGCAAGAGAGATGCCAAAACCTGAACCCAGGGGAAAGGAATCCAGATAGAAAAAAATTATTCCTCACTGGAGTAGCAAAGGAAAATAAGATTAGTTTGCCCAGACCATTTTCAGTGGCCTAAGGAAAGTATCTGAGGAAAAAAATTGTGTTTTTTTTCATCCTTGGGGTTGAGATCAACCCCATCTCTACTCAAGTCCTTCTGGAATTTGCACTATTAATTATTCTCTCTATCTCTGTGTCACTTGGTCTTTCTATCTGCCTCTCTCTTATCATCATCATCATCAGTTTCTTGCTATCTACAGGTTCCTTGGCCGATGTCTATAAACAGGCTCAGGTAACCCCTTGCTTCAAGAAACCTTCTCTCTACCCAACTGTCCTCTCAAGATATCATCCTATATTTCTCATTACTTTCATTGCTAAACTCTTAGAAATAGTCATCTTTACTCACTACTATCTCAAAAGTCATCTCTCTCTTAATTACTAAATCCAATGACTTTTTTTCAATATTCAATTTCTGTGTTTTATGTGTAGCTTTCCAACCTGGTGACCACCATCCCAGATTCTCTCCCTTCCCCACCCGGTTCTGCTCCTACCTGTCTGACCACTATTTCTGTTCTCTCACTAGTTTATCATCTTTCTTCTGCCCCTAAGCATGGGTGTCCCCAAGGCTGGATTTTCATCTCATCTTTATACTTTCTCCTTTGGTTATCTAATCTGTTCTGGGGATTCCAATATTACTTCTAAACCAATGCCCTGGAGAGACAAAGATAAAACTTAACAAAATCTCTATCTTTAAGAAATATTCTAATGGGCGTGGGTCAATGATGTGTTCACAGATAAGTGTCACACAAGAAAGTCAACAATGGGAGTGAGAGAAAGATTCAGAAAAGTGGAGGAGGAAAATATGAATCGGAAGACAACATTTTCAGCTTGGGGACCAAGCAAGAATACGTGGAGGAAGTGATCTCTCATACAAGTGTGGAAGGAAGAGGATTATATAGGGTAGAAAGGAGAAGAGGACAAAGGGTGCTCATGCCCCTAGTGACCCTTAAAAGAAATAACAAGCTTGTTGGTTTTGCCTGATGGAACTGAGAAGAAACTCCAACAAGAATGAGTTCATGGAACTAGAGAGAGGAAGACTAAGAGAAGTCACATGGTTCTGGGAGAGAAGAGGCCATTTCCATGAGGACTTTAGAAATGAGACTATGTGGGCTGATGGATCCCTCTAGACCATAGACCCTAATGAATTAATCCTTTTCTCCTTACTCCTCTGGGACTACTGCATGGGATTCTAAAGCCTTTCCTATAGCCTCAGGAAAGGTCTGTTTCTTAGGCTTGTTTAACTTTCTTTGTTTTAAATGCTTATTTTCTTTTTTAAGCCAATAGTTGTGATGACTGTTGCTAACCACAGGCATTTGGTACTGTGAGATTTGGAATGCAGTTGGGAGGAGGTCACAGAGGGGTGTACCCTAGAGAAAGAAAAGAGATAGAGAGAAAGATAGAGATTGGGAGAGATTTAAACCACTGTATTTTGAAAGAATGAGGTCTCTGGCTGAGCACTTGGAGCTTTAAAAAATTGTAAATCACTTGATTTCTTACAGCCTCTTGAAGTACAGGTATAATGTCTATACCAAGAAACCCACTTCAGTAAGGGTGTCTGAATTGCCCTGATTACCACCCCACTGCACAGTTGCTGTGTATAAATTTGTGCTCCAGAATGTCTGGAGAGTGTATTGTGGTTGGGCTACCAAAAGAAGGGATAGAGACAAGACCTATATATAGGGTTATTAGTATGGGGAATTCCTAGATGAGAAAATTCCCTCTTCTAATGCAGATCAATAATTTTGCTGCAGTTGGAAGTCTTAGAGAAATTCCTAGGTTACTCTGAGGTTAAGTGACAAGCCCAGAGCGAAGTATATGTCAGGTGAGATTTGAACTCAGGCCTCCCCGACTCCAAGACTAGCTCTCTCTTCTCTCTCTGCTATACCATGCTGCCTCTTAAAAGAGGCTATCAAGAAAGAGTAGCAAAAATAATGGATAATTTTTCAGCAAAGGCATTGCTTTCTGTTTACAAAGGGCTTTCCTCACAACACTCTTGAGGTAGGTGCCAGAAATGTTCTAATCTCTACTCCTTTGTAAGTAAAGGACTTAAGGCTCAGAAAAATTCATTGACTTGGCCACAAGACACAGCATGTAGCATGTAGCACACAAACCACAAATCAAGTCTTCTGCCTCAAAAACAAGGCTCTATCTACTGTAGTGAGACAGAATCTAACAGGATTTTCCTGCTTCTGATTCTGCCGCTGACTTATACCCTGTGTGACTTTGGGAAAGTCACAAACTCCCTAAGCCTCAGTTTCCTCCTCTGTAATATAATGGGGGAGGGAGATGGTGTAACACAAATAATTATTCCATTACTTGAGTTTTGAGGTCTTAACAAGTGTGCAGTCCAGTGGATAGAGTGCCTGCCAGACCTGGAGTCAGGAAGATTCATCTTCCTGAGTTCAAATCTGACCTCAGACACCTACTCGCTGTCTGACCCTGGGCAAGTCAGTTAACCCTGTTTGCCTTAGTTTCCTCAACTGTAAAATAAGCTTGGAAAGGAAATGGTAAACAATTCCAGTATCTTTGCCAAGAAAGCCCCAAATAAGGTCACAAAAAGTAGGAAACAACGAAACAACATATATGCCCAAAATCAATGCCATGTAGGGACCAAGGATAGAAATTACTCCACATCTCTTTTCCATCTGACAGAATACACCAAGATTTTAGTAATCGAATGCAGTAGCTAGGTGGTACAATGGATAGAGCTGGGCCTGGAGTCAGGAAGGCCTGAGTTCAAATCTGACCTCAGATACTTATTAGCTATGGAAGCCTGGGCAAGTCACTTAACCCCTATTTGCTTAAGTTTCCTCATCTGTAAATGGGGGTAATAATAGCCTCTCCCTGTGAGGGTTGTTGTAAGGATCAAATAAGATAATAATGGCACAGTGTACCACATAGTAAGTGTTCTATAAATACTAGCTGTTTTGATTATTAATTGACATGTATTAAAAGAAACTGCCAGTATTCCCAGAGAGGAGCCCAAGAAAACAATATGGTTTCTTGGAAGGGAAGAGGAATGTAGAAGGTAAAATTGCTCTTTTTCTCCTTTAGCCATCATCCCTGCTTAATACTTGATCTTTACTCAAAATTGGGTGAGTCTAATCTCTAACTTCTGCATGAATCGAACTGCCCAAGTAAGCCATCCAGACTGCCTGATACCCCCTTGACTATGGTGGCATCACACTGAGGCAGGCTCAGTCTTACTAAGATAAATGACTAATTGTGTCAAAGACTATTGGATGTAAATGCTAAGTTTAAAGTCACGTACTAGGGGCAGGAAAGGGGGGAGGGAGGAGGGAGGCAAGGAGAGAGGGGAGAAGGATGTTCTAAACAGTGCAGGCATTATCAAATGAAGTAATATTTCTATGAAAAAATGTGTAGAATGTAGAACTAATACAGAATCACACATGAATAGGAAATTCAACAGATCTTCACAGACTGTACTACATTTCTGCATGATATGAAAACTCCACAGTAGCATCCATAATTTGGGGGTCAAAAAAACAAACCTGATTTACTCCTGGAGTTGTTATGCCTATGATAAAGTTACATTTTTAAAATAATGAATATTTAGCATAATTCCTGTCCTTCTTCCCTCAGTCCCTTGCTGTCCAGCCTATGTTTATGTAAAATCAGCTCTTCTGCTTCAGAAACAAAAAAACAGTTCCCAAAATCCCCCATAGCTCCCCTCAATCCTTTTTCATATCTGTTATATCATCGCTAAGGATCCTCTCTTGTTAGTTATTCAGACCTTTTTAGATAAAATTCCTCCAATTTGGCCTTGTGGGTTGACTTTTTTATCTAAATATAAAACTTTACATTTATTCTTGTTATGTTTCAGATCTTAAATAGCTAGCTTTAAGCTTTGTCACATTGCCTTTAATGGGCAAAATAAATAAAAGCTAATTTAGGAGAAAGCACTAGCAGATGGGAGGAGGAATCAAGAAAGACCTCATGTAAGAGGTAGTGCTTGTGCTGAACTCTGAAGGAAACACCCAAGGCAGTTTGCAAGCAATTAATCTGAAAAAGATATATGGGATTTTGTGAACTGTAAGCTCAAGATGAGTTAATGATGTGATATAGCATCCAATCGTAGTACCTACTCTGGGCTATGTCTCCAATTTGCATTTGAACTTGTAGATTGGGTCTCCAGAGGGTGGAAATATCCTTGCATTCTAAGGGAGTACTTAGATATACACTTACAAGCCCCTACCAGTCTGCTTCCCATTAACAATCAACACATAGACACCATTAGCTTTAAGCAAGGTATTTGCTAAGATAGCACAGCAGGAACAATAGCCACAAAACATTTTCCCCCCGAGAACCTGGGATTTACTCTCCCATACATAGCATCTGTGGCTTCCCACAAGTTTGTACACATACATTTAGAGGATAGTGGTAGTAAAGCACATGTGTAGGGAACATAGGATTTCTCACAGAGAATATACATAGGGAACCCCTCATAGAGTTCCTTCTTTCAGGCCAGCTCTTGAAAGTCAGGGGCAGCAAGCGAGCTCATATTCGGTTCTTTTCTCTGCTACCAGAGGTTCTAGAAACTCCCTTGGATAATCATCTCTCTACATCTCTGCTCTCTCAACTGGTACCTCAGTCTGACCCTTCAGTAGATGGATGGTATGTCTTCTCCTGGAAGAGGTACCTCTCTGCTGGATGGCATGGTCAATGGGGAGGGCAATGAGTGAGAAGAATGTTGTATGCTGGACTAAAGGTGAAGGACTAAACATTCCTCCAACTGCAAACTCTCTTTTTGACTCTTTCCAAACTCTCCCTGACTGTACTATCTCCAGAACTTCATTATTTTAAGGCCCTGTTTCATGGACAATTTGTTTGCTGTTCATTGCTCAGACTCCCTTTAATTCATTCAGAGAAAGATTTTCACATACTGCAATGAGTTTATTGGATATTAACATCTTGCCATCACATAAACACTTTGTCATCTGTGACCATCTTGTACCTATATCAACCAAAGGGTGTGGGGGAGTGTTGGAGGAAAGAAATAGGATCAGAATTCATCCCCCTTAAACAAGAAAAAATATGCAATCCAGACATAGTATTGAGAGGCAGTGGAGAGGACATTGGTAATCTCGTTCCTTGATAATCAACGAAAAGCATTCAGGAAAGCGAAGGGCCTCGATATCTTATGATATGAAGTGAAGTTGAAGGAATTGGATATATTCAGTCTAAAGAAGAGAAGACTTGGGGGAACCTGAGAGCTATCTCCAAGGACATGAGGGTTGCCATACATTCTGCCTCTTGTTGTTCAGCCATTTCAGTGGTGTCTGACTTCATGACCCCATTTGGGATATTCCTGGCCAAAATACTGGAGTGGTTTGCCATTTCCTTCTCCAGCTCATTTTACAAATGAGGAAATTGAGGCAAATAGGAAAATGAGGCAAAAAGTGATTTGCCTGAGGTCACAAAGCTAGTATCTGAGGCCAGATTTGAACTCATGAAGATGAGTCTTCTTGATTCCAAGCTGCCCCACCTCTCTACTAATCATACATGTTCTGCCTAGCCTGAGAGAACAGAACTAGGATCAATGAATGAAATTTACAAAGAGGAAATTTTAGGCTTCATTTAATAAAAAATCTGCTGATGTTTGTAACTATCCAAAAACTGAATGTGCTACCTTAGAAAGCAATAAGTACTTCCTCGGCAGAGGTCAAAAGATATCAACCAAAAAAAGGTTTTTTTTAACTATTATATGCACGTGTGTGTGCAGGTGCATGTTATGTATGTTTGTGTATGTGTAAGTTTATGAAGAGATCTAACAACATAGCTCAGGAATTTAAAGAAATCAGACCAAGTAAATAAGAAGCTAAGCATTGAACTGTTTAGCATTGTGATTAAAGGAAAAGTTTTAGAAACATTTATTGAATAATTTGGCAACCAAGTTCCCATAGAGTCATATTCTCTTCATCACCACTTTCAAAGAGGAACTAGAAATGAGTTAGGACTATGGCCCACTTTTGAAACAAAATACTCTCCATATGCTGAAATGGACTAGGACCACCTATCTCCATAACAATAATATTTGTTGTCATGGGAGACAGTACTGCTAGGCATACAAAATAAAATTTTGTGGACCAGTGAGAACCTCTGTAGGCTAACATATTGAACCTATTTGCAAGGTTATATTGTAATGCATATATAATACATTATATAATGTAATTATTTTGTAATTAATTGTATACATGTATATGTGTGCCTGCATATATACATATATGTATACATATATACATACACATATTATGCATATATTTAATTATTCATATATTTTAATTTATTATATATCTGATTCTGTCTATATAATATGCAAATAGAAATATCTTTTATTGACATTTATTGCCCTTTTAATTTTTAAAAGTGTTACCACCATAATAACTCCATTTGATCTTTACATCACGTTTGGTAAACAAATGTGACTGCTATTTCCTGAGTGTTTGGGGTTTTTTTTTAAACCAACTTAAATAATGACAACTTAATCTTGAAAGTGTAGAAAATACCCAGTAAACTGGGTTTGCCCTAAATCAATCTAATTATTATTGATCAAGCTTTGGATTTATTTACATGGCATCTATATTGATCTGACTTTGGCATGTGTGGCATTTATCCTTGAAATGAACTATATTATCCAGATGTTGAAAGTGAATAGCAAATGTGTCAGAAAAAGTAACTGAGAAAATGAGGCAAAGGAATGCCCCATTTGTTAGCAGATGTGCATCATAAGGTCTTCTGTTGGTCACTTTTTTTTTAATAATTAATTTGCTTTCAATTTTCAACAATCACTTTCTTAAGCTTTAAATCTTCTCCTCCTCCCTCCCCAAGATGGCATGCAATCTTATACAGGTTCTACACATACAATCTTACTAAATACATTTTCACCTTAGTCTTGTTGCATGGAAAAATTAAAATGAATGGGAGAAATCATGAGAAAAACCCAAACAAAACAAAACACAAGAGAAAACAGTCTGCTTCATTCTGCAATCCAGTTCCATAGTTCTTTCTCTAAATATGGATGGCATTTTGCCTCAAAAGTGCATTGAGAATTTTTTAGGTCTTTGCATTGCTGTGAAGGGCTAAGTCTACCAGAAAAATTCCTCGCACACTGTGTTTGTTGCTGTGTACAAAGTTCTTCTGGTTCTGCTTCTTTCCCTCAGCATCAGTTCATGTAAGTCCTTCCAGGTCTCTCTGAAGTCCTCCTGGTCATCATTTCTTACGACACAATAGCATTCCATTACATTCATATACCACAACTTGTTCAGCCATTCCCCAATTGATGGGCTATGTCCTAGAACCAATATTGCTGGGTCAAAGGGTATGCACATTTTTGTAGCCTTTTGGGCATAGTTCCAAATTGTGCTCCAGAATGGTTGAATCAGTCCACAGCTCCATCAACAGTGAATTAGTGTTCCAACTCTCCCACATCTTCTCTAGTATTTATCGTCTTCCTGTTTTGTCATGTTATCCACTCTGATAGGTGTGATGTGGTACCTCAGAGTTGTTTAGATTTGCGTCTCTCTAATCAGTAGTGATTTAGAATATTTTTTATATGACGATAGATAGATTTAACTTCTTCTTCTGAAAACTACCTGTTCATATCCTTTCACCATTTTCAACTGGGGAATGACATATTCTTGTGAATTTACTCAGTTCTCTATATATTTTGGAAATGATGCCTTTATCACAGACATTAGTTATATAGATTCTTTCCCAGTTTTCTGCTTCCCTCCTAACCTTGGTTGCATTGGTTTTGTTTGTGCAAAAACTTTTTAATTTAATGTAATCAAAATTATCCATTTTGCATTTCATAATGTTCTCTATCTCGTTTGGTCATAAATTCCTCCATTCTCAGACAAATCAGACACATACACTATTCCTTGCTTCCTAATTTGTTTATATTATCAGCCTTTACACATGGATCATGTACCCATTTGGACATTATTCTGGTACAATCTCATGTCAGACATTGGTCTGTGCCCAGTTTTCACCACACTGTTCTCTGGTTTTCCCAGGAGGTTTTGTCAAACAGTGAGTTCTTATTCCAGAAGCTGGGGTCCTTGGGTTTATCACCAGTAGACTGCTATAATCATTGCCTACTGTGTCTTGTGTACCTAATCTATTCCACTGATGCTCTATTTCTTAGCCAGTGTCAAGCGGTTTTGATGACTGCTGCTTTATAATACAATTTAAGATCTGGTATAGCTAGGCCAACTTCCATAGCATTTTTTTCATTAATTTCCTTGATATTCTGGATCTTTTGTTCTTCCAGATGAATTTTGATATTATTTTTTCTAGCTCTATAAAATAATTTTTGGTAGTTTGATTGGTATAGTACTGAATAAATAAATTAATTTATATAGAATTGTCATTTGTGTTTTGTTAGCTTAGCCTGCCCATGAGCAACTAATGTTTTTCCAATTATTTAGATCTGACTTTATTTGTGTGAAAAGTGTTTAGTAACTGTGTTCATATAGTCCTTGGGTTTGTTTTGGCAGGTAAACTCCCAAATATTTCATAGTTTCAACAGTAACTTTAAATGCGATTTCTCTATCTCATGCTGTTGGGCTTTGTTAGTAATATATAGAAATGCAGATAATTTATGTGGGTTTATTTTGTATCCTGCAACTTTATCAAAGTTGTTTATTATATCAAGTAGTTTTTTACTTGATTCTCTGGGATTCTTTAAGTATATCATCATATCGTCTACAAAGAGTGATAACTTAGTTTCTTCTTTACCTATTCTAATATCTTCAATTTCTTTTTCTTCTCTTATTGCTAACACTACCATTTCTAGTGCCATATTGAATAATAGTGGTGATAATGGATGATCTTGTTAGAAATACATCCAGCTTATCTAAATATAAAACTTCCTGTCAGTTTTAGGTAGATACTATTTACTATTTTGAGGAAGGCTCCGGTTCTTCTTATGCTCTCCGGTGTTATCAGTTGGAATGGGTGTTGTACTTTGTCAAAAGCTTTTTCTGCATCTGTTGAGATAATTATATTGTTTCTGTTAGTTTTGTTGTGGATATGATCAATTATGCTGATAGTTTTCCTAATACTGAACAAGCTTTGCATTCCTGGTATAAATCCTACCTGGTCAATGTGCATTATTCTCTTGATAAGTTGCTTTAATCTTTTTGCTAATATCTTATTTAAAACTTCTGCATCTATATTCATTAGAGAAATTGGTTTATAATTTTCTTTCTCTTTTTTGACTCTTCCTAGTTTACGTATCAGCACCATATTTGTATCATAAAAAGAATTTTGTTGGACTCCACCAATTTTCCCAAGCAGTCTATATAGTATTAGAATTAACTGTTCTTTAAATGTTTGCTAGAATTCACTGGTAAATCCCTCTGGCCCTGGAGATTTTTTTTCCAGGGAGTTCATTGATGGCATGTTAAATATCTTTTTCTGAGATGGAATTATTTAAATATTTTACCTCCTCTTCTGTTAATCTGGGCAGTTTATATTTTTGTAGATATTCATCCATTTCACAAAGATTGTCAAATTTATGGGCATACAATTGGGCAAAGAAACTTCTAATTTTTGTTTTAAGTTCCCCTTCATTGGAGATGAGTTCACCCTTTTCATTTTTGATACTAGTAATTTTATTTTCTTTCCTTTTTTTAATCAAATTGACCAAAGGCTTATCAATTTTATTGGTTTTTTCATAAAACCAGTTCTTAGTTATATTTATTAGTTTCAATTCTATTAATCTCTCCTTTTGTGTTCAGTATTTCTAATTTGACATTTAGTTAGGAATTTTCAATTTGTCCTTTTTCTACCTTTTTCAGTTGCTGGCCCAATTCATTGATCTCCTAGTGCTCTATTTTATTCATGTAAGCATTCAGAGATATAAAACTTCCCCTAAGACATGCTTTTGCATAAGTTTTCATAGGTTGTCTCCTTATTGTCATTCTCTTGAATGAAGTTGGTGATGTTTCTGTGATTTGCTGTTTGACTCACTCATTCTTTAGGATTAGATTGTTTAGTTTCCAATTAAATTTTGGCCTGTCTTTCCATGTCTCTTTATTACATATAATTTTTATTGCATCATGATCTGAAAAGGGTGCACTGACTATCTCTGCCTTTCTGCACCGGATTGTGATGTTTTTATGCCCTAGTATGTAGTCAGTTTTTCTATATGTGCCATGTGCCACTGAGAAAAAGGTATATTCTTTTCTATCCCTATTCAGTTTTCTCCAGAGGTCTATCATATCTATCTTTTCAAAACTTTTATCCACCTCCTTAACGTCTTTCTTGTTTATTTTCAGATTAGATTTATCAAGTTCAGAGAAGGTTGAGGTCCCCCACTAGTAGTGTTGCTGTCTATTTCTTCCTCTAACTCCCTTAACTTCTCCAAGAATTTGAATGCCATACCACCTGGAGCATGTATGTTTAACAATGATATTGCATCATTGTCTATGGTGCCTTTTAGCAGTTTCCTTCCTTATCTCTTTTGATTAGATCTATTTCTGCTTTTGCTTTGTCTGAGATTAGCATTGCTACCCTTGCTTTTTTTCCATCAACTGAAGCATAATATATTCTGCCCCAACCTTTTACCTTTTACTCTGCATGTATCCCCGTTTCCAATGTGTTTCTTGTAAACAACATATTGTTGGATTATGGTTTTTAATCCATTCTGCTATCTTTCTCCATCATATGAGAGAACTGATCCCATTCACATTCACAGTTATGATTACTGTCTCTGTCTTTCCCTCATTCTTCCTTCCCCCCATTTATGCTTTTTGTTCTCCCTTCTCTCTTCCCCTCCACAATAGTTTTAATTTTTGACCTCCACCTCCCTCAGTCTTCCCTCCCTTCTATCAGACCTCCTCCCTTTTCCATTACAACTTCTTCC
Organism: Bettongia penicillata ogilbyi; assembly: GCA_023548195.1. Classification (NCBI taxonomy): domain Eukaryota; kingdom Metazoa; phylum Chordata; class Mammalia; order Diprotodontia; family Potoroidae; genus Bettongia; species Bettongia penicillata. The sequence goes on from JAJHZJ010000589.1 coordinate 1,031,862, forward strand.
CTGCCTTCTAAGCTTCCTTCTCTTTTCTTTCTCCTTGCCCCTCCTACCGCCTGTAGGACAAGTCAAATTTCTGTACTTAATTGAGTATGTTGTTCCCTCCTTGAACCAAATCCAGTGAGAATAAAATTCAAACAATGCTCATCTCCCTCCCTTCTCTCCTTCTGCTATCATATGTTTTTGTGCCTCTTCATGTGATGTAATTTACCCTTTCCTGCCTTTTCCTTTCCTCTTCTCCAAGTACAATCTTTTCACACCCTTAAATTACATTTTTTATCTTCACATCAGTTAATTTATACCTCCTCCCTCTATCTATGTATATAATGTCATAATAAATATACAATTTTTAATGTCATAATAAATATACCATTCTCAAGACTAACAAGTATCATCCTCCCATACAGGGATGTAAACAGTTTGTCCATATTGAATAACAATTTTTCCCCTGTTTACCATTTTATGCCTCTCTTGAGTCTTGTATTTGAAGATAAAATTTTCTCTTGAGCTCTGACTTTTTCATCAGGAAGGTCTGGAAATCCCTTATTTCATTGAAGGTACATCTCCTTGCCTGAAAGATAATGCTCAGTTTTGCTGGCTAATTGATTCTTGGTTATAGTCCAAGCTCCTTTGCCTTATGGAATATCACATTCCAATCCCTCCTGACTTTTATTGTAGAAGCTTCAAGATCCTATGTGATACTGACTGCAGTTCCTTGACATTTCTATTGTTTCTTTCTGGCTGCTTGCAGTATTTTCTCCTTGACCTGATAGTTCTGGAATTTGGCAACAGTATTCTTTGAAGTTTTCAATTTGGGATCTCTTGCGGGAGGTGATCAGTGGATTCTTTTGATTACTATTTTGACTTCTGGATCTAGGACCTCAAAGCATTTTGCTTGATGACTTCTTGGAATATACTGTCCAGGCTCTTTTTATAATCAAGATCTTTTTACTTTTTTGCTCATTTTTTGGGACTTTGTGTTTTCCTGTGATACTTGGGTTCAGAAATAGAAAGAATACACTGATCACTCCTGAAAGAGATATCAAACTGACAATTCCAAGGAACATCATGGCCAAACTCCAGAGCTCACAGATCAAGGAGAAAGTATTGCAAGCAGTCAAAAAGAAACAGTCCAAATAGTATGGAGCAACAATCAGGATAACACAGGATTTGGCAGCTTTCACATTAAAGAACCAGAGCCATGGAATATGATATACTAGAAAGCAAAAGAGTAAAGATTAGCAACCAAGAATCACCTGCCAAGAAAAATTAAATATAATTTTTCAGTGGGAAGAATGGATATTTAATGAAATAGAGGACTTTCAAGAATTTCTAATTAAAAGACCAGAGTTAAAAAAAAATTTACCTACAAATACAAGAGTCAGGGAAATACAAAAAAAAGGTAAAAACAAAAAAGAAAGTATAAGAAATTCAATAGGGTTAAACTGTTTATATTTCTATATGGCAAACTAATATTTGTAATTCTCAACAACTTTATTACTATAAGAGCAATTAGGAGCATATGTAGATAGAGGATATAGATATAAGGTGACTTAATACCCAAAAAAACAAAATGAAAGGGTGAGAAAGAAAATTGTCCAGAAAAAAGAAGATAAGGGGTGAGAGACTAAATGAAGTAAATAATCCCACATAAAAGAACAATGAAAGAGCTATTAATAATGTAGAGGAAGATGGTAAGATAAATCTAATCAAAATTTAAACAAAAAAGAAGTTAAGGAGGTGAAAAACATACTGGAAAAGTTAGAAATGATAGATTTCTGAGAAAATTGAATGGAAATAAAAAGGAATATATGTTTTCCTCAATAGTACATGACACCAACACCAAAATTGACCATATATTAGGACATAAAACCTCACAACCAAATGCAGAAAGGCAAAAATACTAACTCCATCATTTTCAGATCATAATACAATAAAAATTACAGTCAGCAATGGAAAATGGAAATAGACTAAAACTTAATTAGAAATTAAATAATCTAATCCTAAAAAATTACTGGAAGAACAAAGAACAAAGAACAAATCATAGAAATACATGATAATTTCATTAAAGAAAATGACAACAATGAGACAACAAACCAAAACTTATGGGATTCAGTAAAAGTGGTACCTAGGTGAAAATTTATATTTCTAATTGCTTATATTAATAAAATGGAGAAAAAAGCAGATCAATCAATTGGGCATACAACAAAAAAAAAATTAGAAAAAGAAGCAAATTAAAATTCTCCAATTAAACACCAAATTGGAAATTCTGAAAATCAAAGGAGAGATTAGTAAAATTGAAAGTAAGAAAACCATTGAACTAATTAATAAAATTAGAACCTGGCTTTATGGGGAGAAAAACAATAAAATAAATAAACCATTGGTTAATTTGATTTAAAAAAAGAAACGAGAAAACCAAATACTAGTATCAATGAAAGGGGTAAATTCACCATCAATGAAGAAGAAATTAAGACAATTGTTAGGAGCTATTTTGCCCAATTATATGCCAATAAATTTAATATGCTAAATGAAATGGAAGAGTATCTACAAAAATATAAATTAACCAGATCAACAGTAGAAGAAATAAAATACTTAAATTACCCAGTCTTAGAAAAAGAAATTGAACAAGTCACCAGTGAACTTCCTAAAAAAAAATTCCCAGGACCAGACAGATTCACAAGTGAATTCTACCAAACATTTAAAGAGTAATTAATCCCAGTACTATATAAACTACTGTGACACCAAACACACTAGCATACCCAGGATGACCTGCTAATAGTTTTTTGGATCTGCTTTTCTTAAAGTAAAGCAACTCTAAAAGGGTCAGTCATCTTACTTTAATCAAGCACATGTCACTTAGTTCAGGGGGAAAAGTCATCACCCTGAACTTCAGAGAAAATGCAAACAGAAATTACGAACAGAGAAAATAGCATGAAAACCAACAGACAGGGCTTCTAACTGTCTGACCATAAGCAATACAGACATCACAGATCAACAGACAGATCCAACTGTCTGACCATTACACACAGACATAGTTACCAGAGAAAGAAGCACCAACATCTGAATTTCAAAGCCAGGGGAAGGGGGTGGTGTGAAAGTCCTTAACAACTACCCAGAATCTCATTTAGCCACATCATGTGAACCTTCTTCCAGTGAGTGAGCTCCAAAGCAAAATCTCACCTCAAAGTATACATAGATCCAGAAGGCATCACAACCCACATGTGTCAGTGCCTAATTACCTAAATGTGTCAGGTCTACTGTTGTGCTGACCTCATTGTCATATGCTTATGAAACATGGACAGTCCACCAGTGCCATGCCTGGAAACTGAATCACTTCCATTTGAACTGTCTTAGAAAGATTCTGAGGATCACCTGGCAGGATAAGGCCCCAGACACTGAAGTCCTTGCTTGAGCTGAACTGCCAAGTATTCAAATTATGCTTCAGAGAGCACAGCTTCAATGGGCTGGTTCGAATGCTGTTCGAATGTTGTTCGAATACAAAATGTACACTTGCCAAAAGACTATTTTATAGAGAACTTGTATGGGGCAGGTGATCACATGGTGGCCAGAAGAAACGATACAAGGACACTCTCATGGTCTCTCTCAAGAACTTTGGATTTGACTGTGCAACATGAGAGACACTGACACAGGACTGCTCAGCATGGCATGCCCACATGAGAAAAAGTGCTGTATTCTTTGAGCAATGCAGAATTGAGACAGCACAAAGTAAACATAGTAAATTTGGGATATTCACCTCAAATATTCATACGGACTATCTGTGCCCAACTTGTGGTAGAGTCCGAGCTTGTATTGGTCTGATCAGCCACTGTCAGACACACTGAAATTTCACTTTACAATGGTGATGTCATTTTGGTCCTCTTCGAATACAAAGGACAACAACCAACCAAAAGGTGTGAAAGTCTTCAAGCAAGCAAAACTCCCCTAAGCAAGCTTCCCTTAATGGGCTCCATGTGAGGACTATTAAGTGCGATGAGAGGATCTTAAATCTCATTAAAAGTACAACTATTTGGAAAAATAGAGTTCTACTAAATTCCTTTTATGACAGAAATATAGTGCTGAAACCCAAACCAGGAAGAGCCAAAGCAGATAAAGAAAATTATAGACCAATTTCCCTAATGAATGTTGATGCAAAAATTTTAAAGAAAATACTAGCAATGAAATTACAGCAATATATTACATGAATCATATGCTATGACCTGGTAGAGTTTACACTAGGGATGCAGGACTGGTTCAATATTAGGAAACTTATCAGCTAAATTGAGCATATCAGTAACAAAACTAACAGAAATCATATGATTATCTCAATAGATACAGAAAAAAATCTTTGACAAAATACAATACCCATTCCAATTAAAAATGCTAGAGAGTGTAGGAATAAATGGAGTTAACCTTAAAATGATACCTTAAAACCATCAGCAAGTATTATCTGTAATGGAGATAAGCTAGAAGCCTCCCCAATTAGGGATGAAGCAAGGATGCCCATTATCACCTCTATTATTTAATATTGTATTAGAAATTTAGCTATAAAAATAAGAGAAGAAAAAGAAATTAAGAGAATTAGAATAAACCATGAGGAAACAAAACTCTCACTCCTTGAAGATTATATGATATTATACTTAAAAATTCTTAGAGAGTCAATTTAAAAAACTACTTGAAATTATTAACAACTTTAGCAAAGTTGCAGGATACAAAATAAACCCATATAAATTTTCAGCATTCCTATATATTAGCAACAAAGTCCAGCAGCAAGATATAAAGAAATTCCATTTAAAATAATATGTGTGTACATGATAAGATAATATAGTCTTCTTGCCAAGACAAATGAAGAACTATATGAACACAAGTATAAAACATTTTTCACACAAATAAAGTCAAACCTATACAATTGGAAATATATTAATTGCTCATAGGTAAATCAAGTCAATGTAATAGCAATGACACTTCTACCTAATCTACTTATTCAGTGTCATATCAATCAAACTATCAAAAACTATTTTATAGAGCTAGAAAAAAATAACAAAATTTATCTGGACATACAAAAGCTCAAGGATATCAAGGGAATGAATGAAAAAAATGCAAAAGAAGGTGATCTAGCCATAGAAGATTTCAAACTATATTACAAATTGGTAATTATCAAAGCAATCTGGTGCTGACTAAGAAACAGAGTGGTGCATCAGTGGAATAGATTAGGTACAAATTACATTATGGTAAATGACCATAGTAATCTAGTATATGATAAACTCAAAGATCTAAGCTTTTGGAACAAAAACTTCTGGGAAAACTGGAAAAATAGTATGGCAGAAACTAGGTGTAGACCAACTTCTCACACTATATATGAAAAGGTCAAAATGGGTACATGATTTACACATAAAGGGTGATACCCAGACAAATTAAGAAAGCATGGAATGCTTTATCTGTCACATTTATGCAAAAGAGAAGTTGGGACCAAAGAAGATATGGAGAGCATTACAAAATGTAAACTAGATCATTTTGATTATATGTGATTAAAAAGTTTTTGCACAAACAAAATCAACATCACCAGAATTATAAGGAAAGCAGAGAACTGGGACAAATACGTGCACAAAGGATCTTTGATAAAGGTTTCATTTCTCAAATATATAGAGAATTGAGTCAAATTTATAAAAATATAAGTCATTCCCCAATTAATAAATGGTCAAAGGATATGAACATGCAGTTTTCAGACAAAGAAATCAAAACTATCCATAGTCATATGAAAAAATGCTTTAAATCTCTATTGATCAGAAAAATGCAAATTAAAACAATTCTGAGGTACTACCTTGTAATGTTAATGGGATTTAAGATCTTCCCTTCCCATTAATAGGCCTCACAAAGAGCCCATTAAGGAAAGTTTTTCTTAGGGGAGGCTTGCTTCTAGGGAGGCTTTCACACCTCTTGTTAATTTCTAATTAGGCACTGAGTCAGGAGTGTTGGGATGCTTTCTGGCTCTGAGAAGTGTGTATATATGCTCTGAGTTGGTATTATACTTTGGGGGGCTTGTTTATGAGAAGGACCTTGTGATTCCCTGTTCAAGACTCTGAGTAGCCATTTGTTCAGACCCCCAACTGCTCAGATGCAAAGGCTCTCTCGAACCAGGGATATATGTAAAGTATATAGCAATATTGCTTTGATTCAGGTAGTAGAACTCTGTCTGTTGGTCTTTATTTCTCTGCTTATATTTTCTCTGTATTTTCTCTGAAGTTCAGAGTGCTGGCTTTTCTATTGAACTGGTGAATGTAATTAAAACAAATTGATGACCACTTAAATAGCTATCTTTCCTAGTAAAGCAGATCCAGGAACCTGTGCTAGTAGGCCATCCTGGATATTCTAGGGTGCTTGCCTTTACACATCTCACACCCATAAGTATGACTAATATGACAAAAAATGGAAAATGTTAGATGTTGGAAGGGATGTGGGAACACTGGGACACTAATGTGCTGTTGGTGGAGTTGTGAACTGATCCAACCATTCTGAAGAACAATTTGTAACTATGCCCTAAGAGCTATAATACTGTGCATACCCTTTGATCTACCAATAAATATCACTGCTAGGTCTATATCCCAAAAATATAGAAGGCATATCCTAAAGATATATAGGTATATATCCCAAAGAAAGGAAATTTTTTTAAAAAGGACCTATTTATACAAAAATATTTCTAGCAGCTCTTTTTGTGGGGGCTAAGAATTGGAAACCAAAAGGATGCCCATCAATTGGAGAATGACCAAACATGCCATGGCGTATGACTGTAATGGAATATTATTATGCTATAAGAAATGACAAGCAGGATGATTTTGGAAAACCCTGCAAAGATTTACATGAACTGATGCATAGTGAACAGAACCAGTAACAGCAATATTATTCAATGAAGAGTTGTGAATGACTTGGCTATTCTCAGCGATACATCCAAGGCAATCCCAAAGGACTAATGATGAGACATACTATCTGCCTCCAGAAAAAGAACTGATATTGACTGAATACAGACTGAAGCATGCTATTTTTCATTTTCTTTTTTTCTTTTATTTGAGAATTCTTTTATAAAATTATTAATATGGAAATGTTTTATACAATTGCACATGTATAGCTTATATCTGATTGCTAACCATCTCAGGGAAGGACAGGAGGGAGGAAAGGAGGGGTAGAATTTGAAACTCAAAACTTTAAATAAAAATGTTTTTTTAAAAATGGGAAAAAAAAAATTTTCTTGACAATGAGCTAAAATATGTCCCTAGAACCAATCACAGCAAAGTCTAATCTTTCTACATAATAGCCTTTCAGATATTTAAAGGCTGGTACTATTTCCAGTCTTACTTTTCTTCCATAAGGTAAAATTCCTCATTGTTTTCAACCATGCCTCATATCCATCAGATAGCCTGACTTCAAGGTCCCTCACTATAATTATCACCCTCTTTTGCACAGTCTTCAAGTTGTTGATGTGGGCAGTGATGTTTAAATAATACAGTTATCCTTGGACAAAAGTTCAGCATCCTAAATACAAAAAACTAGGAAAACTAGGCATGTATATATGTCAGTCATTTTCATGTCTAACCCTTTGTGACCCCATTTGGAACTTTCTTGGCAAAGATACTGGAGTGGTTTGTCATTTTCTTCTCCAGTTCATTTTACAGAGAAGGAACTGTGGCAAGCAGGATTAAGTGATTTACCCAAAGTCACATAGCTAGTAAGTGTGTGAGGCTGTATTTGAATTCAGGAAGATTAGTCTCCTTGACTTCAGTTCCATCACTGAATCCACTACTTCACCTAGCTGCCCCCAAAACAAGACATAGTTAATCTTTGTCATCTCCTCCCAGTAGGTCAATGCATACCAAAACTTAGAGCAATTCCTGGGACTAGAAATTAGAAATTTGGGTGTTAACCTCCTTCTGAGTAAAAAAGAATACGGTACATACTGGGATAAATGTGGGGGCAAAGCAAAAGTGGGTTAATAACCTGGGTTTTTCTGAAATACCAAAATGAAGAGGGAAGTCTGGGCACAGAAATAGAAAATTCAAACTAAAGAGATAAGTACAGGATCAGAAGGCAATCTACAAGGAGTAAGAGCAAATTGACTGACTCAATCTGTCTCAAATTCTCCACTACTCATTCCCCTCCACCCCCATAGATTGGTAAGTCAGTAATGGGGAAGATCTGCCATAGTCTCTTCTTACACATCTACACCAGAGTAAAGTTGTGGATAATATCTTTCCTCTAAGAATGATTAATTGAACTTTAATGCTACTAACCTAGGAGGAAAGGCACTGATGAAAGACCCCTACCTATTCCAGGGACTGAACATTGTATCCTGACTCATATATTACTCATAAAACACAGATATAGATATTTTAAAAGAATGAGTTAAATAGGAAATAATATATAATTTTAGCATATATATTTAGAAAAACTTTTCTCTCATTAAATTCATTTTTAATGACAATAGGACCTTTGAATATGCTTCATTTTTTTAAATCTTAGCTTAATACTATGATACAGCAACCCTACCAACATTTTAAGTCTGATTTATTTTGTACTTGATTTAGTAGTTGCCAAGGTTGAAAAAGATACCTTACAAAGTTAGATAGATTCAAATGGAAAAAAAGATCATCCTTAACTATCTTTACTAAATCATGATGCTTTTTTTTATCTTATCTACCAAAAATGCAAAGGTTTTCGTTAAAATCTATTTAGTAAATTCCCATCTTTTTGATGTCAGGAGTGTGGTATCTGGAGGTCAGATCCCAAGACGCTGATTATGCCAGATGGGAAGGGGACAGCAACAAGGCATAGGACAAAATGCCCTGGTAAGGCCTGGTTTCCTAGTGGCCTTCATGGGCTCCTAAACTGTCCAGTGGATAGTAGGGGAAGGTATGTGGGGGAGTAGGGTTGCAGATCTGAGAAAGTTCTATACTTGGCACCTTCAGCTCCAAGCCTATGGGCAGCAGTATTTGTCACCACTCTCCTCTTATTAACTACTTTTTGTTCCCACTGTGACTGCTACTGTGTCTCTTCTTTTTGGGGGTCTCCTCACTGTAGTTCCATCTAGGTTGAATGTGAACCTCCATGTTCTCCTGAAGGTGGAGGAAGAGAAGACTCCATGTGAGGTGAAAAAATTGTACAATCTTCATGTGGAGCTCAGACCAGGGAATAAATTTGTTGTATGAAGTTTGGAGTCAGTCAAAGGGCTGCACTTGAGGACCCAGAAGGCTGCAGGTTTTCCAATCCTAAGGTAAGGCGATGCCAGGAGCTTACTTTCCATAAGGAAGAAGATGACCCTGTGAGCAAGGCATGTCACACCAAAGGAGGTACATACATGAGTTGTACTGTGCCAAAAAGCCTGTGGATGCCATTTGTTGCCCAAGGTCAAGGTAAATTATCTTCAACTATTTCCTGATCCAGAAGTTTGCTTCCTGCTAAATAGCAATAGGTCCACAAAGAAGATGTGTGGGGGGTCTTCAAAGGTCTACTCCAGCTGTAGTTATACTTCTAAGTTCTGTGGATTCCCTTCTTGGGGAAGGGGAAGGGAAAGGAGTTCTTGATACAATAAATGATCCTGATATTGGCTGTGTTTAAGTGAAGTCCAACAATCCTCTCATAACCCATACTGAAACTGACACATGCTGGGCATAAAAGTGAGTCCCAGTATTAGAGGAGGGACAATCCCTTCCTGAGAAGAGCATGAGATATAACTTAAACCCGAGTGAGTATAAATCAAAAGCTCAATCAAGTCAGAAAGCTGGGGTCCTCATAACACCTTATTTCAGATAGCTGAAACAAAAGCAAAAATTCAGGAGAACGGGCAGAGATTGTAAGCCCACAAGGTCAATACAGATAAAGGAGCCTATAAAATTCAATCTGGCTCCTCAAAACTTCGGTCATAGGCCAACAACCTGCATTTCTTCTTCCTAATGCTGATGTTGGTGTGATCTTAGGCTGTATCTGCCATATCTCTGCTAACACTTTGGCAAAACTGAGGCTTAACCAGTCCCTGTGATACACTAAATGTGGTGTAATACATGATACAGTGTCCAACTGGTGCCATTTTTCCCCATTAAGTTGCACTGACCTTTATTGTATCTTCAGGGTTCTTTCGGAAGTAAATGATGTAATTACAGCCTGAACTATAACATTTCAGGGTCTCCTGTAATGGGACTCCATGTGCAATTATATGGTTAGTCAGTGTGAGAGTACCAAACGTACAATATAAACCCATGCACTGTTATTCCAGGAAGATGAATTAATCTCTTTGCACACCACATACAAAAGACACAATGCAATTCCTGTTGGCTGCCAAGTCTTTCCAGACGCTGGTATGATATTGATAAAAGAATGCACTCTCAAGTCATTCTTCATCCTATATTATTGTCAAAAAGGTGCTAGCTGGCCCCAGGGGGGTGTGGCCTGGGGACCATTCCTTGGGCCTGTGCACTCCAGCCTTTTCATCACTCAATAGGTTGGAATTTGCCTGAATGAAAACTTTCCTCCAAGGTCCTCCACAGCAATCACAGTTTTCCATGCCCAGTGAGGTCTCTTCCAGGACTGGCCATTTCAGAATGTGATTATCCCCATCAGTTTGGCATGGAGAGATACAAGCAGGATTCAGGGCAGGATGGTATTCTGCTTTTATTGTCTTCTACATATCCAGAGGAGTGGGGTGTGGGGAGTGGGAGGAGGGGGCTTCTGATAGCGAAGTTCAACATTTGTGGGCACAGAACCCAAATTCTGCAACCTGCAGTTATGGAATAAACAAGAAAATAAATCAAAACCGCTTGGATAAAGATGAAGCGCCAGAGCCAAGCAACCCACAGAGCGCCCAAGTTTATAGCCACTGTCCATATCAGGTCTGATTTTATTTAAAGCTAGAGGAAAACCGGAGTCTGGCTGCGACAATGGCTGGCAAACTAAAAGCACCTCCGCGCTTTCTAACTTCAGCTGGAGCTGCTTTGACAGCCTGGGGTTGATGAGCTTGACCAAACATACCTGCTCTCCAACTAAGCCCATCGTTCCTGAGAGTACTGAATCTACAAGGACGCAGCCATCCCAGGAAGGCTGCGGTGACCCCAGCCAATCAGCTCTGCAGCAGGGTCACTTCCCTGGGCCGGAGGGAGCGCGCAGGAGCTGATAGCACGCGAGATAGGCAAGCCTGTAGCAATTAGGCTCCCACTCTCCCCACAAGCTTCCACGCTCCTCTGCCTTTTCAGGAACATAAGCTTCTCTGTGCTGGTTGGGCTGGCTGGGTCAGCAGCCTGCTCCCCTCTCCGGCCAGTGAACTATCCCACCCGGGCAAATAGGCTGCTGAGACCGTAACAATATGCTCTCTGCTCAGCCCACGTACCAGTTTATCATTTTCCCCCTCTGAATCCTGTCATTTCATTGGCACGCGTGTCATTAACTTTGCAGAGACAATTATTCAGAAACCAAGTAAACTGCGGAAATTTGTAAACTCTTGCACGGCTAAATTAAATGCTGTTTTAACTAACAGTTAATAGTGTTTACTGCTGTGTAATAGTAATTTTCATTTTTTACTGTATCTAATGACTTTCTGATGACTCAAATTCTCTGTAGGGATACCAAATCATTACATTAAGGATGAGTGATTTTAGTACGCAATGACTGATCAGTACAATAATATGTAGACTAATGCTTAAGCCAGTAAATTAAATCATTTACACCACAGTGTTTGTCAACAGAAGAGAGGTTCCATTATGCACTTAAAACGTAGTATAGATTCTGCTTAAAGTAAAGTAGCAAGTGAGCATGTTCACTTGGGTTAAGCCAGAACCCTGGCTTAAAGGGTAGTGGACTTCTTTCTGTACTATAGGCGTAGAGAGAAAGTTGCCAAATTGCTTCCAAAGGGACCAGAAAGAAGGTGGGTGGTTCAGTGAATAGAGCACCAGTCCCAGAGTTAGAAAGACCTGAGTTCAAATCCAGGCTCAGACACTTTCTAGCTGCGTGATCTGGGTAAATCACTTAACCTCTTTTTGCTTCATCTGCAAATTGGGGATGATAATAACATCCACCTCCCATGGCTGTTGTGAGGATCATGAGATAATATTTGTAAATTACTTAGCATATTTTGTGGCACGTAATAAGTACTATAAATGTTAGCTGTTGTAATCATTATTTGGTTACACCCCTAGAAATGAGTAATGAGTGGTTAGAATTGAATTCAACAGTAACATAAGGACCGTTCAAAGGAGTATCTTGTGAGGAAAGAGGGGTATCTGTTTCATGGGCTTATTCGTGTAGATTTTGACATTTAGAATCATAGGCAGAACCAGAAGGCATCCCAGAGGTTTTCTAATGCAACCCTCTTATTTTACAAATGAGGAAACTGAGACCCAGGAGGTTCAGTAATCTGCACAAGGGCATACAGAATATAAGTGAGAGCCTGGACTTAAAGCTAGATACCCAGCTTCCAATTCAGCACTCTTTCTACTATACTCTGCCAATAGCAACTTGCAGAGCTCGAATTAGAAATCAAATCTCTGATTTCCACATCAAATTCTTTTACCATTACACACACAAAAAAAGCAACTCTTTCTTCATTTACAAGTAAAATGTACTTGAAGAAATTAATTCGAAGAGTCAAGCATTATCTCTATCATTTGATCTCTCCTAATGTTGCCTCCCACTTATCAGCCAATTGGCTGATTCAGGAGGGATTATCTCAATTGAAACAGCAAGCTACTCCTGGTCTTAAACTGTTATGAGCATAAAAACAATTCTCCCTGACTTATGAAAAGTTTACCCAAGATCATGTAAGTTTCTGAAAAACCTGATTGCTCTGAATGAAATTGGGGTCTTTTTCAAGTCAACCTAAGCAGTTGTCCAAAAATCCTGACTAAATTTTGTTTCTTTGCTCTTTGTCTTTTAAATTCAGACAAACCCCAAGTTTCTAGAAACAAATTCTGTAAACAAATCGGGTTCTTGGTTTTTTTGTTTTGTTTTGTTTTCATTTCTTACTTGAAATCTAGGAAACTTCAATCAGCAAGGTCAGTTGCTCTTTTTCAAAAGTTGAGTCTAGAATGATGTTTTAAAGCTTTGCTGATCAAATGGCATATTGTGTAAAATTATCTTGCATTATAGGGGAAAACATGCTGCCTGGATCATAGGGTCTTTTCTTCCATTTTGCAAAGCTATTTACCTTAGTCAAGAGCCAAGATGTCATCTAGCATAATTAGTCAGTAAGCATGTGTCAGGCACTTTGCTAATCACAGGTGATACAAAGAAAGGCAAAAAACTTACTTAAGATGAAAGTTATGAGGGATGAAGAAACCTAACTGCTCTTCTCTGCTCGTGCGGACAATAATTGGTGTAAAATAAACCATGTATTGTCAGAAGTGATTGAGGTATTGGTTTTCAGATTCAGGTGTTGTTTACTTTTTCTTTTTGATTCTTTATTACAAAGGGATATAAATAAGGGAAAGGGCAAGTAGGTGGTATAGTGGATACAGCACTGGCCTTGGCATCAAGAAAACTCATCTTCCTGTGTTCAAATCTGGCCCCAGACTCTTACTAGTTGTGTGACCCTAGGCAAGTCACTTTACTGTTTGCCTCAGGTCCTCATCTGGAGAGGGAAAGAGAAGGAGTTGGGGAAGGAATTATATTCTTATATTATTGGAGCTGGAGAAGGAATTAGCAAACCACTCTAGTATCTTTGCCAAGAAAACCCCAAATGTGGTCAAAAAGAGTCAGACATGACTGAAAAACAACTGAACCCAAATAGGGGAAGGGGAAATGGAGATCACTGAAAATTAATGACACCAATATAAATTTATAAAATAAAACAAATCTAATTTTAAAATGAAAGTTGTGATATTTGGTGAGGAAGAGTTGTCTGTCTTCATTTAAAATGAGGGGAAAGAATATTTTTAGGGAGGAAGCTATGCTTACATATTTCTCACCCTTAATGTAATGATTTGGTATCCCCATAGAGAATTCGATCGTCAGAAATTCATTAGAAACAGGAAGGAAAGAAGGAGTAGAAAAGAACACAATTAGCTATACTTACCATAAAATTTAATAAATAAACACTTTCTCATGACTTAAAATAGATCCTCGAGTGACTGAACCATAGATGGACCTGGACATTAGTAAGTAGAACCCACCTCTAATCTGACACATGAGGAGCTGAGGCATGAAGAACATTAAAGATTGCTAAACCTATTGGAAACTCAGGAGGCTCTGGCAGAAAAAGGAGCAATACTTACAAGGAAAAGGAGATGCATGAACATGAATGCAGACATGAACATGGACATGGACAGGGACATGGACATAGAAATTAATAAATGTGCAAGGTATCTACAAAATGTTTGCAAGTAAATGCACAAGAGCTCAAATATACTGAACACTGAAGAAAAAAAAGGAAAACAAAACCTCAACTATTTTTTTAAACTTTCACGGAAATTTTTCTTTGCAAATCAATCTATATTATATTTTTGTTGCCCTTTTATTCTGCAAGAAAGCAAGAGAATTATAGAGCTGAAAGGGTCAGGGGATCTTAACATTAACTTCAGATGAGACATAGATTTCAATGAACTTAGATGTGTTTTTTTTTTAAAGTACAACTTGATTTCAATATAATTGGTTTTCTTTGCCATTTCATGAATTTTATCTTATTCATGTAAAACCATTATTCTGAGAAGGAATCCACAGGCTTCACCAAACTGCCAAAGGTTTAACAAAAGAGTTAAGAATCCTTGATATGTTCCAATACCCTCATTTCACAAATGAAGAAACTGAGGTAGTCAACTGAAGAGGATAAGGGAGAGGGTAATATGTAAATAATTAAATAAGAAAAATGTGGGAGGATGTAAAAAAAAATTACAGGCAGGTTTTTTTGTAGAGTCATATATATTTGAAATCTATCTGTACAACATTGATCCACAAGTCAATGGATGGTAATGGTTATAACTGAATAGGAGATTAAATACCTGATGACATCAGCCAACTATGGCTAGACATGAATAGTTAAAGTTCTTTTCTTTCATTTCGTATTGTAAACACTTCAAGATGCCAAGAAAAGGATTTTTTAAAAATAATCTGTGTACAGTGCCCATGTCCTTGCATATCATGCTAAATAAATGTTTGTTGAATTGAATTGCCTTGCACATATACATTTTCCAAAAAGTCCACACCATTAGCACATGATTGAAAAAAATAGGATAAAGTTTTGTAGAACCTTAAATAGTTTGATTACAGGATCATTTGTATTTTTAATGGATGACTTTGTGTTTATCTGAACTATACAACCAGTGAGATGCTTAAAGTATCAAAGTACAACGGGCTACCTCCAAGCTGACTTAAAACATTTCCTTTTAATTTTGTAATTCCACTGACTAAGTAACCATAACACCACCAGCATTTGGTTGACACTTTAAAAAGTCATATTTCACAACTACAATGTCTCAACTGTGAACTATTTCCTGCTAATGACAGCACTGCCATAATATATTTACTGTCCTACTGTCAGTAGCAATGAGATTTTTACTAGATCACATTAAGTAAATAAACCTGTGTAAATGGGTTGTATAGAATGGCACCTTCTTTCAGTCCATACTACACAGAATTAGTTTTAAGATAGGATAAATAACTCTCACCTTCCAAAGTACCCTGATTTTTCAGTTTCACTGAAAATAAAAACCTCCTTCCATGGACCACACCGTGGACCTTGGCTAAGGTGATTTATTTAATATTTATCAAGATGAAATAAAACTAACATTTAGCAGCAGTATCTCAAAAAACTTTTAAAATATTTTCATCCTAATGTTTAAAAAATGCAGAATAATCAGGTAAGCCCACTCTCTGAGAAACTAGTGCAACTCACTTAAAATACAATTTTAGAAACTAAATATCTCCAATGAACTAGTGAACCATATCACATAAACAACTTATGCCTAAAATTCACTATACAAGATAGAGAACACATGAGCACAGCTGCTTCCCAAGGTAGTGGGAACCTTTCAGATTAATTGACTCACTAGTTCTTTGTCCCAACATCCCAAAAACATTTGTGGGAACTCCACCTTTATGCAAAACACAATTCTAGGGAAAATATGCTACATTTTTTTGTCCCAAAAATATTTTGGGGGATGTTGCTTAGGGGACTAATCTCCTAAGAAAGGGATATTTTGATGACAATCTGACATAGGTTTAATTCATTGTGAGTGTGTGGAAGAAACCCAAACACATTCAAATGAATTCAATTCTTAAAAAAGTCATGGAGCAGTGAAATTTATCACCACAATTGCGTGGAGGTGTGCATATGTGTTTGATGATATCTCCATCCAGTGATATAACAAAAAGATTAAAAGTTAAAACACTCTTTCTATTTCTATACTATTATAATAATACTTCAATGCTTTCCTCTTTTATTTTTTAATTTAATTTTAATTTATGAAATATCATAAGCATTTCCGTAATATAGAATTTTTTTAAAAAAAGATTGCACCTGAAACTGCAAATCTATTATATACAATTTGCTATTCCTTTTAAATATATAATAAAGTTATCATGTAAATTTCTTTTTTCCTTCATTTTCTTCTCCCTCCCACCCTGCTACCCTAGAGATGGCCACCATTAGACACAAATATCTGTGTGAGTGTGTATATATACATATACATACACACACACACAGATGGATGGTATATATGTATGTGTGTGTATGTAAAATCATTCTATACATACTTATATTTATCAGTTCTTTCTCTGGATGCAGATGGCATCTTTCTGCATGGATCCATTGCAATTAATTTGAGTATAACAGTCAAAATGACTTAGTTGCTCAAAGTTGTTTTTAAAATAATATTGTTATTACTGTATGAATATTCTCTTGGTCTGCTCATTTCACTCTTCGTTATTTCGGGCAAGTCTATCCATATTTTCTACAACCAATGAGCACCATAGTAGTTCATCACGATCATATACCACAACTTGTTTAGCCATTTTCCAATAACAGGCATCCCCACGATTTCCAGTTCTTTACTACCATAAAGAGAGCCATGTAAATATTTTAGAACATATGGGTTCTTTTCGTTTTTCCCTAATCATCTTTGGAAATAGATTTAGTAGTGGTATTGCTAGATCAAAAGATATAGACAGTTTAATAACTCTCTAGGCATAATTCCACGTTGCTCTTTTGTTTTAAAAAATGCTTTTCCCAGACTGAACCTATGACTTTGTGGTAAGCAATACAGTTATCATCCCCATTTTATAGATGATAAAGTTGAGGCTCAGAGAAATTAAAAGAGTTAACTGTCCACACTCCCACAACTAGTAGACTCTAGGGTCTCTATAGCTAGGACTCAAACTGAAGCCCTCTAACTTTAAGTCCACTGGTCCTCTATGTATCAAAATATGTCCTTGACATGTTTCTTTGAAGACAATATATATCTTGATATAGATCGATAGATAAACAGGTATGGCATGAGGGCTTTTACTTTCAAATGTAATGAAACAGACTGCAGTGGAATGATAATGTTCTTCCGATAAAGGAAAATAATCATATCATGGAGTTAAGAGCCTATTTGGTGAACACATTTAAAGCTGAATGCATATATTGTCTCTCATGGACTTAATGACTCATTTTATTTTTTCCCCAAGAGGTCCAGAGTTACAAAAGCATTATATTTTAACTTGTGAATTCCTCATTACAGAAATGTTTTATGTGCTGCTGCATTAGGATTAAGCTTCTCTGGCAATATCAAAAAAAATTAAGTTATCATGACTAGTTTATGGCCTACTTGACATGCTTCAGTGAAAGACATTTAGCAAATAAGATTGGTAGTATGTCAGCTATCTTAAATAATATCTTAGCAATTTATTCTAGGCAGCTTGTTTCCAAACAAGAACTGCCAATGTTTTCAAGCTATTTGGTGAAAAACAGAAAAGTCCCAAGACTTTCCTTCTGTCATTTTCATACTAACCAGTCTTGAAGGAAGATCTACATAAGTTCTTGGTCCTCATGTCAAAATTAACTACAGATAATGGAACTTTGCAAGCAAACATTGCTCTGGCCCATGTTTTTTGGTATATGTAGCAAGCTCCTGTGACTTCTCTATTCACCTGATATAATAAAAGAAGTACTGAATGAGATGTCAATAATCATATACATTTTAGACTGGGGACAACCAGGGCAGGATTGGACTAAATGCTAATTCTGCCTTTGTCATTGTCTATGTGACCCTAACTCTTCTGGCCCTACGTCTTTCCTCCCATAAAAGGTATTCACTCAATTCACTTTCATTGAGGGTCAGCTGTGTACAATATTGTACTAAATGCATTAAAGGACAGCAATAAATATATATGCAGTCACTGCCCTCAAGGAGTATACTATGTAGTTGGGAAAATAAGACATACACATAGAGTACTGAACCTAAAGTCATAAAACCAGGATAGGAATCTTGGCCCCGATAAATATTAGCTGTGTAACTATGAACAAGTCATTCGATTTTTCTAGACCTCAGTTTTCTTATCTGTAAAGTGGAGTTAGTAGTACTTACTACCTCATAGAGATATGGTAAAAAAAAGAAAAAGCACTTTGCAAATTGTAAAGGATTACAGAAATATGAGATGAATTGTTTTTTCTTTTCTTTTTTCCCCCAACAATGTGGAGGAAGAAAAGATGAATTTCTATTAATTTTTAAACAGAGATGTGAATGTACTACAGATATGCAATATTGAATGCATTTTTCAGATGAAATCACTGAATTATTAGTTTTATTTTATTATTTTACTTTGTTACAAGAGACCTTTCATGGAATAGAAGTAATACATAAGTATTTGTAATGTAAAAATATTGATAAAACTTTTTTAAAAGTTAACTAACAATATAGCAAAATAAGATGTCACAGACAAGACAGTAGAACATAACAGATGATATAGAACACTGCATGGCATCATCAAATGAGTGATCCAGAGAATAAATGCTGAATTTGGACAAGATTCCTGTGGCTTAAGGAGATCAGAGAACAAAAAGAGGAAAGATTTGGAGTATCTTCAGGAAGATGAGTGAAATTCCAAAAAAGGTGCCAGATTAGTTGCTACTATTCAATTCAGTTCAAGAAACATTTATTAAGTATTTCCTCTAAGTTAAAGGGTAGGCAATCTGCCACAGGGTATGAAGAGACTGACTTGAAATCAGGAAGATGAGGGTTTAAGTCCAACCTTATAAACATACTAGCAGTGTGACCCTGGACAAGTCACTTGACTTCTTGGTGGACTGGACAACTTCGGTAAGATTACATAGCCAAAGAGCTTCCCCTCTGCTTGAGTAGAGGGAACTTCCTTAGCAGTAGTTCTCTATGTCAATGAAATCACAAGTATAAATAAAAAATAATGATAAATTATTATGATGATTAATGATAAATTATTGGCAGTCTGAATTGGTCAAGGGAGCTTCTAACTTTCAACTGGAAGTGAAATCAAAGCATGAAACAAACGACAAAAGTGTGTGTGTGTGTATGTATGTGTGTGTGTGTGTGTACATGTGTGTACTAGGGATACAAAGAGAAGAGTAAAAGAGATCCTATTTCCAAAAAGATTCCATTTTACTGATACAATTATTATTCTTCATTCAAATTTTATTCAGATGTCTCATCATTACAGAGCTGACTCGGGCCAATTCCAGTAGAACCAGACTCCAGTACATCCTATCCAACTGGACAGTCTTTAAGTACAGGCTAAGGGTGGACCATGTAGTCTTTTTTTTCCTGAAGACCACCCTAGTTAGGTACAGAAAGACTAGAGGAATGGTCACCAGGTTGTCTACCCATGTTAATGATGTTTTGGGTCGTAGCCACCTGTAAAAAATAATTAGGTTCTGTGATCTGTGCCAATACAAACCATGAAATCACAGATTGTCAAAGTATGCTTCCCCGTGTCTAAATTGTTGAGAGCATCTCCAAAACTGAAAAGAGGCTACACAATTGCTAAATCATATCCAGAATGGGTTTGTTGTTGTGCAGTCACGTCCAATGCTTCCCGATCCCATTTAGGCTTTTCTTGGCAAAGATGGTTTGCCATTTCCTTCTCCATCTCATTTTACCAAGGAAGAAACTGAGGCAAACAGGGTTAACTGACTTGCCCAGGGTCATGCAGCTAGTAAGTGTTTGAGGCCAGATTTTAACTCAGGAAGTCTTCCTGATCCACTGATTCCTATCCACTGAAGCACCTAGCTGCCTTCAGAATGAGTAGGGACTCACTGAATCTCACCATTTCCTTTCCTCCTTTTGTTTACCTGTGAGATCCTCTAAAGCAAAGAGTGTTGAGCTCAAATAGAAATGGGGTGGGGGTGGGAGGGTGGGGAGGTCACCCAATGGTATATCAGAATCCCTTTAGGATGTGCACTAAATTATAAAACTACATACTGACATTATCTATGTTCTATTGCATTTTTATTTTGATAAATATTTTCTCATTTCATTTTCTGGTTCCAGCTAGACTCAAAAGTGTTGCCAGTTGCAATACCAAATGTTTGACACCTCTGGTCTAAATATATCCCTCCCTAAAGGCCTGTTGGTAGAACAGCATTGACAAGGGGATACAAAGGCTCAGGGATTCCTAGGTAGGCAAGGGCTGTTGATGGTCTCAGAATCCTATTTGCTCTTGTCTGTACTGTTTTGTTTTGGTTTTTTATGATCTTGCATTCTATCTCACATCTAATAAAAGGAATTATATTACTGAGCAGAGTAGACCTTAAGTCAACATGATTTAGTGTCTGGGACAGGCGGCAAAAGATCCAGGTTCTATTTATTTGCTCCAGATGTGACTTGTTATGGGATTATGGGCATATCACTCAACTTCTCTGTAATTCCTAGGACCATAGATCTAGAGCTGAAAGGAATCTCAGCCCACTCTGGTCCAACCCATCCCCCTCTCCCCTTTTCACAGAAGTGAGACTCAAGGTTCAAGTCATACAAGCAGTAAGTGGAAGAGGTGGTAAATAAACCCAGGCCCTCTCACTCCAGACTTAGGGTTGTTTCCATCATGCCACACTGCTTCTCTTTCTTCCTCTGTAAAAGACAGATGATAAAAGCCTACATCCCAGCCTTGGGATACACTCAGAATAATAATTACCTAATTGTTTTTTTTAATCATGTAAAAACATTCAAATATTCTGGAGAAAAACTTATATATAAGTACACCATTACTCTTATATTCATGTTTACATATAGACTTTTTTTTTAGTACTTTTTCATTCACAAAATAAATATATCTGGTGTCGTTCTTGCTCATTCATTCATTCATTCGTTTGTTTGTTTGTGGGAGAAGGCGACGGGGGAGAAGTCCTGCTATAGAATCCTAGTAGATCTTACAGGAGACTCAAGGCACATGCAGCATTCTAATATAAAGTTCCACAAATAAATACGTTTGTGACAAATGTTCCATTTTTGTGGCTTTATGCCACTGAAGGCACAGAACTAGTTCACAGACTTCCTGCTGTGAATATTAGCTTCTTGGAGTTGGGGAATGACCCTTTCTCTTCCAGCATCAGTAACTAAGTCTATTCAAAATATACAGCAATTTACAAGTTGCCTTTTTAAAAAAAAGAAAGAGCAAGCACAAAAGTGCCGATTAGCCAACAGATATTTAAGACATGAAGTGAACCAGTGAACCAGTCTGCCCGATACCAAGAATGTCTGTTAAGAAATACTAATCAAATGTCCTGTATTAATGGTAGCCCCAAAACGCCTGAACATTGAGATACCCAAATAATGTCTTTCTCCTCTTCACAAATACATTCTCACTCACTCTTTGCTGTTTTTCAGTCATTCAGATGTCTGGTTCTTCATGTCCCTGTATGGAGTTTTGTTGGCAGAGTTACTAGAGCGGTTTGCCATTTCCTTCTCTAGCTCATTTCACAGATGAGGAATTGGGGCAAACAGGGTTAAGTGACTTAACTTTGGTCACACAGCTAGTAAGTATCTAAGGCTGGATGTGAATTCAGGTCTTCCTGACTCCAGGTCTGTTTATCCACTGAGTTAGTCGCCTCTCTCATACCCTCTAGACAGTCAGCTCCCCTTCTCCCAGCTTATACTGATGAGAAGATGCTACCTATCCTTCCATTTTCCCCAACAGCAAGACCAGCCAGGGCTATGCTAAGGGCCAGCATTCAAACAGAGATTCTCAGATGCTCCCATAGGGGTGGCTGCCCACACACTAAGGTTCAGAGGGCAGATCCTGGCTCCATCCACTCTAGTAGAACTCTTTTGAAAGCAGCTCCACAGGAGGGTTCAGGTTGGGGTTCTTTGTATCAGAATCAGCCCAAGGGAAAAGGTACGAAATAATCTTGCTGTAGAGAGTTGATGTGTTACAATGAATATTGCACCCTAACAGCACATATGTCATGACCTCTCTTTACTGATATCACATAGTCTTCCCATAATAAAAAATACATGTTCACTTAGTCTGCCTTACAGAACTAAGTGAATACTACAGAGAGGAGTCATTGCTCTCATTATTTACATAAAGTCATCTCTGGGGAAGAATTCAACAGGAATAATTTAACAATGAAGGGCATTTTATGATAAGAGAAATAAAAGAATCATGCAGTCATGCTATTTGAGACTGCAAGTAAGATATTAGAAAAGCAATTATTTCCATTTGGAATTAGACCAAGACACTTGTTCTCTTTAGGGAAAGACCCAGGGGAGCTTCCAGACCCTCTGGTGTCCAGTATTTTCAGTTTTCCACCTCAAGGAGATGATATAGCCCTGACTTTGATAGATGGCTTCAGAGGGAGGTGTTTTTCCAAAAGATTATAAACAATGGATGTTCTTTTTATTACATCCAGCATTACTCATCTCACTTCAGCAAAGGAGATGCCTACCTCATTTGAAATGTTTTATTATGGGCATAGGTATTATGCTTATAAATAAAGCATCTCATCTTTGGTTAATATTTGTTGAGTCTTGACAGGATGAATTAGAAAATTCTAAACATATGCAATATGTGCTAACTTTTCCTGGGCTATATGCAAGTAACCACTAAGTGTAAATGTTTCTTGCCAGGTACTCAAGCAGGCCTCCAAAAGGAGTCAGCCAGTACCTACAACTGCATCCCTACCTGTCTTCTTCTCAAATCTTGGAATCCTTTCCATTTATTGATAGATGAGTGAATGCAATAAATGTAATAAAACTTAAGTGCTGCTGGATAATTAGAAGTTACCTCTTCTTTGACCTAAGTCTAAACCAAAAACCTTAAATGAATCAATCACCCCAGACCATTCCCTCAATAAAACTGACAAGTAAGGAGACCCTAACGATCTACTATGGCTCCACAAAAGTATTACTGGACTTAGAAATATAATTTTAAATTCCTTAAATGATTATAGTCAAATGAATCTCTGATCTCATCACTTCCTTCCAACAATGAAAACTGTAAACTATCTATGACCAGCCATCTTGTACACCTCTTGTCTGTGTTCTCCCAAAAATTCACTAGGGGGAGTGGGGTCTGTCCATTCAAAATGTCAGTCATTTTCTGAATTGTCTCTTGACACTGCAAGGGTAACAGTGAAACAGTAGTTACAACTCTATAAGTTATCACCAAATAGAATGCCTTAAAGGTAGGAATTATTTTTGTTTTTGTCTAGCACCTAGCACAATATTTAGCCTAGAGTAAACACTTAAATATTTGATAAATTCATACACAAACTTATAAAAACTAGTATGTATAATCCAACACTGAATGTGTGGCTGGTAGAAAGTGATGGGAATTCCTTAACACCTGGTTAGATTTTTGTGGTTCAGTCACTCAAATGTAGGCTAGAAAGATGATAATCTGAATTTCCCCATCCCTTATGTACAGTGCTACAGAGAGAGTGGGCATCAGAAAATGGAGATGAAAATAAGTAATTTTGAGTCCTCCTACAGAACATGTTTTGAGCAGAAATTTAGTCCACAGAGACAGTGACATATAAATTATAAGCTCTTAAAATGAGAAATATGCTGAACTATGGGGGAAGTTGGACAAAAGCCATTCAGAACATGATGCTAAACTCAAGCACCATTTTCTGCCATGAATTCTGGGCCTACCCCTTCCTCAGCTTTCTGGGCCTTCACTTATTCTCTTCCGCAGTCGTACCCATCTTCCAAATTCAGAGAAATGAAAGACATACTATTCATATGTCTGACAGCCTTAGGTCATTTGGCTTGATTTTTAATGTTTTAAAAAGGCTTTTTGTAATTAAAATTGCATTTTAACTTCTTCTCCATCATTTCAATAGCTGTATAATGAGGGCACCATAAAACCAAGGCATATAACCAGAGTAAATGACTTCTTTTAAAAAAGCTGACCCAGAGTTCTAGTTTACAAACCCAAATGATTGTACTCAGACATATTAGTCCTTTAACCTTTTTATTATATTACATACATGAAAACAATTAAAGCTGGGATTTTTTCCAGCGCATTATCATTTTCTGTTCCCTCTGGCCTTTTTCCATCCATTTCAAAGAATGTATATAATATCAACTGAACAGCTTTCTCATGTTTTATTTTTTTTTCTTCTTAACAACTATCCTCCTTTTAAGGTTAGCCAACCTCAGGCGATTATAATTATTATACACCAACAACTCAGTGGCAAGGGTAGCACGGCAGCGGCAAAACAGCAGAAAAAAAGAAAGAAAAAAGTTGGGGAGGGGGAGTTTAAAACTTCTCATAAAATTAAATCTTAGATTTAAATTCTCCCTCATATTTTATTGTCTTTTCTTTTCTTTTTCCTGTGGTAAATGGTAATTAGAGTCAATAATCTTTTGCTGAGAGAGCACCTTGTCTTCACAGTGTTTATATCATCATCATCAAAGATCTGCCTTAAGGCCCTGGCGTGTTAATAATTTAAGGTGTGCACAGCCTAGTTATAGCAGGAAGCCTAGTTATTGAGTTTGTAAACCAGCTGATGATTTATGGGAACACCTTGCATGAGTCATGCTCATTAAATAAAATACTTCAGTTTAATAAGGAACATGGGGTAAACAGTTCTTCCCGTTACAGGGTGACTGACTGTGCGATTGGAAATTGTGGAGTTTTGTCACCAGGCGAGCCAGTACTATTTTGACTTAATTGTGTTGGCAGGGCTCAATTGTGAGAGTGCAGGTCGGTTACATATCTACACACATTTGCACGTGCATGTTCTTACCCCCCCTCCCGACAACTGGAAGTCTGGAGCTTTCTTTTCCCTGGGAAGCTATATCATATAAGTGAGATCCTCTGATCGGGCGAATGTTAACTCTCTCTTTAAAAGGCTACTAATTAAGAAACCAGAAATGTTCGTGGAAATAAAATTACAAGAAAAAATCAATATACGGTTGTTAAATGTAGCCTGCATTTAGCAGCCATAACCATATTTTACTGTTAAATGCTCCAGTTTACTCATTAGAAATTCCTAAGGAGACTGAGACAGCAAAAGCCAAGCATAGCGTTCTGGTCTGTCTGAAAGAAAACTTGTACACAGGGTACACTTATTTTTTCAAATGTGCTGTATCTGAGGCTTTTGAAACATATTTTAACAATTTTGTTGGATGTCAGTGCATTCTGTTCTAGGAACAAACACTGATCTGGTGATATCACTTGCATTTCTCTCAACTATGTTCTGAATTAATTGATATCTGTGTACAAAGTTTCCACTGGAAAAGATGAGCAACTCAAGTTTTGTCGGACTTTCTACATAAGGTCAACTGATACTTGAGGACTGAGGAAGCTTTTTTAATTAACACATGATGGGCTTAACCAACACTCTTCCAAGAAAGGAAGAGTGAAGGGAGGAAGGCAACTTATCCTATTTGAAGAAATTTTTTTAAAAACAAAAATACTTGACATTCCCCTCCTCCCCCCCACCCCCAAGAGTCTGTCAACTTTTTGAGTATCTGTCACACCAAACAACTGGAAAAGCTTTATCAACAGGATCTCTGCAACCAAACCAGGCACATTTGTTTCATGTCACTAGACATAGTAAGTGATTCTTGTCTGCTTTCATTAGAAAAGAAAATGTGCAATTGTTTGAGGGAGATAGAATTCAGAGACAGTTTGGTGAGTGATTCCAAGTAACCTCTGGGATCTACTTTTACCACCGGGTGACTGGCTAATCTGAGTTTCAAATTACAGTGCTCCTTTAATACTACAGATCCTAAAATCGTCCTCCCATTACAGGAATCCTACCTGTTTTTCAACTGGAGGCTCTGTTTGTACTCTCTGTTGTCAAGGAATTTGCTGGCATGGTTTTTATATTCAGGAAAACAACATCCTATATTTAAAGTGAATGCCACACTTAACAATTCTAAGGCAAAGCACTGCCTTAATCCAACCTGTCTTGGTTTTTGTAGATGTTTTTCCTTTTTGATGGTAGTAAGCATTGTAGGCTGTTTCCGCAAAATTGAAAGGTCTCTGACCGTGAAGCCAACAGACCTAGATCTGTTGTCTGCTCTGATTCTAATTTCCCAACTGTGTATAAACTCCTTAAAAGTAGGGATGGTTTCATTTTTTTGTCCTTGAATACCCAGTGCCCAGCTCAGTGCCCACATACAGTAAGGGCTTAATAAATGTCTTTCTCCAATGTGAGCAAATTGCTTTAGGAACCTCGATTTCTTCTTCTGAAAACCAGCAGAAAGACAAGGGCAAACTGATTAACTGAAAAATCAGTGAAAGTCCCAAACAACAGATAATGAAGCATACCACCCTCTACTCCATAAAAGAAAGGCAAGTAACTACTAGGACAGAATACTATATTAATTGTCAGATATGATAACTGGATGCTTCATTTTGCTTAATTGCTTATCTTTGTCACAAGGGAATGGCAGGGAAGGAAGAATGAAATAACTGATATAAAAGCATCAAAAAAAATGTGAAAAAATGTGGGTAATACTTAAACTACCTTCCTCCCAGAGGATTTGTGAAGAAAATACTTTGTAAATCATAAAGAGCCATATAAAAGCGATAGTTATCATTAACATTATTTTGATGTTTAAAAAAAAAAGAAATTTAAGAATACTTTTAAATGCTCAACAAATATTTCTGTGGTGGTTTTCTGAATAATAATTTCCACA
This sequence comes from Bettongia penicillata ogilbyi, assembly GCA_023548195.1. Taxonomy (NCBI): domain Eukaryota; kingdom Metazoa; phylum Chordata; class Mammalia; order Diprotodontia; family Potoroidae; genus Bettongia; species Bettongia penicillata. The sequence continues at coordinate 1,058,927 of JAJHZJ010000589.1, forward strand.
CGATAAAGGCATTTCAAACATTTACAGCAAATGTCACAAATGCTTCCAAACTACAGTCAATTTTCCCAAGCAACAAGTGCTTTCTTCCTGTCTTAGTACTAGTCTAGTGACATCATTTTCAGCTGAACTCTCCCTCGTCAAAATCATTCTTTAAATTTATGTTGGCAAGCTTTGCTTTTAAAGCACCTTTATTTCTACATATATCCCTTCTCCCTCCCCTGAAAGCTTATGCAAAGAATAAAAAGAAAGAGGAAAAAACATAACAAAACTAAGCAACACATCAACTTTGTCCAAGAGTTTATACAATGTCCTATACCATGGTACACCTCCCCCACCTCTGCAAAGAAGAAGGGAAAGAAGGGAGGAAAATTCATTTTTTCATTTCTTCTTTGGAACCATCATAATTATACATTGCTCAGTTTCGTGAGGTGGAGGGCAGCGTCTTCTTTCCATTAACATTGTTGTAGTCATGTATATATTTTGCTTTTCATTTTCCACTATTCATGTCTTCCCATGCTTCTCTGAACCAGATTCATTATTTTTCATCATCTCTTAGAGCAAAATAATATTACGTTACATTCACATACTACAACTTGTTTAGCCATTGGCGTTTCCCAGTTGTTGTGTATTTATCTACTTTGTTTCTAGTTCTTTGCTACAAAAAAGGGGGGTGGGGGAGACACATAAATATTAGGTGTATGCCCAGCAGAGGGATCTCTGGGTCATTAGAAACTTTTAAAATTCTAAGCAGTTGCATATTTTTAAAAGTTGTCATCTATGGCACAGACCTTAGAGGCTAATCCCCTAGAATGCAACATGTAGCAGAGTGTTGTGTAATTAAACTCTTAGCAAATTTTTAAATTTTTTCAATTTCACCTATACATGATTTTTTAAATAAAAAACAACAAAATGGTACCCACTTTAAATGGACATATAACTTCTCCAGTTTCAGTTTTGGTTTTCAGGATTTTTTAAGTTTAAAACATCCTTAGTTTCCATTTCTGTGGAAAGGGAAGAAGCACAAGGAAGTAAAATTCAAGTTTGACTGTTTTTTTCAGAGCTGACAGGTGACCTTAAAAAGTATCTAGTCCAACACAATCATTTTACAGATAAAGAAACTAAGGCTTCAAAAGAGTTCAGTGACTTGCCTGAGGTGAGCTATTTTCATTGTAGAATTACCAAATTTGAGAGTTAAAAGGAATTTCTGAGGCCATCTAATCTAACCCATTCAAAAGAAATTCCCACTATGACATATCCAATACATATCCCTCTCCGTCTTTCTCCAGGCTCTATTTGAAGACCTCAGGGGGAGAACCCATTGTTTCTCAAGTGAAATATAACTCTGTGTTTAAACAATACTTTTCACTGTCTCAAAGTAATTTCCCAACTGTAGCCTACTGGCTCACTATGTCAGGCTTATAATAGGAGCTTAATAAATATTTGTTGATCGATTATTCAATTGATTATCCCTGGCCTCCTCAGGCAAGAAGGAATTCCTAAGGAATACTGAACATTGAGCTTTCCCATGACAAAGATCTCTGTAGCCTTCCATATCAACTATACTGTAAAGTACAAATATGTTAGGGAAATACACCAGAAAATTTCAACAGTGCTATTCGTAGCACCTGCCTCAGGGTTGTTGGCTTCCTTTCAGTTGAGGACATCATTCAACATGGTCCTTTGGCTACTTTGGAGGTAGCTTAAAGTGTAATGAGAAAAGCATGAACATGGATGACATCAGAACACTTGGGCTCAAGTCTTCACCTTTTCGCTAGGTGACTATAAACAAATCTCTTTACCTCTCTGAGCTTCTAATTTCTCGTCTGTAAAATGAGGATCATAATATTCCACACTTCAAAGGGTTTTTCACTTTACAAACCTTAAAGGGCCTTAAAATGTGACTGATTTCAGTAACTAACCTCCCAGAGAGGTGTAAGATGAACTTGTATTACACTCGAACCTTCCTCTCCAGAGAAGAATGCTTTGATTTATACATATTTCTCGAGGACCACCCTTGTTTTCCATGATTTGCCATCTCAAAAGCAACAAAAAACAAAAAACCACCAGAACAACAATAACAATGTGCATTTCAGAAAACAGTTTGTTTCCCAGCCACATGGTCACATCTGACACTAGGCCTGCTTCTCCCCCGCCCCCCCCAACCCCACTCCTACACAGGACAGGGTGCCTTTGACGTCAGTAAGAGTGTGGCCTGCCCAAATGACTGCAGAATCATGCCCTTTTTGAAGATGGAGGCTGAGATAAAATTTGCAAAGTTGGTTTTGCAAAATTCTCCTCTTCTCCCTCATGCAGCAGATGGAGAGATAAGCCTGGAACCAAAATAGCTGCAACATTTCACAAGAGATTCCCCCTCCCCTTTTGATTTGCACCACAGCCTCTTCATCTTCAACCTGAGTCCCCATAAATCAAAGTCCTAAGAAAACATGGACCGTTGTTTATTATAGTTCTGTCCACCACACCTGTGTGATAACATCTCGGCTGTTTGCTTCAAAGACAACAGTGGGGCAGCCTTCTTCTCGTTGCCTTGGGTTCAGTACAGTATACAGTGCTCCCTGGGCCAAAATGTGAGGCTAATGGAAAACAGATTGTTTATTCCCTTCCAAAGATAAATATTTACTAGCTAGCAAATACAAACTCTGTCAGAGTTGATTGGTCAAAAAAGCAATCTAGTAGAGGAAGAGAGACACATTTAATAAGGGTTGGCTTTTAGTGTCTTTTGACCTTGTCTATTTTGGAAGGTTTTAAAATAAATGGTTAGCGGTTGGAACCTAAATTAACCTGTTGGGTTGGTCTCAATGTGAAAAGCACCGTCTTTTCACTTGCTAAACACCAGCAATCATCTAAGCTAGAAGAGGCAGATCATCAGATAGGAATCTTCTCGGCCATTTATGAAGCTCCTTTCTCTACAAAAGAAACCTTAAGAAAAAGCAGGAGCTTTCTGATGCAACCAGGAAAGAGGGCGAGGGGAGGTGGAGAAAGTAAACCTTAAAAAATCTGTTATCCCAGGTCCACCCTCTTCCCCGGCTTAAATCTGTGCACAGACACTGACTGTTAGGCAGCTCCCATAGCCCCGACAGAATGTATGCCTGCCTCCTATGCCTGCAGGCAAGAGAAGATTTCTTTACTAGAGATGCAATCAGCTCTGACCAATCAGTAATAAGGGTTAATCAGCTGATCGATTGGTCCCTGAACAGCCTGGACCTGGCTCCTCTCTGACTGGCTCTAGCCTGGCCTTGGGGCAAGAGGTTGGGAACTTTTAATTATCAGCGGCAGCTACTCCACAGATTGAATGGTCAATGGGTTTACTACTGAGGCGGCCCTGCTTGAATAATAATAGAAAACAATGCGCACTCGAAGGAGGGCAAACCCAGGGCCGGGAAAAGCGCAGGGATATGTATAATGCACGATAAGAAGAGTTAATTACCTGGCAGAAACAAAATTTTTAAAGGTCTGGAGGATGTTTTATAGATGTGTGGCTCACATGGGGGAAGGGAGGGGAGGGAAGGAGAAGAGGAATCCGATTTTCTTTTGTTATTCTTTAGTCTGTGACCACTGCTGTCTGCAACGCATCGCCCCAGGACAAAAGGATACCTTGCCTGCCACCGTGGTTAAAAAATGATCACTGGAGGAAATTTGTATTTTGACATTTGCCGGCACTGGCAGAGCTTAATTACTTTTCATTTTAAACATCCTTTAAGAAAAGCCTGTCCCCTCCGAGCTCCAGTACATAAGGTGGACACATTCTGTGAAACAAGAGATGCCGGGAGAATGCCGCGCTATCATCCAGAGGTTTTTGTAGGCTCTGCTCTCGTTTTAAGCCTCGCACAACTTTGTAGCAGGCACCGGCTCCCTGCCCTCCACAGTATAAATCATTAATCCAACAACTAGCTATAGTAATCTGTTGGCTGATTCCGCTAATAAAATAGCTCACATGCCGTGGTTTTCTTTCTGCTCCCAGTCAAAACTAACAAGTGCTTCAGATCTCAAATCACATCTGTGCCTATGTTCCCTTACAGCCTAACAAGGCTAAGAGGGAGCGCACAATGGCCAAACAACTGCGCACCCCTGGCAGGGTGGGAGCGTAGGAAGACGGGGATGGAAATCATGTCACAGAGTTTCTGAAATAGATACATATTAGCGAGATCGAAGGAGACGAGGTCAAAGAAGACAAAGAGAATTCCTTTTCCAAAAGGCTAAATGAGGTCTGTTTAAGGATCCTCACATTACCCAAGATCAGAAATCCCGCTGTTTAAACAGATTCTACCTAAAAAACTGGAGCCTTTTTCCAGTGATCTCGCAGACACACCAAGTGCTCATTGGGTTCTACGGGATTCATTACTATTTATATTACCATACCCTGGCTGTGTGCAGTCAATTCATAATTGTCCAGTTTTTCTAATTAATCACAAAAGATTTTTGTTTTGCCCGCAGCTAGTTCTGGGGTGACTCACAATGGCAAGCCAAAGCTCATACATCAAACACAGGCCCTTTTTTACTCTGGCCTTCTGCTGGGGAATGCAGCAACCCTCTTCTTTACCGCGGAGGCCTGAACTGGGCATGTGCAGCCCCAGGCAAAGGAGAAGCCCTGAGATCTGTCCTCTACTGGGTGACTTGTTATTTTTATCTGATGCTTGCATTCTCAGCATAAACCAGATCCAGATATTCTGGCAAGATTTCTACATTCAAAGCATTGGATTCCATGTTTCTCTCTCTCTCTCTCTCTCTCTCTCTCTCTCTCTCTCTCCCCCGCTTTCATCCTTTCTAATTTCTCTCATCCCTCCTGTCTCTTCCAGATCTCCATTTTTCATTATATTTCAGAAAGAGAAAGGTGGATTCGATTCTACAATCCTTTGGTCCTATCAATAGTACTCTTATAGGAGAGAGACAGGGACAGAGAGAGAGAGATAGAAAGGATGGAACCAGGGCTATTTGTGTGATGTTGAGCTTTGTTTGAAGGAAGGGCACCAAGAAGAGAAGACAGAACCAGTTAAAAAGGTGTCCTGTACCAATGAGTCCACTGAAAGCAATGTAAGGGGCCCGTGTTATAGATGGATACCTGCATGAGCATCGGTGAAAATCACACATAGGATTATCTGAGGAGGTCTGATTCTGAGGCTGGCCAGCACTTCAGCTAGTGTTAGTAACCTGGTTTGCTGTGTAGAGAATTTTGAGCACGATGCATCCATACGGGTTTACCTTCTCCGATCACATTCTGCCCACTGCTGGGTTTACCAGGAGGCAGCACAGTGACCAGGGAATGCACTTTACTCTTAAGCTTTATGCAACCTGCAATCCTCAGATAAGGGTTTGGGGACTAAAGTTGATAGAAAAGAAATTCCTCTTTGCAGAATGGAAGGATAGCCTCCTTCTGGTCCAGGATGTTCAATATTTTCCTTGAGCAAGGCAAACACTAGGTTTTGTTTTCCAAAAGGAAAAAATAAATTCTCTGAGTGAGTGAATTTATAGCCTGCTAGAACTGTGCATTGATGGAAATGTCACAAGATTTGCAAAGGATAAAAATAATGAAACATAAATTTCACAAGTACTTACAACGTGCTCATCTTTATAACATATTAGAGTATTAGGTTGGCCTCTGTCTTTTCACTGATGATGACATATTCTGCTGCCTGTTCAGAGATTAAGTTTACCAGGTCAGGATCTTGTCACATTCTACATTCTGTGTAGTGTTCTGCTGGTATTTTGTTTGTTCTGAATCACAATAAAAATAAAACTGCTATTACCTCTTCCAACAATACCTGAGTTTATGTCTTGCTGTTTAGCTTTCATCAGCCAAAGCTTACTGCATACCCATGGGGTGGGGGTGAGGGGCAGGAAGAAGAGAATCAGATGCCTAGATGCCTTTTAAATGGCAGTGGCTTGCTTTGCTTAATGTATACCCTTGGTTCATTTTATCTAATCCATTTTTCAGTTCTTTATGAAAATAAGTTAGAAAACAATAGGATACCAGCCCTTGTGTCTTTGAAGGGTAAACCAGTTTAGGGGAGAGAGGACATGGTTCTTCTGCTATCCTTAAAACTATGGCTTCCTAGGCTTCTAGACACCATGCGAAAGTTTGTAAGGAAGAAGATAATGAAGTGGAAAAGGCTCCTAGGATCAGGTATTGAGAGCTGAAAGGGCTTTCAGAGGTCAGAGTAGAGGCCCTTCGCTTTACAGATGAAGAAACAGAGAGCTGAGTCTACCTTTAAGAGAAACAAAATAGACGTCCCCTGCATTTCAAATTGTGATCTAAGCTTCATTTTATCATCCCAAACTCTCTGGGTCCAAAGTTCCAAACTGGAAGTGGGAACCCAGCACAAACAAACAAGAAATGTCCCAGCCTAAAACTGGACACTTTTGATTCTTCTATCTGAATCCAAAAGGTCTTGTTAACATCTTGTCCTGTCTGACTCTTCCCAGCATAGTGGGGTTCTCCTACAACCTTCTATGGCAACATAGGTAGTATAGAACAAGACAGGTCTATACAACCAGCAGTTACTTAACTTCTCTGTATCTCATTTTCTTTCTCTGTAAAATGAGGTAGTTATAATGGTTGACAATTACAATCCTATCCAGCTCTAAATCCATGATCCTTGAATTTTGACCTAATAGCTATTAAATCCAGTCATCATGGGGTAATATATCATGATATTAATTATCTTTTTTATTGATATGTTGATATCCTAAATAGTAATCACTTTCCAGAGAAAAGAATTCTGAAGCTATGAGATTTTTCTTAAATGAAAAGAACTCAGTTACTTCTACTTTTCTAAGAAATGAAATGGGAGTAGAGAGACAGAGAATAAAGGGGAGAAGAAGACTGAGCTATAGCTCAGTTTGAAATAGAGATAGAGAGAAAAAGACACTATTGTTTTAAAAAAAATAATCATCCTCACAGCAAGAACTGAAACACAAGGTTCCAAATGCCCCTCTAAAGATGTTCTCAAAAAATGAAAAGTTGTATTACAATATAAATTCCATTTAAAAAATTTCATTTGTAATTAAAATCTCTATATAACAAAAATATTTCCTATCTGTAGCGGATAGACCTCCTATTTTAAATGTAACTCAGAAGAAACAGGGCAAAAGATCAGACTATGTAAGATGAGAGATGTGTGCTGACATACATTTCCCAAAGTTTTCAGACTTCCATTTTTCTTAGTCTTGAAGATATTTCTACCAATATTATATAGGGGCACAAAACACAAAATGGGAGGGGAAAAAAAGTCCCACAAGGACCTCAAGGCTTTCTCCTTTGATTTCATTAATACTCGATATACACACGCATGTATGCATGCGCACATATTAAGATTAAAATAGTTTGGACAGTTTCTTGGAGTTTGTTATAAAGAGATTTGATATGTCAGTTCTAACTGATACTCTCCAAAAGTACTAATTACTAGGTCTCTCCTTCAGTTTGACTATGGGTGAGTAAAGGAAAAAAAAAATTAGGTAAAGAGTAGGAATTCTGACTCAGACCCAGGAATCTGGTTTCAGCTAAGTGTGGTTTTGAACTAAGGCATCCACAGTGGCATTGAAAGTTGTTTGACCTGGAGCAGTTGAAAGAGCACTACAGCTATGACCAGCAAGTTAGATGATGAGATTATTTTTTTCTAATCCCCAGAAACTCTTATGCTCTCTAAAACAAATGGTACACCAAGGTAGAGCAATATCAATTGTCTCCATGTTCTGGGACACCTGGAACTCAAAAGAAAGTTAAGGGGGAAAAATTGATGTCTACATTAACTCACTCTGCAGCCCCTCCCCCACTGCTCACCACATTACAAACAATAAGGCTGCACTACCTGATGCAAGGACCTGACACATAGGCTCACAAATTCACACTTCGATCCCCTCTCCTTTCCAGGGCTATGGAGATCTGGACTCCAAGCTGCAAAAGTTTTACTGGAACCACAGTGTTCCTGCAAAAGATCTCTGGAGGAGAGCAGAGAAGCAAAAGAAAACAGTCAGAACACACATGTAGCCTTGAAATAAAATTCAAACACCCACCTCAGCCTTCCCCTACTTCCTAGATACGGGGCCACCCAAACTACAGAAATCAACGATTAGCACCAGCACAGCAGTTTTCTGAACTGCCAATGCAAGGCCAGAGAACTGACAAATGGATGAAACAGACTGTTGGCAGCGAAACTGTACAGAACTCCAATAAGACTGAGTAAAAGTCTCCAGCATCCAGCTTCAGTCAGTCCTGTCCCATCAAAAGTCCCTTGGACAGAGACAGACTTATGCTGGTGAACCACGAATTGCCCAAGATGGTAGGAGGCTGAGAAACTTTGAGATCTAGCCCCAGAGAAATCAGCATCAGAGGGAAAAAAATTTAGAAAGTGACCAATAGGTGAAAATAAGCCAGTGGAAGAAACAGAAATGGAGAACTGAAATTATCAAAGATGTCAAGAAAACTCAAAGACCTTGAACATTTGCAGAAAAAGTTCACAGGGAAAACATTAACAGCAGAAGGACTAGACTCCAGACTTAGTAAACAAATTTAGGTATCTATAAACAAATAAGGCAAAACACAGGATAATGATCATATATTTGATAAGACCTTATGGAATCTAAGGAGAACATGGAACCACAACACTGTCCTTGAGTGATTTAAAAGGGAAATGACAATTATAAAAGCAGAATTTCTGACCTGCATAGCAAAAACAATAGAATAGTAAAACAGATACAATAGAATAGCAAAATAGAAAAACTTGAATCTGCCATCATAGGCTTCACCAAAGTGACAAAGAAAGAACAATTTAGTGGAAATACAAATACACAGAAGAAAAAACAACATAGAAGAGTAACAAAAAAGTAAAATAAAATCCAATAACATTAAAAGGAACTATGCTTTCTCTCTATCCAAGGAAAACATACTATCTCAAAGATAAAATGCATGGATACAACCTAAATATTATGAGTGTCCCAGAACAAGACAAATTTAAAAAAAACAAAAAAAATATATACCCTGAACACCATGCAACAACATAAGAGAACTATCCAGAATTTCTGAACACAGAAAATGTGTTCATCCTTCATTGCCGAAGATCGTGCCGTCAGAGAAATGATGACATGACTTGCACTTGACTTGTAACGATTGAAAGAACTGCCTCTAGAAATTTTTTTAAACCAAGATTGCAAATCTAAGACACATACTAGTTAGGTTTAATAATTCAATTGAGAAACAAGTTCCAAAAACAATCAAGAAAATGTCATTCAGCTATAAAGAAAAAGACATTAAAATAACACAGGACTATATTGAAGACACCAGAAAATGCAGAAAAGAATGGAATAATGTGTTTCAAAAAGCAGTGGAGCTCAAGTGATCTACCGTGCAAATGAGCTTAAGTGATCTACCGTGCAAATCTGAGCTTAGCCATAAATGAAAAGAGATGGACATTTAATAGCGAATAAGCATTTGAAGCAATCTTAGAAAAAAACAGACATGAAGAAATTATTTGCTTCTCAAATGTCCTACACAATAGAAATGCAAGAGGGGTGAATAAATACAGAAGCCAAGTACAGCAACTTAGTGACAGTAATGAAGTTTCTTTTTAAATGTATCGGGGAAAAAGGGATGAAAGCAGAAGTCACATGGAGGTAACAGTGAAGAAGTAAGCCTAGGGCACTATGGACAGGACCTGGAAACATCCTGCCTATAGGTTAATCCATATTTGTTATAGGACTACTTTACAAAATAGGAAAGTATATGAGAAGGGGGAAGGGGAAGAGGGGAGTATGTGATGTGCCCAGATCAAATCAAGAGCTTTTGTTTGCTCTTCTTTCTCTAAGAGGACCATAACATCAGGGAGATGATGACATGACTTGCAATTGACTTTGATTTTGAGTGAAGGAGGGCTGTGCAAGGTCACCAGCCTTACTTTCTCCTCCAGAGCCATCTAGGGTCAGTGGCCTGATACTCATCAGGACTGGAGATGGTCCAGGATGCAATAGGAGACCCTGGTCCTTTTAAGCTAAGATCTTTTCAAGTTCTCACCCATTCAGTGAATTAGTCTCTTTGAGACGTGATTCTGGGGATGGCCCATTTAATAAAAAAAAAACCAAACAATCAAATTAGGAGGGGAATACCCTCAGGATTGTTGGCCAAAAGAGAAACAATTACTATTTACATTCACTGGGAGCTAGGAGGGCAGAGATCGATTGTTGTCCAATCTAGGAGCTCCAGATTGATTTGGATTTAAGGTCTGGTCTTTGAGAAAGAAATCCACCCAAGTGAGGGAGGCAGCTTTGAGCCATGGAAATGTACTAGAAGGAGAGAGTGGAGGGAGAAGGGAGCAATGAGAAGTTGACCTCTTTGATTCTCCAGAAGTGAAGATCCTGCTGAGAAAAGGGTGAAAGGGGAAGGAGGTCTTACTTTGGTGGTGAGAGAGGGCTCCACTGATGATTGAATGAAGAGAGAAGTTTTGTGGGAGGAGATGGAGACTTTGTTCTGAGTGTTACCTGAGGCATTTATTTGAAAAGACCACTCATTCTACCTGTGAAGGAAAGAAGTTAGGCAACTGGGACTTGAGGGAGTAGGAGGAGGACATGAACCCAAAGAGGAAGTTTTGAGGTAAATGGGGAAAGAAGGTAACCCAGGGGAAGATATAGATCAGCCGTGGGGTTGAATAATCAGTGATGGGTTGGGGGTGGGGGGTGAGGGAGGAATTCTATCGTGGAGCCGTGCTCTCTGTCACTTGCAGGAATTGGCATTATTCTTGGAGTAAGGCACCTGAATAATGGGATCCTATGAAGGAAACTCTAAAACACAGTGGAATTCTTCCACTGCCTAGGGGGGCATTCCAGAATGGATACCTGAGAAATGTTGATTCCATGAAGTATGTAAAGAACAGAGAGAGACTAGATTACAGGAGTTATGAACTAGAAGGTTGGGAGTCTAGAGTGGACAGAAAGAGAGGATGGATAATAAAGAGAGAAAGAGAAATCCTCTTTGGAAAGGAGTGAAAGAATATGAAATTTTAAAATTTAATTAACATGACTAGTTGAAGAGGAGAGGAGGATGGGGAAATCTATGTGACTGAGAGGGGAAAAGAGGGAAAGAATTAAATAACCAGATAAAAGTAGGAAAGAAAAAGGAACTAATAGGAAAAATCCCAAAGGGAAAGGGGTAACAAAGGAGAGGGGGAATCAAGGGTAAGGAAAAGAAAGCCAATGGGAACAGGATGACATTAAAAAAGATTAAATTAAAATTATTAAACAAAGTACATATATACAGTGGAAGAAGAAAAAATATATAACTTGAAAAAATCAGTATTAAAGATGAAGGAAAATATAAACCTAACTCATAAATTTAAATTTTAATGGATTAAACAATTCAATAAAGGGGAAAAGAATGACAAATTGGATCAGAAAACAAAATCCTATAATCTTAATCCTGTTTATAAAAAACATTTGGAGATGGGAAAAAAATTTACTATGTGTCATGTGAATCCAAAAAAGCAGGAGTTGCTGGTTATGCTATCTGACAAAACAAGAACATTCAAAAAATAAAAAGGAATACAAAGAAACTACATTATGCTGAAAGAAACCACAACAAACTAATATCAGTTATAAATTTACAAGAGAGATGCAAATCAAAACAACATCGAGGTTTCACCTCAAACCCTACAGATTGTCTAAAAAAGTCACAGTGTTGAAGGGGATTGAAAGGATTGGCACACTAATGTATTGTTAGTGGAGCTATGAAATGGTACAACCATTTTGGAAAGCAATTTGTAATTATACAAATAAAGTGACTAAAATGTCTGTTTTTTGAACCAGAGTTTCTGATACTCCATTCTCATACTCCACACTCCAAGAAAGCCACTGACAAAAAGAAAGTCCTCATATACTCCAAAACATTCATAGTAGCATTTTTGTGATAGAAATAATAGGAAATAAATAAATAAAAAGGTTGGTGAATGGCTAAACACATTGTGATACATGAATGTTAGGTAATAGCATCATGCTGGGAAACATGATTTATGTGATGAAGACAGAAGCATGGAAAGATCTACATGAACTAATGTAGAGTAAAGTAAGCAGAGCCAAGAAGATGATATCCACAACTACAGCAATATAAATGGAAAGAACAACCACACACAAAAGATCAAGAGTAAGCAGAAGCAAATTACAGAGCTCAATCATTACTTGAAAGAAGAGATATGAGAGAACACTCAACTCATCCCGTTGGAGAAAGGTAGATTGTCCACAGACGTTGCCTGTGTTTTCGGACTTTTTATAGATTTGCGTGCTGATTTTTTTTCTCTCCTAAAAGAATACTATTGATTATATGAGTTGGTTCTCTAGAAAGGAAAAAGGGAAGAGATACTAGTGATAGGTGATATTGGTGATTATACTATGATAATGTAAGAAGACATCAATAAAAAAAACTTTAAAAAAAAAAACTACTAGGAAAAGGTCAAGATAATTCTGGAACCAACCTGGACATGTAGGTTCAAGACTCCAATAATGACCCAATTCCTCTCCAATCAGAATTTATCTAATATGGGTCTGTTAGACATCATCACACTCATCATCCTCATTCTCATCCTCATCCTTTTATATAAAGTTTTAAGTTTTGATAGCTTGCCTGCTGTAAGACTTTTGAGTTACCTTGTCTTGAGATTTACATTTTTTTAAGTGCTTTCATCACAGCAATCCTGTGAGGCAGGTACTACAAGAAGTATATCCCCACTAAGTAAATGAGAAAACTAAGACTTAAGAATGTTAGTTTTTCCCATGATCAATGACATTGGCAGAATACAAACCAAGATTTCCTGACTACCAGACCAAAACTGTCTCCTCTACATCATGCTGTCTCTCAAAGATTCCTTGAATGGAAGTGTACCCTGTTCCCTAGATTCTCTCAAATCTCATTATCCAAAGCTGAGATGGAGCCAGGTTGAGGGTTCTACGGAAATTCCATTCATTTTAATCCTGCTCCATTCTATTCTTCATATTTTTTCACAAGTATCTTCATTCCCTCACTATTAATATTTCCTGTCCAATAAATTAAGAGCTCATCATCCTGTTATTCTCTTCCACCTGGCTTCAACTTACCTTTATAGTCATATCTCATACTGCTTCCCTTCATGTCCTTGTCCAAAAGCAACTTTGGATTTACTTTGTCCATGTTATTTCAATTATGTTATGCTAGGTGGTACAGTGGATAGAATGACTGAAGTCAGGAAGACTCATCTTCCTGAGTTCAAATCTGACCTTAGACACTTCCTAGCTGTGTGACCCTGGGCAAGTCACTTACTGTTTCCCTTGGCTCCCCATCTGTAAAATAAGCTGGAAAAGGAAATGATGAACCACTCCAGTATCTTTGCCAAGAAAACACCATCTGAGATCACAAAGAGTTAGAAATTACTGAAATGACTAAACAACAAGTATACATTGTTCCCCCAACAGAATGTAATTATTTTACATTCAAGAATTATTTTATTTTAGTCTATATATCCCTGGGGTTTATTTCAGTGCCTGTCTTTTTTGTAGATACTTAATAAATACTTGCTGAATGAATGAAATCTACATTTTAGCTAAATTGCATTGGTCTCCTTCACCATGCTATTTCTGAACTCATGTCTTTGCCCACACCATGCCCTATGCTTAGAATAGACTTCTCCTTACCTTTCATCTCTAGGTTTTTAAGGGGCTTAAAGGAAAAGAGAGAATTCATGTGCTACCTCCATTATGAAGTCTTCTCTGGTGGATTCTTCTACCTGGTGTCTCACCACTCCAATCTATCCTCCACTCAGCTATCAAAGAGATCTTCCTAGAAAGCAGATCTAACCTTATCACCCAACTATTCAATAAACTCCAGTGGCTCCCTATTACCTCCAGGATCAAATATGAAATCTGCTTGATTTTAAAAGTCCTTCACAACCTGAGAGCTTCTTATCTTTCCAATCTTATATCCTACCCTCTTCTCCATACTCTGCGATTCTGTGACTTTCTGTGCACTTCATACCAGAATTCTCTCCTTCCTTATCTCTTTCTCATAGGTTACTTGGCTTCTTTCAAGTCTCAGATGAAGTTCCACCCTCTAAAAGAAACCTTTCTTAATCTCCTTTAATGCTAGTGCCTTCCCTCTTGGACTATTCCCAATTTATTTTATACATTTTATTTTACATAATTTTTTGTGTATGCTGTCTCCCCCATTAAACTATGAGCGCATTGTGAGTAGGGACTGTTCTTTACCTCTCTTTGTTACTGGTCAGTTGGATCCCTGGTGGGGCAGCTACTCCTCCTCACAGATTGCTGTTTGTCTTTTGTTCTCCAAGAAGACCAGAAAGAAAATATCATGACTTGCAAGTAAATTGGATTTAAGTGGGGGGGGTGCTTTGTAAAGTCATCAGCTTCACTCTCTTTTCTAGAGTCATATGGGTCTAGTGGCAAGATATAGATCACGACAACTGAAGATGGCCTTGGACGCAGTGGGAGACCAGCCTTTTTGAGCCAAGGTCTTTCCCAAGTCTCAATTTGTCTGATTAAGGCTAGGTAAGAAATGAGGCAAAAAATGGCATCTTTTACCCACATAAAAAAAAAATCAATCTGGGAGGGCAAAATCCTCAGGGTTTTTGACCAAAACAGAAACAATTGCTATTTACACTCACTCTGAGATATCAGAATCCAAACATTGACCAAGTGAAGATTGGGCTGGGATCTGTTATTGGCCAATCAGTGAGAGTTATTATGTTAATATCAATGTACCCTTGTAGCTCAGATAATTTTTCCTTTATGAATGTGGATGCTAAGTCATTTGGAGCACAGAAAGTGACTTATTAAGATAAAATTTGACCTGGTAGACTTGGGTTCAAGTCTTCCCTTGAACACTTATTGTGGGAATTTGGGCAAGTTACTTAATCTTTTTAATACTTAGGCTTCTCATTTGTAAAACTGGGACAAAATATTTGTAGTATCTACCTTACAGCATTGTTGTGATGACCAGATGAGCTAATGTATAGAATGTACTTTGTAAAATTTAAGGTGCTATATAATTATGAATTATAATTTTAGCCACAGTAAGGCAATTTAGTAACATTGAATTGGGAATTCAAATCCTCACAATTTCTCTCATTTTAGCTCTTGGAAAAAATACGATCCCTCTAACATGAATGAACTTCCTCTCCTCCCCAATTCTACACTTTTCGGAGAGGGGGTCATAAGGTATGGATTTTATTGGGCAACCAAATAATAATATTTTAAATATGTTTTCAGTGTTCTGCAATCACTTCCATATATCTTAAATTTTTCCTCGCCCTCCTTCCCCTCTACCTCCCTACTCCCTCCCTGAGATGGCATACAATTTTATATAGGTTCTACACATACATTCCTATTAAATACATTTTCACCTTAGTCATGTTGCATAGAAGAATTAAAATGAATGGGAGAAATCATAAAATAAACCAAAACATAATACAAAAGAAAAAGATCTGCTTCATTCTGCGATCAAATTCCATTGTTCTTTCTCTGGATGTGGAAGGCATTTTGCCTTAAGAGACCATTGGGAATTTTTTGAGTCCTTGCATTGCAATGAAGTTCTAAGTCTACCAGAAATAATCCTCTAACACTGTGGTTGTTGCTATGTACAAAGTTCTCCTGGTTCTTCTCTTTTCACTCAACACCAGTTTGTATAAATCTTTCCAAGTCTCTCTGAGATCTTCTTGTTCATCATTTCTTATAGTACAATAGTATTCCATTACCTTCATATAACACAATTTATTCAGCCATTCTCCAAAGATGGGTATCCCCTTGATTTCCAGTTTTTGGCCACCCCAAAGAGAGCTGTTATATATATTTTTGTACATGTGGGACCCTTTCTTATTTTTATGATCTCTTGGGAATACAGTCCTAGAAGTGGTGTGTCAAAGGCCAATTCTACATTTCTAATGACCTTAGAATCATCTCTCATCTTCTTTGCTCCACTCTTTGAGGATGAGGTTACTCTTCTCCTAGATGATAATAGCCCTTCTGGTTGTTTGGATTTTAATGGCTCAGAGTGGGTGTAAATAGTAAATGTTTCTGTTTTGACCAGAAACTCTAAGGATTTTCCCCTTTCAGACTGATATTTTTTTACACAAGGTAAAAGAGGCCTTTTTTTTGCCTCATTTCTTACCTAGCCTTAATCACTGAATGGGTATGGCCTCAGACAAACTGAGACCTTAGCTTCAAAAGGCCAAAGTCTCCCTTTATATCCAGAGTCATCTCTAGATCTATATCTCACCACTGGACCCAGATGTCTCTGGAGCAAAGTGAGGCTGGTGACTTTGCACAGCCCTGCCTCACTTAAATCCAGTTCACTTACAAGTCAAGACATCGGCTTCCTGATGTCATTGGTCCTAGTCAAAAATGAAGGACAAACAACAATCTATGTGCAGTAGTAGCTACTCCATTGGAGATCCAACTGGTGGGTTCAAATTGCGCAATGATGTTCCCTTCTTCCCTCTTCTCCCTCCTTTTCCTTTGTCCAAATAGGGAATCATACCCTTACCTGTGAGTTCTCTGTCCAAAGGAATATAAATTTTAATTGCTGAAACCTAGCAAGATATCTTGGGGTTTATGGGCCAAATTTCTTTTTCATGGACCATGCCTTAAACCCAAATCATTCTGGCTTTCCTTGACTGGTCAACAGTAGGTCCCAGCCCAAGCCTCACTTGGTCATGATTTGAATTCTGATGGCTCAGAGTGAGGGTAAATAGCAATTGTTTCTGTTTTGGCCAGAAACCCTGAGGGTCTTCCCCTATCAGATTGATTTGATTTTATTTATTTTTTTACTAGGTAATGGAGGCCATTCTTTGGCTCATTTTTACCTAGCCTTAATCACTTAGTGGGCATTAACTCAGACAAACTGAGACCTGGGAAAGACTTTAACTCAAAAAGATCAAGGCCTCCCACTGCATCCAGAGCCATCTCCAGTCTTCCTGATCTATATATTGCCACTGGACCCAGATGGCTCTGGAAAAAAAGGGGAAACTGGTGACTTTGCACAGCCCTCCCTCACTTAAATCCAATTCACTTGCAAGTCATGACATCCCATTCCTGATGTCATAGTCCTCTTCGAGAACGAAGGACAAACAGCATAGGTTAGAAGAATGTCCTTCCTGAGAAGGCTCCAAAGTGGACACCTAATCCCACAGTGACAATCCAGCACTACAGCTCTTCCTCTATACCAGTGACAGGCTCTGCAAAAAGCTTCATGTTTTACAGCACGTTTTCCCCTTTAGTGGAGGTCCTATACTGTGATTTTCTGTTTTATCAGGCTAAAGAGGATATATTTTATCATAATGGCTTCAAATCCAATGTGTACAGGCCAACACAAATAGGGTATTACAAGTTAAAGAACTGTACCTCGGGCACCATTTTATTAGAACTAGTGTTTACATCAAACAATACATCCTAAGTACTTTATATTAAGCGTGGACGAATCATTTGCCTGAGGATTAGGTGTTGTACCATTGAAATGTAATCCTTCTGTTGGTGTTTTTTTAAACTGCCAAACCAAACATGGTCAAATAAGTAACTGTGAAAACTGAAACAGGGAAAATTGGATCTGAAACGAAAGCTGTGAAATAAAAACAAGAGCAAAGGCAGGGGTGCAATGGGTAAGAATACTATTACCTGTATTGTTTCAATCTGGCACATAGCTTATCTGTCAAGTTTCCAAAGTCCACCTTTGAGGATTCCTTTTATTAAACTTGTATAGTCTCATTTACATCCCTATAATTACTGATACAAGGGGGTGGGGTGAGGGGTGGGGGTGGGGGGAATGAAGGAAACTGTTTAAAAGGTTGGTTAAAAATTCCTAAGTATAATGCCTACCTGTCCTATTATGCCTCCTGTATGACACCTAATAACTCCCTTGACAATCCCAGTTATCTCTTCTCTAACATAGAGTGATTGACATAAAATTCTCCCAGTGGGTGAGGCACTTTTGAAAGTTGTTTCCCTTCTTTCAGACCACAAAAGGATTATGTTAGGACTCAGTTGCATGCTAAATCAAATATCCCAAGCCTACTTACACTTGAGACTTACTGCAGCATCATGCTTGGCAGGCTTGCCCTGGGTCTGACTTCAATATCAGACTCCTTGTGTATCATGGCCTGTATTTCAGAATGGTATGCTCTTGGAAGGGGTCCAAACGGACTTGCCTTATACCAAGTTCTGTACTCTGGTGAATAAAATCACTCTCAAGATTATAGCACACTTGACAATGTCAATCAAGAGAATGAGGGAAGAAGGGAAAAGGGGAGAGCAAGTGAAAATGCCTTCCATTGCTTCTAGGGAAGCTCTGCACAGCACAAGCTCATGAGTTTGATGTCACCTTTCCAGGTTTACCTCATCCTATGTACCTTCCACATACTCTACACTCCACTATGCACAAGGCTCTATACAAGAAATACAAAAAAGATTTAGTCCTCATCGTCAAAGATCTTGTATTCTACTGTAACTAAAGTAATTTGTGTGTCAAGCTATGCCAAAAACAGGGGAAAAAGGAACTTTCACAAGGGTATCAACTAGGTTCCTGAACCTTGACTCAAGGCCTATAGCACAAATATCACCCTTAGCCATCTCCATGCCTCTCTCTCCAGGAAGAAGGAATCAAATACCTACTGCAATGGAAGATGTTACTTTGAAATGGCTCTAATGTTTAGGAAATTTTTTCCTCCATCTGCAGCCTAAATCTGTTTTTGTTCCATCTCCATGCCACCAAAAGATATATTTCATAGTCCTACTCCTCCCTGGCCAACCAAAACAAGTTCCATTTCATTAATCTTATGAGATTCTGCCTAACTTAAGCCCTTAGGACAAGGCTCAAAGAAGATGCTGGAGGGTTTCCATTGACCCTCCTTGACAAAAATGTACATCTATTTATTTTTAAAAAGAAAAAGAATGTGCAAATTTAACATTTATGTATCCTTCCTGAAGGAAAAAAAAGCTAAGAAAACATTAAAGGTCAAATTCTGACCTTTGTATAGTATCCTGAAAAATTAAGTGCAGAAATATCAAATGATTTTAAGGGTGCAGTTGCCAAAGTCATTGATGTTAGAGGAATCATATTATTTCCAAGAGCTAAAATGAGAGAAATTATGAGGATTTAGTTTCTCAGTTCAGCTTTCCTAACTGCCTTGCTGTGGCTAAAATTATAATTCATAATTATATAGCACTTTGAACTTTGCAATGTACCTTCTATACCTTTGCAAAGTGTCTTCTATACCTTAGTTTATCTGATCATCACAAGACCCTGTAAAGTAGGTACTACAGGTAATTTGTCCCCATTTTACAAATGAGGAATCTAAATCTTAGAGAGGTTAAGTGACTTGTCCAAATTTCCACAGTAAATGATTTGACCTCAAGTCATCCTGAGTCCAGGTCTAACACTCTCTCAAGTCATTTTCTGTGCTCCAAATGACTTAGCATCCAAATTCATAAAGGAAAAATTGGCTGAGCTATAAGAATACATTGACAACAACACAGTAGTGACATTTCCTCATCCTCTCAATTTTGGATAAGTCTAATAGAAAAATGAACTAAGGGGAAAAAATGGAACTCAACAAATTTGCTCAAGAAACTCAAGTTAAAAGACTTATTGCATCTTCTAAATAGAATAGCAAATGAATATACATGTTTCTCATCACCAAATAAACTTTTACAAAAACTTAACCATGTCTTAAGGCACAAAGATATGGCAAACAAATGTAAAAAGGCAGAAATAGTTGATACATCTTTTATAGACCGTACTGCAGTAACGATAGAAATTGGTTCTGGAACTACAAACAGAAGATATGAACCCAAATAGAGGCTTCACAATGAAATCTTAAAAGAATGAGCGGGTCAAGAACAAATCAGAGAAACAATAGGTACGTAAAATAAAATAATAATGATGAAAGAACACACCAAAATTTCCAAGACACAGTTGTGATCGTTAAAGGGAAGATCATGCTATTATAAACATATATGACCAAAAAAGAAAAAGGGAGGATTGATGAAGTGAATATGCATTTAAAAATTAGAAAGCTAGCAAATAAACAAACCTAAGATAAGCACAGAAAAAGAGACATTAAAAACTGGAGGTATAGTAGATAAATTGGAAACCAAGTGAAGCATTAAAATGATAAAACTAAAAATTGGTTCTTTGAAGACTAACAAAGTTGATAAACCTTTAACTAATCTTACTAAAAGGGGGAGAGTAAAAACTCAAATCAATAATACCAAATGAGCAAAGCAAAACCAAAAGAAATTTAAAAAATAATAATGAGAACATATTATGCACAGCTATACCCTAACAAAACTAAAAACAGATAAAGAACACAAAAGAAATAGAGGAATGCCTTCAAAAATATAAAATACAAAAACTATCAGAAGACCACATAGACATCTTAAATAATCTAATCCCAGAAAATAGATCTGACTATAAAGGAACTACCAAAAGAAAAAAAGGGGGCTAGCACTTGTAGACCTCACACTATAACATAAAGCAGCAGCCAATAAAACCATCTAGATTGATTAAAGAAAAAAGAGATAGACCAATGGAACGGACTAGATAAGAGAAATTCAGAAAAAGAGAGAACTCAATAACTCCATGTTAGAGAAAGTGGACAACATGAATTGCCTAGGGAAAAAAAATCATTATATAATTAAAATTGCTAGAAAAGTGGAAAGCAGTCTGACAGAAATTGACTACACCAAGACCTTACAACATATTCCTCAATACTTCTTAAATGAATATATGACCTTCATGTTAAAGATCATACTATTAAAAAATTAGAAGAGAAACAGATCATATGGCTCCCATAGCTATGGGTAGGAGAGATATTCTTAACTAAACATGAGATAGAGGCAATTATAAAAGATAAAATAGATAACTTTGATTACTTGGAACTGAAAAACTTTGGCACAGACAAAATTAATGAATCTAGGACAAGAAGGGAAATGGTCAACTGAGGAAATAATCTTTATATCATATTTCTCTGATAAGAGTTTGGTACCCAAAATAAATGAAAGATAGTCATTCCCCAATAGATAAATGATCAAAGGATACAAGCAAGCAGTTCTCCAAAAACAGATTGCAAAGTATTCATAACCGTAAGAAAGAATGTTCCCATTCACTAATGATAAGAGAAATGCACATCAAAACAACCCTTTAAGATTTCATCTCATACAAATTGGAAAAAAAGAAAAAAATAGCAACAGTCAGTAGTAGAGGAATTGTGGAAGGATAAGTACACTAATGCTAGTAGAGCTGTGAAATAGTACAAACATTTTGGAAAGCAATTTGGAATTATGCAAATAAAGTGACTAAAATGTCCATAGTCTTTGAACTGGGCTAACATCCCACAAAAGTCATCAATAAGAAGAAAGTCCTTATACACTCCAAAATATTTATAGCAGCACCTTCTGGTGTAGCAAAGAATTAGGAACAACATAAATGTCTATCAGTTGAGGAATGTCTAAGCAAATTGTGATGCATGATGGTAAAGGAATATTGCTATGCTATAAAAAATGATGCTTGTGATGAATAAATACAGAGAAGCATAGAAAGATCTATATAAATTGATAGAGTGAAGTAAGCAGAGCCAAGAAAACAATATATACAAAAACTAAAACAATATAAATGGAAGGAATGACTACCTACCAAAAAGTAAAAAAGTAATGTGACAAAATTATAAAGATCAAGTAGGACTCCAATGAAGGGATATAAGATCATATCCCCAACCTACCACTTCATTGAGGTGAGAGGGCCAGAGGTATTGAACTTTGGACATGTTTTCAGAATTTTTTTGATTTTTTGATATTTGCAGAATTTTTTCCTCCCTAAAAAATATTATTTGTCATATGACTTTCTGGGAGGAAAAGGAAGAGAAATATTTGGGAGAAATATACTATGGTGATTTAAGAAACAAAAAAAATCAATAAAATTTATTAAAATAAAAAAAAATTGAGTTCAGCTATGAACCTAATCCATCTTTCCTCCCCAAAGACAAGAGATAAATGTAGGAGAGATTGTTTCTCTGATATCGGGGAGAAATGTCTGTGTGTTTGATTTTATTTTATGCTTGAAGTAAATATTCTCTTGTAAAAACTTAAAAAAAATAAAAATGAAATTTAGTAGGAATAAATGAAAATTCTTGTATTTGGGTTCAAAAAAATCACCTTCATAAGTAAAAAGTGGCCAAGGCTCATCGAGACTGCACCTTATCTGAAAAGAATCTTGGGGATTTTAGTGGACTATAAGCTCAATATGAATTAATGATATGAAGTGGTAGCCCCTCCTTCCCCCACAAGGAATGATTATATGAAGGCAAGTATAGCATACAGGATCAGGAAGACAATAGCTCTATTGTCCTCTGTTCTGGGCAAATCAAATTGGGAGTAATGGAAGTATTTCAGTTCTGGGCACCATATTATAATATAGAAAATGCAGCAATTTTGTAGTTGCTGGGAGACAAGGCTCTCTACTTCCACGTGACCCCTTCCCCTCTTCCCTCCCCAAGGTGATTTACATAGACCCCATATTCAACAGGGACAACATGAATGTTGAAAGGAATTTCCTTAGCATAGCTCCAGCTTCTTTTGGTTTTGCTCATTGGAACTTCTGGAATAATTTGCAGGAATCCATGCTACCAACGAGGGACATGATAGGAATTATAAGAAATTTACCCACCATGATTCAAATACGATTTTGGACTGAGAGAAAGAGCAACACAATTGAAGGCAGGAAAAGACTTAATGGAGACAATCTTTGGAGCATCCATTGTCCAGGACACACATGTTCCCCTAGCCGTGAGAATCTTCTATTCATACATACATGTTCCCTACATATATATCCCTCCATGTATGTTCTTCAACCATATGTGTTCCTCCCATATACCCCCATCTTCCAGTGATAGTATGGTAACCTCTGTGAGATGGCATCCTTATACGTGTATTGGAGGACTGGAGTGCTTTTTGTCACTTATTTTGTTGTTGAATTTTGCTTTGAACTAATATGGACTCTGTGTGACTTAGTAAAAGAAACACAGTAAGATCATAGCCCAATCCCCTTTGTTTTGCACTGAAGGAAAATGAGACAAAGAAAATTAGTAATTTGCTAGTAAATAGCCTAGTCAAGATTTGAACTTACTACCTATGATTCTGAATAAAGCACACTTTCCAACATACCAAGCTTCTTCCCACTGATTGTGAGCAGAAGTGGACTGACAATAAGAGAATGAACTGGAGGATTATCAAGATATTGCAGGAGCCTTGAGATTGTGCTACACAAGGTTGGCCAAACTGGGGATGTCAACTTGCAGAGTTAAAAAAGGCTTTAGGAGAGACAAGTTAAGTATAATCAAATAGTTGAAGGCATGCCATGTGTAAGAAAGATGAGAATTGTTCTGCTTGTCCCCAGAAGATAAAAATAATATAACAAGTTTCAGGTCTTCCTCTCCCAACCCTCATATGAACTAGCAAGTCTAGTCTCCAGAATTTATCAAGACTGTTGCTTTCCAATTGTTTAGGGTACTCCAAAGGGCAGTGGGGTTCTTCTAATGCTATTACCTCAAGTCCCCATTCTGGTAGGTTCTACCCACATACCACCCGCCAAGATATAGTTTCTTCCCTATCTCATTAATGGAATCAGTGAATAGGACCCCAAAATCATCTAACCAATTAACATCCACTAGCTCTTACAAAGGGATATTTTCTGTGAAAATATGGGAAAAGCAATAAGATGAAAATATATTCCTGAACCTGAAGTATACTCTGCCTTCCATCTCTGTCCCTGGGGAAATGGGCTCAAACTTTAAGCAGCTGCTACAGAATATTCCCTCCCTCAACCCCATCTCCAAGTCCACTTCCAAATTCAACATATGGGCAGGGTCTCTTCTCAGAGAGGAGAAGTTGTATAATTAAGGTAGCAAGAGAAGGAAAGCTTCCTACCAGAGGTATTCAAAAGTGAAATGACTTCCTCTGGCAGAAGAGGGTACCTTCTCACAAGAAGGCATCAAGCAAAGTCTGGATAACAACTTGTGGATGCTGTAGAGAAGACCATTATTTCCATTTAAGTTGGACTACATATCCTTTGAGATTCCTTCTAAATCAAGCCCTCTGTGATCATGAAGTCACTGTGTATAGGGTCTAGAACCAGAGGGACATAAAAGATCTCTTCCAGATAAGGAAACTGAAATCCAGAAAGGTTGTCACTTATCCAAAGTCAAACAGGTGGTCGGTAACAGGGCTAGCATTCCAAGAGATGAAGTAAGGGAGGTAAAACATTTTATGCTAGTGATGTAGTATGTAAATGTCAATAATTATTGTGGGGTTTAGTAACATCATTTTGATCATAATTTTTATTTTCAAAATGTCTTCCATATAGTAATAGATTAACTTTTCTACTCAGCATTCTAATGAAACTAATAAATCTTTAAATTGCTTCACAGAGTTTTACTTTCTTAAGCTAAGTAGCTACTAAAAAGTAGCATTTGTCTTAGCTATTTTCCTCACTCCCACAGCACCAGATTTTCATATCACCCTTCCCACAATCTCTATTTTTTATTGGTAAGTGAGATTTTGACATCTGGAAACACCTTTCATTGTTGTGCAATCTTGGAATCTCTCCAACTATTTTCTAGATAGCAATATGAAAATATTTAACATCCATATATAATACTTTTCTTCAGAGCTCAGAGGATTTTATAGCAAAAGTCTCCACTTGGATTTATCTAAGAAACAGGTAGCTGGAATAGTTGAGGGTGAGGGAACATCACAAGAATATAGGTCTATTCAGATTTCAATAAGTATTCCTCATTAGACAGAAATTTAACACCATTGAGTGAAAGTCAAAAGGGACCCTGCAGTCCACATCCCTCATTTTACAGATGAGAAAACTGAGGTCCAGGCGAGAGGTAGTGGACATTGCTCAAGGTCAGACCTGATATGCTGAAACTCATTATTGCAAGATTTAGAAATCAAGGAATTATTAATTCAACATGCATTACACGAATACTCTCTTTACATACTGTTTCATGTCTATTCAACCATATATTTCAGTAAACTTGTTTCCCCATTGCTTAATGTATGGCTATGTATATTCCATGACATGAGATAGTGTGGGATAATGGAGAGAGGGTTAACTTTGGAGTCAGGAAGATTTGATTTTAAGCTGGTCTATGATACACACTGGCTGTGTGGCTCTAGGCAAATTATTTAACCTCTCAGTGCCCCCGAGGCAATCCTGTGAAACTGTAAGAAGCCGACCTTCATGAGGAGAGGGAGTTCTCTTTATCAGAGAAATCCCAAGTTTAGTCCACATAATATCCCAGTCAATGTGTTCCTGAGATAATTCTTTTTTTACAGAATTTGGGCCAGTCTTGGCTATTTCTTCACCTCCTTAGGCCCAGATCAACTTTTTCATTACCATATGCTTATCATTCCCACAAAGTGCCAGATAACTGAGGCTGAGCAGCTGATGAGAATTGGGTATTGCCCTCAATGTAGAACCCCCGAGAGGATAATGAATAGAAATTAAGTGATTTTTCATTGCAGAATAACTGTAAAGCATTCCTATTTTTCTTTTAAACCTAATAAGTGAAGAAAAAGTAACCCTAGAAATCTGGCATTTTTGTTTCGCTCCAGTCTGTTATAGCTGCTTAAGTTACAACTCTAGTTGCATGTGATTATTGTATGTCTTAGAGAAACATCCAGAAGAGCTAAACCAGCAATGGTGGGAAAAGCAAATGGGTTTTAGTTTAGCAAGGGTAAGTTTATGGCTTAACTCAAGATAATTAGGAGTCAGAGAAAGAGACACAAAGAATGAGGAGGCAACAAGGACAAATGAGACAAGTCTCCGTAGAGGGATGGGATAGATATCCTTGAGTTCAGGAGCATCAAGGCAGCAAAAGAGGGAAAGGGTTATGGTCCTGCAAGAAGTGATGATCCTACTGATGTGGCACACTGGCCCATGCCAAGCTCTCCTTATTCCCTTCCATTTTGGGCTGGGATTAGAGGAAGGGTCCTTCATAACAAGGCTGCTCAGAGATTCAGAGAACAGCAGGAGTTTGATTAGTGGGACAAAGGTCTCTGGGAGAGATTGGTTTCCCACTTCTGATGTCATATAAAAGGAGGTGCCAATCATGGTGACTTGCTTTGGATGTGCAAGTTTCCAGAAATGGGAAAAGGGGAACATTCCAGAAGAAGAGCTAGCACAAAGGTACCAAACAGGAGGTGTGTCTAAGAGAGAGAAAGCCTGTAGTGAGAAAAGCTAGACACAGAAAGCCAGAGAAGTTTTTATATCATAATGGCTAGGGGGCATAGTGGAGAGAATATTAGTCTTGAAGGCAGGAAAACCTGAGTTCAAAACTGGCCTAAGATACTTACAAGCTATGAGATCCTGAGTGAGTTACTTAACCTCTGTTTTACCTCAGTTTCCTCAAATATAAAATGGTTATAATAATAGCACCTACCTCACAAACTTGTTGAAAGAATCTAATGAGATAATATTTG
The DNA here is from genome assembly GCA_023548195.1 of Bettongia penicillata ogilbyi. NCBI lineage: Eukaryota > Metazoa > Chordata > Mammalia > Diprotodontia > Potoroidae > Bettongia > Bettongia penicillata. The sequence continues at coordinate 1,085,441 of JAJHZJ010000589.1, forward strand.
TAAAGCACCTGGTACATAGTAGGTGCTTTATAAACATTAGCTACTTATTTATTTATTTATTATTACAATAGAAATTTATTTTATGAGAAAAATGTTTGTCCTGGCAATACATGATTTTTGAGGATCTGATTATTTCTACAGCACAACTTTAGCATAGTTTATGGCCAAAATTTTCCCAAGAGAATTTAACTCAACTTGTTATCCATTAGATATATGACTCCTTCTAAAATCCCCCAAGTCATCTAGACTCTGCTTGATTACCTCTAATGACTACCCATCCTATTTTCAGAAAACTTTAGCCATTAGGAAATTTTTCCTTACTCTCAGCCAGTCTGCCTGTTTCTAACGTGTATTTATCCTACAACTGTGCTTTGTGACCATACAGAATAATTCAATTTAATTGTGTAACTTTCTCATCCAACATAAGCCTCTTCTCCTGCAGCCTTTTCACCCTGGAATTGCTCTCCACTGTTGTAGCTCCTTTCTTCTACGTATGAATTCTTCCTGGAGCCTCCATTTTCCAGAAGGTCCAAGACAACCATCTTTCTTTCCTTTCCCATCTAGGCTTTGAACTCTCCAGACTTTGCCACCTCACTCCCTTCTAACTCCCACCCCAACTTTTCAGCTCCTTTTTATATACTGTCTTCCTCTAATAGAATTTAAGCTCCTTGAGGTTAGTTTTTGATAATGCATTGGAATCCCCACTGTGCTTAGCATGATTTCAAGTATATAGTTAGCACTTAATAAATGATGGTGATTTGACCTGCTTGACTACAATTAACAAATATATTTATATTTCCCATTCTAAATGGTAGGCACTGTGAAGAAAGGGTGGATTGGAAAAACAAAGAAGTCCAACTATGTTTCCAATGGCTGTTCTGAAAGCCTGCCATTTTGAAGCTGCTCCACAGATTTAGCAGGTTTTAGTAGTATCATTTTCAAAGCAATATTTGTATACTAAAGCTCTTAAAACTGACATTTCACCTTCTCAATCCCTTTTCCCCAACACATTGCCCAGCCAGTCAGAAAGGAAGTAAGCCGTGCCCCAGACCCTCAATTGACCTAGATACTGCAACAGAGGTGTGCAGCAGAAAGATGACCAGCACATCCAGGGGAATAAGGAGAGAGTACAACCAATGACACGTCCCAATTTCAAAAAGTTGCTGTGAAAAAAGTACTTTTTTCTTGTAAAAAATTTTTTCAATTTATTATTTTAGCATTCTTTTTTTTTAAAGTTCCAGATTCTCTCTTTCTCCCATTTCTTTCTCATCCATAAGGAAGGCAACAAATGTGGTATCATGTATATATGTGAAATCATGAAAAATATATTTTCATATTAGCCGTGTTGCCAAAAAAAGGCAAGACAAAGAAAGTGAAAAAATTATGCTTCATTCTGTATCCAAACTCCATCAATTTATTCTCTGTAGGTGGATAGAATTTTTCATCATAAGTCCTTCAAAATACTCTTTGTAAATCATTGTGTTGATCACAATAACTAAGTCATTCACAATTGATTGCCATACTATATTGCTGTTACAATGCTCTCCTGGTTCTGTTCACTTTATTTTGTGTCTTCCCAGGTTTTTCTGAAACTCATTGTTTCTTATAGCACAATAATATTCCTTCACAATCATATACTACAACTTGCTTAGCCATTCCATAATTGATGGGCATCCCCTTGATTTCCAATTCTTTGCTACCACAAAAAGAGCTGCTATAAATATTTTTGCATATATAGGTCCTTTTCCTTTTCCTTTGATCTCTTTGAGATACAGATCTAGTAGTGGAAGTGAGAAGTTAAAGGGTATTCACAGTTTTATAACTCTTTCGGCATAGTTCCAAATCATTCTCCAGGATACTTGGATCAGTTCACAACTCCACCAACAATGTATTACTGTTTAATTTCTCCACATCCCCTCCAGCATTTGTTGATTTCCCTTTCTGTTATATTAACCAATCTGAGAGGTATGAGATGGTACCTTAGAGTTGTTTTAATTTGCAATTCTCTAATCAATAGTGATTTAGAGCATCTTTTCATATAACTATAGATAGCTTTGATTTATTCTTCTGAAAACTGCCTATTCACATCCTTTGCCCATTTGTCAATTGCAGAATAATTTGTATTCTCACAAATTTGACTCAGTTTTCTACATATTTGAGAATCTTTATCAGAGAAACTTGCTGTAAAATGTTTTTTCCCAGTAGGAAAGCACTTTTTAAAAAGTAATGTGCTGTGTCAACATGAACTCTCATTTCCCAGAGCCATAGATTGGACAATCTTGTTTGAAATTCTAGAGTCATAGATTGGACAATCTTTCTTGAAAAGATTTTAATTTACTAATCCTCACTCCCTCCTTGGAAAGATCCAAAACATTACCCTACAGGCAACTGGCCTATGTGCCTGGAGACCTGAATCTTCTTTCCAATCCAACCTCTGATTCATTCTGGGAAATGGAGTAAGTCACTTGACTTCCCCATCTCTAATTTTCTTCACCTGTAGAGAAAAGGTGATGATGATAGATGTGACTGATACTCCTCTCTGAGATGGAATGACAAATATTGAGATACTTTTATGAAGCACTTTAAGCTATTAGAAAAAAAACAATAAAATTAGGACATCTGAATGGTTTTTAAATGAAATTGCAAATATATACAAATTTTAACTTGACCATTAACTTTTAAAAGCTATTCTATGATGGTTTTCAAGAAGCATTGATGTTATTTCCCAATTAAGCCCTATTGCTCCTCATAACAAAGGAACACAGTTAAGGTAAAGAGATTATTACTAACCATGCCTGACAGCTTATATGTTTTATAAAACAATAGTAATATACCTCCTCTCTGCCAAAAGAAGGAAGACATAGTTCATTACCATTCCTCTGGTCAAGATTGGTGTTTAAATAAATCTGAGTTCTCACCTCTTTAGCTTTGCTTCCTTTACCTTACTACCATTGTTGTGTATATAGTCACCTTGGTTCTACTTTCTTTGTTTTGAATCAGTTAATAATCCTCTGAAGTTGCTTCGAATTCTTCACATTTATTGTTCTAATAATATTCTAGTATATAAACACCACAACTTATACAGCTATTTCCTGATCATTGGGTATCCACTTTCCTTCCAGTATTTTGGAACTACAAAGAGTGTTACTGTACTACACTTTAAAGTTTACTTTACTATATATATCGACTCTTTCTTTTAGTCACTAATCTCCTTGGGATCTGCAAAGCTTCAGTGTTCTCTTTTGATTCTAGGGAAAAAACACAAATTCCTCTATCTGGTATTAGTTTATTTTCAGGATCCAGCCCATGAGAGATCCCTAAATCCTGTCCTGAGGCATTTACTTCCAAACCAAACAGGTAGAGGGAATCCTACAGAAGATCAGTTGAGAAAAGCCCAAATTAGAGTGGTCATGGTAGCCAAGGATCAACTGAATAAAAACATTTCTAATTTTTGTAGAATTCTTCACAGATTGGGTTTTCAGGAACTATTTTAAATTTGAAGGTGGTTATGATATTCTAATTTGTTGGATATTCTAAGCTAAAACTGCAATGTGATGGGGTGGTATGAGGTGGGGTAGGGTGGTGCTAACTTACAAATAGAAAAGGTAGATAAAGGGAAAAGTCAGGAATGAGGCTGTGGTGGAAAAAGAGGGAGTGGGGTTGAGAGAAGGGTGTAGGTCAGAGCAGTGATACAAAAAGGGCGGAGTGGGGCAGAGGATGAATAAGAGATGTATGATAAACTCTGACCTCCACAGTCCGATGCTGAGAAATCTAAGAGATAAATGGGTGGGTCAAAAGTTCAAGGATGAAGAAATCTGAAAAATTTTGCTACCAAGAATTATTATTTATCAAAAGCCTTGTCTATGTCCTCAGTCCCCACCCTCATTTAATCCATACCCTATACACAGTCCCCAAAACAGAAAACAGATAAAGTTGTCTTCTATTTCCCTGAAAAGATTGAGAGATTCTATGCATAGGGAGATTCCTTAGCTCCTGTCCTCTTCTCAAAATTTATCCACAGCATCACCTCTTCTCTCTTTCTTGTCTCAGAGAAAGGGGAATCCCTATTCCTCAATAAGGCTAATTCTTCTACCCATGCCCTTTATTCAAGTTCACCCTATTTCCTCCTGAAATCTTATTCTAGGAATCAATCCTTCTCAAATTACCAATATCAAAAATGAAAAAGGTGAACTCACCTCCAGTGAGGAGGTAATTAAACCATTAATTAGAAATTATTTTGCCCAGCTGTATGCCCATAAATTTGACAATCTAAGTGAGATGGATGAATATTTTAAAACATATAAATTGCCCAGATTAACAGAAGAGGAAGTTGAATACTTTTATGACCCCATCTCAGAAAAAGAAATTGAACAAGCCATCAATTAGAAATGCTAGTGTTAGGAATAAGAGAAGAAAAAGAAATTGAAGGAATCAGAACAGGCAAAGAAGAAACTAAGTTATCACTCTTTGCAGGTAATATGATGAAATACTTAAAGAATCCCAGAGAATCAAGTAAAAAACTACTTGACATAATAAACAACTTTGGCAAAGTTGCCGGTTACAAAATAAACCCAGATAGATCATCTACATTACTTAGATCTGGCTTTATTTGTGCGAAAAGTGTTTAGTAATTGTGTTCATATACTTCCAGGGTTTGTTTTGGCAGGTAGACTCCCAGATATTTTATAGTGCCTACTGTAGCTTTAAATGGGATTTCTCTTTCTATCTCTTGCTGTTGGGCTTTGTTAGTAATATATAGAAATGTAGACGATTTATCTGGGTTTATTTTGTAACCGGCAACTTTGCCAAAGTTGTTTATTATTTCTTTATGTTACTAACAAAGCCCAACAGCAAGAGATAGAAAGAGAAATCCCATTTAAAGCTACAACTCACTGTTATTCAATCTGGTATTAGAAATGCTAGTGTTAGGAATAAGAGAAGAAAAAGAAATTGAAGGAATCAGAGCAGGCAAAGAAGAAACTAAGTTATCACTCTTTGCAGATAATATGATTACTAAACACTTTTTGCACAAATAAAGTCAGATCTAAGTAAGTGGAAAAACATCAGTTGCTCGTGGGTAGGCCCAGCTAATATAATAAAAATGACAACTCCACCTAAATTAATGTACTTATTCAGTATGATACCCATCAAGCTACCAGAAAATTATTTTCTAGAGCTAGAAAGAATAATATAAAAATCCATCTGGAAGAACAAAAGGTGAAGAATATCAAGGGAACTAATGAAAAGAAATGCTAGGGAAGGTAGTCTAGCCCTGCCAGATCTCAAATTGTATTATAAAACAGTAATCATCAAAACCACTTGGTACTGGCTAAGAAATAGAGGGGTAGACCAGTGGAATAGATTAGGTACTCAAGACACAGCAGTCAATGAATCTAGCAATCCACTGTTTGATAAACCCAAGGACCCCCGTGATTTCTGTGAGAAGAACACACCATTTGACAAAAACTGCTGGGAAAACTGGATAACAGTGTGGAGGAAACTGGACATAGACCAGTGACTGATAACTATACACAAGAATAAAGTCCAAATGTACATATGATCTAGGTATAAAGATTGAGACTATAAACAAATAAGGGGAGCAAGAAATAGTATATTTGCCAGATTTATGGAGAATGGAGAAATTTTTGACCAAACAAGAGATAGAGAACATTATGAAGTACAAAATGCATAATTTTGATTACATTAAATTGGAATTTTTTTTGCACAGACAAATCCAATGCAATCAAGATTAGGAGGGTAACAGAAAACTGGGAAAGAATTTTTGCAACTAGTGTCTGTGATAAAGGACTCATTTCTAAAATATATAGAAAATTGAGTCAAATGTACAAGAATACAAGTCATTCTTCAATTGATAAATGGTCAAAGTATCTGAGCAGGCAGTTTTCAGATGAAGAAATTAAAACTATCTACAGTCATATGAAAAAATGCTCTAAATCACTATTGATTAGAGAGATGCAAATCAAAACAACTCTGAGGTACCACATCACACCTATCAGACTGGATAACATGATGAAACAGGAAGATGATAAATGTTGGCGAAGATATGGGAGAGTTGGAACACTAATTCATTGTTGGTGGAGCTGTGAGTTGATCCCACCATTCTGGAGAGTAATTTGGAACTATGCCCAAAGGGCTACAAAAATGTGCAATGTTGAGGCTAATGACTCAACTCTAAAATGTGAACATCAAAGCCCCCACCAGCCCTCAACCAAGCAATCTACTTACAAAATTTAAATCTCTGAATAGTGATTGATAGTGCTGGTGGGAAGTGAGCTTTCAATAATTACACAAGTTTATTCAGTGTCTTAGATAAGCCTGGTCAGTGAGAAATTTTTATTATGGCCGCTCTCACATACAGTCAGTAGGATATCATTTTCCTTTTCAGCCCCTTATCGCCCCTCCCCCCACCTTCTTTCTTTTGGTATTTCAAAATAGATTTTAATTTTCTCAGTGTACAAATCCTAGAAACAGCCTGAGTCACATCAAACTCTATTTAGTAGGCCCCAAAGCAGCCATTTTAAGTTAAAATTCCACTTGAGATCTATGGTGCAGTCCATATTCAGATTCATAGTATTTAAAGGTGTGAGGGACCTTAAAGATCACCTAGTCTGGCAATAATAAAACTTTTTGTGTCAGAATCCATTTACAATCTTAAAAATTATTGAGAACTACTCCCCAACAAGAGCTTTTGTTTATGTGAGTCATAGGATTAATATTTACTGTATTGGGAAATAAACATCTCAGTATTATTATTAAAATAGTTTTGATCCCACAGCCTCCCTGAAAGGATCTCTGGAATCCCATTGGGTCCTTTCAGAATGGCTGGCTTCACCTAATCTCGTCAGTGTACAATTAAGGAAGAAGTTAAGTGACTTGCTCCTGGTGATCTGTAATAACAGAAGTGGAATTTGAATCCAGGTTCTCTGAATCCAGTCCAAGACCCTTTCCATTACCCCATGAGTTAATGATAGTCATCCTTCAGAATAGGCTTACGCTGGCTGCCATTGTCCGGATTTATCAGTATCTCCCTTCCTCTACCAATAAGGTCATTGTGTAGAGAAAGGATAAACAAGCAAGTACAAGTAGGTCTTCAACATGACAGTCCTTTATTACTGCAAAAAGTATCTGGGGATAAACGTACTCTGGAAATCACTGCAGCATACAATTATGGGAACTCAAAAGGAACCAGAGACTAACAAGAATTCATAAAGAATGAAAGCATTGACCTTACACCGCAGGCATGCATAGGAGTCTTCACAGCCCTGCCCCAGAGAGTCTGGTGTCTCACGGTCCTGGTTCATACCTTACTGTGAAGGTTGCCAGGTCTGCCCCCACATACCATATATGTACAACTAAATGGTGTGTAGGGCCTTGCTCACTATGGCAGGGTAGACCATCCCAGGGTCTAATCTTTAGACCATCCCAGGATCTAAAATCCTTCTGGAAACTCAATGGACTCTTCTTCTTGACCAAGAGATTTTCTGTTTTTACACTATTATATATTTTACTTATTTCTAAACTCTAATTTACAGGTATAAGCCAGGAGTTCATCTTTTTCTGTGTTATAGATCCCTTTAGAAACCTGACGAAGCCTATGGACTTCTTTCTCAAAAAAATATTCTTAAATGCATAAAACATATAGGATTTCAAAAGAAAACAATTTATATTGGTATTCAGACAACATAATATTTTTTAAAACAAGTTCACAGATTCCCAGGTTAATTGCCCCTGGCCCAAGTCTTGTGACCTCTTTCATCCCAGAGTCCTTTTGGCATGGATTCAGAAATCTTTAGCACATGTCCTTGATTATCTTTCTTCTTCCCCTTAGTCAGCCACATTGATTATATCCTGGTGGTCAATTCTAGTGGCTATTCTTCTCTTTTCTTAATAATAATGATGTCAATGATACTATATTTGTGCACATATCTACTTATCTATGCTTACTTGGTTATCTATGTAGGTACATACATATAAGTATATATATATATATATATATATATATATGTATATATACACGTGTGTGTGTGTGTATGTATGATTCACATAGCTCAGAGGCAGATAATTCAATTAACCAGATTTTGTAAGTGAGGCAACCAAGGCTAAAAGGTTAAGCAATTTGTCCAAGGTCAAGACATTTAGTAAGCTAGGATTCTCACCCAAGTCATCTGACTTCTTGCCTCTTCTCCAACACAGTCAAGATTGCAAGAGAACATTTTCTAGTGCTTTTTCACAAGGGAAAATCAGTTTGTAGAAATATCAAAAATAGGTTATTGTAAGTTCAGATAAAAGCAAATGACTTGGTACATACTGGGCAGTCACTAACGTTGCCCATGTCTGAGATGACTCACCAGTTCTCTAAGCCTGGGCATGTTGTTCCCATTCTGGAAATTACAGAAAAACAAAGGCCTTTCTCTCTACCTTTAGGTGCTAATGCCATCCTCTCTCAGATTGCCTTGTTCTTTTGTCTAGTGTGTGCTTCTTAAATACATATTGTCTTCCTCATTGGATAATAAGCTATTTCAAAGATTAGTTTTGCTTTTCTTTATATTCTGTACTTTGCAGAGTACTGGCTGCATAGTAAGCAAGCACTTTATAAATTGGCTAATGACTTCATAACACAGCATCCTCATCAACTTGAAATTCACACTTTTGGGTATTCCAGGCTGATTTTCTTTACCCATTCTGCAATGCCAAACTCATACTTAGCCATTCAAAAAAAGTACTCATTAAAAAAAAAAGTTACAGTTCTGCCCCCATCCACCCAGTGGGAAAAATAATAATTCAACTAGAAACATGATGCATACCCAAACTTTGTGAAAAAACTTTCTCAAAATTGGTATTTAAGCAAAATATCCCACCATTCTATCCAGATCTGTTGGGTTGGTTAACAGGCCTGTCTTCTACTACAGAGCCAAATAATGGACTACTTGTGTCATATACATATATTACATCATGTATCTGACATCCATGAATTCTTGACACTCCTGCTTTCTGTTCTTGGCAAGTCAGTACTTCAGGTAAGTCACATCAATACTGGGAGAAACTTCCCATCATCTCTCTCACTACTCTTTCTCTTCTCCCTGTTCCCACTTCACACATCAAGTTTCCCAAAATTGCCTCCAGTCAATTTCTTCTCTAACTTTTAAATATGGGAATCTGGCAGTCCACTTCTAGCTCAGGTCACAGTTTCTTTATCTATAAAATGGGGGGATTGAACTAGAAGTACACTTTAAGGGGTGTTGAACTAGACCAGAAATTTCCTTGGTGTAGGAATTCCTAATGAGAAAATTTAAAATTGCAGCTGTGTGACCTGTTTCCTCAATGGTAAAATGAGGATAATAACAGTACTTACTGCCCATGGTTGGCATGAGGATCAAATAAAATATATTTATAAAACACTGAGCATAGTGCCTTGCATGTAATAGGTACTTCTTGTTCCTCCTTTATATTTGAAGAAGAACAAGGATGTCATGAGGTGATGAACTCATAGGTGAATTGGATTTAAGTGAGGCAGAGTTGCACAAAGTCATCAGCTTCACTCTGTCTTCCAGAGTCACTGAAGTTCAATGGCAAGACAAAGCCAAGATGACTGGCAATGAGCCTGCATATGATGAATGACTTTGGTGTCGTCAATGTCTGACCAAGTTCCAAGCACTCTACAGTGCCTGCTTCAGCTCCCATCGTGGCTGTTAGAATACATTCTCATCTGCCCATTCCAGGGAGAAAGTCTTCACATGCTTGGAGTAAACATCCCCCTAACTCACCGACAGGTTTGAGGCCTGTTGGTTACCCTGAACCTGATTTAGCCTGTATGCCAAGAAGGTTTAACCAAGGTGTGGCTGCTGCTCTTGCTACGGCTTCTTGGAACCACGGGTGAGAGCTGGATGAGAGGTGGACACAAAAGAGCATCCCCAAAAAGAACTTAGCAAGCCTTCACACCAGAGCTGGGAGTTTTCCCTGAACACCCCCGACAGGTCCTTTCCAACTTCACACCTGTCATATTAGACAAGAAAGTTGCTTCTCAAAACAATGATCTAAAACAATTCCAAAAGACTCGTGATGGAAAATGCTCTCCACATCCAGAGAAAGAATTATGGAGTCTGAATACAGACGGAAGCATACTATTTTCTCTTTTTTTTCTTTCTTGTGGTTTTTCTCTTTTGTTCTGATTTTTCTTTCACAACATCACTAATATGGAAATATTTAATATGATTGTAATTGTATAGCCATCTTAGGGAGAGGGGAAGGAAGGGAAGGAAAAAATTTGAAACTCAAAATCTTATAAAAGTGAATGTTGAAAACTAAAAAATAAATACATAAATAAATTTAATTTTTTAAAAAAACAAGTTGCTCCTTTTTTTCCTGGGTGTTAGTCAATGGCACTCTCATAGACTTTAAAAGAGAAATGTTCTATGTATAATTTACCTATACAAAACATCACCATTAACCTCCAATGCTAAGAACTCTGCTAAATCTTCCCAGGAAGACCTCCTCAAATTATTCCTGGAAAATCAAGAAAAGAAATCTATATTCATATCAATGGATCAATGGCTTTAGAAAGACACTAGAACTAGCAAGAAGCAAAAGCCATCTATAGTTAATGGATTTACATTTGGGCATCTTCTCACTTGAGAGATCTGATAAGACATCTAAGAATCAGGATCAGCATTAAAATATTTGTAGCCTTTTGAGTCAGAGATCACACTACTACTGGACATCTCCAAGAATAAAAAAGAAGTCCCCATACATTACAATTTATAGCAACTATTTCTGTAGTAACAAAGAACTGGAAATAAAGTAGATACCTGCCTATGGGGAAATGGCTAAGTCAGTGGTGGTACATAAGCATAAGGGAGTATTACCTCAATATAACAAATAATAAATATGATGACTATAAGGAAACCTATACAACTTACATGAATTGATACAGAGTAAAATCAGCAGAGCTAGCAAAGCAATATCCATAAAGATTCAACAATGTAAATGGAAACGAGAAAAATGACACTGAAAACTGTAAAATTAAAATGACCATGTTTTTCCCCAAAGAAGAGCTGTGAAAAAGTACCTCCCTGCTTTCTTTGTACACATGGTGGGCTATGGGCATCGAACAATGCATACAAATATCAAACTTATCAATGTATTGGTTAGTTTTGATGAACTCTTTTCTTTTTTAAATAATGGTTTATTATTTCTTACAAGGGATAGCTCTTTAGAGGGGCAGGGAGGAAATATCAGGAAATGTAAGTGATATAAAAAGATATCTATAAAAATATATTTTTTGAAATAATCAAGACCAAGTGTTTATATTTTAGTTTTATGTACAAGATCCTGATTTAGGGAAAGAACAGATGTTATTATAACTTTCCATTGAGGGAACTTGTCCTGTAGACAATAGGGAACCACTGGAATTTTTGAGTTGGTAAATGCTCAGATGTTCACTTAAGGAGAATTATTTTCACAGTTTTGTAAAGAAATTGAAATTTGAGGTAAGTAGTCAAATTAGGAGGTTGCTACAATAATTAGGTAAGAGATGGTGATGGTATAAACTAAAGAAGTGGCCATATGGATGCAGAGAAAGGGCCAGGTACAAGACATTGTGAATATGGAAAAGGCAAGATTTGATGACTGATTGATCATGTGGGATGTCTATGCAGAAAATGGTGAGGAGTCAGAGGTGATGCTGAGGAAATAAATCTGAGAGATAGAAAGAATGGTAATATCCTTGATAGAAATAGGGAAGTTTGAAAGAGGGGTTGGTTTGAAAAGATTTTAAATTCAGTTTTAAACATGTTTATTTTGAGATGTTTCTGGAACATCCAGTTTGAAATGTCTAATAGGCAATTGGTGATGTAGAACCAAATCTCAAGGGAATAAGTGGGAATGAAGATATAAATCTGTGAGTCATGTGTATACTGATGATAATCAAACCTAAAGAAGCTGATGAAGTCATGGAAAGAGATGATGGAAAGAGATAAAAAGAGTTTGGGAATCCCCCCCAGTTTAGAAAATGATATGCATGATGAGCCAAGGAGACTGAGGAATGGTAGGAGTCAAATAGGAAGAGAATCAGGAAGCCATAGTGTCTTGAAAACCTACAGCAAAGAGTTTCAAGGGCAGAGAATGGTCAACACTGTCTAATACAACAAAGAAAAGAAGAATGAAGGAGGGTTGAGGAAAAGCTGTCAGATGTAGCAATTAAGAAGACACTGGCAACTCTAGTGTGATTTCAGTTGAAGTTAAAAGTTAAAGTGTAAAGGTTTAAAGAGTGAATGTAAAGGCAAGGAAGGAAGGAAGGAAGCAAGGAGTGTGGACAGTTTAGGAGTTTGACTGAGAAAGGGAGACAAGATTAGGATGATAGTTTAACAGGGATAATAGAGTCTAGTGAAGGTTTTGGGGAGACGTGGCCATATTTGAAGACTGTAGAGATAGAAACCAATGAATATGGAAAGGTTAAAATTCAGGGGGATGACAAAGGGAGAAACTTACTAAGAAGGTGGGAGAATTGAGCCCAAGGGTACACCTAGAGGGGTGACTTTGGCAAGGAGGACCTCCACCTCATTACTAGAAACTGGAGAAAGTAGGAAATTAAGTCAAAGAATTCTGAGGAATCATAGCAAGTGATTTAATTTTCTCAGTAAAGTAAGATAGACTCAACATTAAGACATATTCAACAAAGAAAGAAAATATGTTGAAAATGTGAAGAGAGAAGAAAAGATTTGGAATCCCTTCTAGGAGGAGTGATACAGGAAATCAGTGATTCCCTAGGAGGAATGAAGGGGTTGCCTTTCTAGGTGAGGGCCAATTGGATACCATAAATTTATAGTATATTTAGTTAGCAGACTTGTATCACCTTCTCAAGCTGCATGCAGTTGCATGGTAAACAGAAGCAAAGAGAGATGATCAAAGTGCCCGAGGGATGTGGATTAGCAGGCGACACTATAGGACAACAAGTCAAGGAATTTAGAGTTAATGACAGTACGGAGCAGAATTAGTTAGATGTAGCTTCAAGACTGGGCAAAGAGGAAAGTGAAGTAAGGGAAAGGGTAATAGCCTGAAAAACTACTGAGGGATGGAGAGACTAGAAGTCACAGAGTGAAGAATAAATTGAGAGAGGGTGGGGATCACTGAAAGAAAAGAAAAATAGACAGAAGAATGAGATTCAGGGTATAATAAACTCCATGTGTGTCTGAGGTAGAGTTAAAGAGTACATTGGTGGATTGAAATCTATTAGGTATTGAGAGGTTATGGAATCTGAGTGAGCTTCAATAGGGATGTTTAAGTCTATTAATATAAAGGAGAAGAGGTGGATCCAATGAGCCAGGTACTAAATTCCCTGGGAAAGGAGAGAGAATGACCTGGCAGTCAATCCACAAGAACCATCAAGATCTGAATAGGTTGGAAGAGAAGTTGCTCATTGATGGTGATAGACAGAGAGTGAGAGAAAGCCTAGAACTGGCAGTAGGGGGCAGAGAGGATGTCCACTGTCCTTAAAGGACCAATGTATGAGGCAGAGAAAAGAGGAAGGAATGAAGGCACAAGTAATGCTGGAGGGGATGACCGAGGATGCAATGTCATCTAAAAGAAGCCAGATCTCAGTGAGGGAAGGGAGATGGCAGGAGTGAGGAGAAAGAGGTCAAGGGAGTATATTCACTACAAAACAAGAATTCCAGAGGACACACTGAAAAAGGATGCACAGGGTTGGAGTGAGATGTGGGTAAGGAAAGTTGGAGAAGGATAAAATTAAAAGAGAGGCAGGTATTACTCTTACCACAAACATATTTACAAAACATTTCTTAGAATGAACTACTTATATGGCTTGCTAACTTACCTGCTCTGTTTTCTCATTATTAGAGTCATATATTTTCACCTTCACCCCAAATTCTAAAGAAATCATCCAGTTTAAAGTTAGTTTCTGCCCTCTATACTTTCTATAGAATCCTGCTAAACATCTTTCAATATAGCAAATAATCTTTTTCTGCTGAGAATAATTGATCATGGGGAAGAAAGAACTTGAACTAAGACTAAAAGTATAGTCATGAGAAGGCATTTCCAGTAGGGAAAACAGCAGAGCAAAGTCACAGAGATAGGAATGGCATATAAGGGCCTTATCTCCCAGTACATTTAGCATGTTATTGTTCTCATCATATCATTTTTAATAAGCCAACCAACTAAACGTTTCAGATGAGTAGGCAGACATACCTCCATTTGGTTGGATTAATTTTTTAAATTTTTATTTATTTTATTTTAATTTATGAGATAAAACAAGCATTTCCATAATACAGTAGAGTAATAATTTCTAAAAGATGATTGCACATGAAACTACAAATCTATTATGAACAACTTGATGTTCCTTTTAAAAATAAAATAAGATTATCATGTAATTTTTTTCCCATTGGCAAATGGTCCAAGTTAGTATTCATGTGTCTGGACTCCAAAAGTATCCCATCACTCATATCATCACAGTTCACCTGAGGAAAGGATGCACCCATGAGGCAGAACACTTACACTGGAATCAGCTCAGATGTCATGTCCTGTATGTCAGCATCCAACTTCAAGATGCCAGATTAGGTTACAGAGCAATTGGTTAATGTGTTTACTATATCTGGATTCATCTCTAACCTGTTCATCCTTCAAATGAACCCAGGCTACTGTCTACTAACATTATATCATCTTCCAATCATACTTTTCTTTGAAAGTGAGATATGAAAAAAGTCCCAAACATTTGAGAGTGTCATCCCCTAGAAGGCAGAAGCCATGCTATGTGGTTTATTGTCAATGACAAAAGTTTATATTTGAGGCCCCCAAGCAAAAATTATAGGAAAAGCATCCAGCCTCCTATTATTGCAAAATAAATAGTTGTTGGGAAGAAATTGGTCCTTGACATTTCATAATACAAGGGTTGTTTTGGACAGCCTCTATATGGAAAGTTACCTTGTAGTACCTCAAGCAGAAGCACTAAACACTTAAGGGCATTAAATTACTAAGAATGTGACGTCTTTACATTTGGGGAAGCACAGATTTCAACAAACATGCTAATTCAACAAAACATTTATGAAGTGTCTATTGGGGTCAAGATACTGACCTAGGTACTGGGGATACAAAGACAAAAACCAAAAGACCATCTTGGCTTTAAGGGAGCTTACATTCTATTGGAAATGTCATCACATTACGCCATTGCTCAGAAACTTCCAATAGCTCCCAACTGACTACAGGACAAAGCACAAATACTTTAGCCTCCAGAATCTTGCCTTATCCTTATCCAACTTAATTCATCCAGTAGTGTGCTGGAAAATGTTTAACAACTGACTTTCTGTAGGGGGAAAAAATGTACACAAAACATACTTTTTGGCTAGATATGCATAATTAACATTTTCTATGTAGATCATGAACAAAATAATAAATCAAACCCTGATTTGTAGCATTTGCCAATTCCTAAAGTGCAAAAGCTCCCATTGAAAATTTAACATTCAGCTCTCTCTGTCACTGTAACTATACCCCCTGCAAAAAGGATGTTTCTCTCATTGTTCCCTGTACACACACATTTGGACTGAATCCCCCTGGATAAAGCAGTCTTGGGGAAGATAAAATACAATCCCAGAGCTATATTAAATTTGAAATTGACAAAAACCCTCAGATCTCTTTTCAAAGGAACTGCTGCTATGTATGGTATGTACCTACTTCTTTTTACTATGATGGATCCCTTTTTCAGTTATAGAGTTGGTTAACTAGTCCCTCCCTGATTTGTGTCATCTGCAAATTTGATATACACCTTCATTCAAGTCATTGATAAAAAGCATAAAACCAAGCTCAAATTTTGAGGAATTCCTTTATAGACTTCCTTCTAAGATGTTATTAGATCTGACCACTTGATCACTTCTCAATCCACTGAACTGTGCTATTATCCACAAGAACAGCATGGAAGACTTTGTCAGAGGCTTTAATGGAATCTAGGTAAGCTATATCAGAAGCATTTCCTTGATTGACCAGACCAACAAGCCTACTAAAAAAAAAAAAGACTAATCTGGCATGAGTTTCAGGAAACCATCCTGGTGGCTGTGATCACTGCTACAAAGGTTTTAAAGAAACAATTATTAGTTCTGCTTTTTTCAAAGTTTCAGCTCCAGCAGATATCTACATTCCCATGCTTGGAATCACTGAGACTAAGTGGAATGAGACCCATGACTGGAATATAGCTCCCTGTTCAAAAGAACAGGAGGAGGCTGGCCAGCATTATAAACTAAGAAGGTATACTTGGGGAATCCCAGCACTTGCTATGTGGCACCCCAAACTGCAGCTTGCTTGCCCTGATTAAATAAAGACCTCCATTTTCTTGTATTGACTGTTTTCATTAAAATTCAAGTCGAAATAAGAAAAAGAAGAAGAAAGAGGACGAGGAGGAGGAAGATATGCTCATGTGAGGATGTCTAGAAGCAGAAATGGATGAGGATTAGTGAAGAGAGAAAAAGAGGAGGAGCTTCATGGTACAGATCACAAACCTGGCAAAGAAGGTTGATGGGAGATTTCAAAAGTTTTTATTAATCACTTTATTTATTCATTCAGTCTTTGTTTATTGCAGTCAGGAAATATTTATTAAGCACTTTTACGTGCCAGGTATTATGCTATTGCAAGGGATAATAAGAAAGGTAAAAACAATTATTACCCTCGATGATCTTGAAAGCTAATGCAGGAGACATCATGCAAATAAAGAGCTATGTGTAAGATCAATGTAGATGGAAGGTAATCTTAGAGGGGAAGGTCTAGTAACTTCGGGGAGAGAGAAGAGAGGACCAGGAAAGAATCCTGCTAAATAAAAGTGGGATTTGAAATGAATCTTGAAGGAAGCCAGAGACTCCAAGCTGGAGATTAAGAGGGAGATCATTGTACATAGTTGTTTTCATGTTTCCTCTTATTGTGAACTCCCTAATGACAGGGACTATTTTTGCCTTTCTTTATATCCCCAGCCCTTAGTCAAGTACCTGGAACAGAGTAGGCACTTAAAATTAAACTTAAGTTTAATTTAAATTAAAAATGCTTGTTTCCTTGACTTGCTCAATTTCCTTCTGCTGCCATATGGGCAGCCCCAATCTTAAGGGGAAAGTGTGTTTTATCAGGCAAGAAGCAGTACAAGGCATGAAAACTGGAGCTATGGTCAAGTTATCTCCAGCTGCTGATGTGCTGACTGCAACTAGAGCTAATATCTGGAAAGAAAAATAACTGTTTGAAAACCTAAGTTATTAAGTGTGTAGAAGACAGCTCTTAGTCAGGGCCTACAACTAACCCAGCTTCTCAAGCAGTTTCACACCCCAAGTTTAAAACACACACACACACACACACACACACACACACGACAGTTAAAACTCAGGAAACAGGGAGGGAATGGGGAGGGAAGTTGAACCAAACAATTTCACGATAAAAAGAACAGGAAGATGAGATAAGTTATTAAGAGTAGGCTGCTAAAGTCAAACTCATGAATGAATTCAGCAGCTATCTGCTTAAGTTGAGAAAGGAATGAAGGAAGGAAGGAAGGAAGGAAGGAAGGAAGGAAGGAAGGAAAGAAGGAAGGAAGGAAGGAAGGAAGGAAGGAAGGAAGGAAGGAAGGAAGGAAGGAAGGAAGGAAGGAAGGAAGGAAGGAAGGGATGGGCAGGGCAGGAGACACAGAGAATGAGAATGAAGGGAAAAGTCTCTGAAAAGGATAAATCAACTTTCTCCTGTCCTTCCTGAAAGATCTTAACTACATAATGCTCTCCTAGTATTAGGGGTGTTTCTGGCATCCTGGCACATTTAAGTATTAGGGACATCTGAAGAATTACAAGATTCTGGCAGCAAAGTAAATTTCCATACTCTGCCGGGTTAAATTCATCTCTTCCAGTGGGGATGGACGGAGGGGAAGAGACACAGAAATTTAAGATCAGAAATGTAGTCTCATGTCAGCTTGTATGACTTCAGTGGGACTTGTCTTTTCTCATTGAATTTAAAGAGATCATTTTGCACTTCCCAAAGTTATTTTTGTCATGACCTGATCTAAAGCCATGAGTTTAGTGGCAAAGGAGAATAGGTGGCCTCCAACATGAGAGGAGTAAATGCACAAAACAGAATGTTCTGACTTGAAATGACAAACGATGTAACTCCATGTGAGAGCAGCAACATGACAAAACATTCCAGTCTGTTGGGGCAGGAGCAGCATTAAACCAGAGATGACAGCCCAGCAGTTTCCTAAAGTGACCTGTGGGGTTGTTATAATTTTTAAACTTTGAAGAGGGTAGGGAGAGAGAGAAGAATCAGCTGTAAATTCTGCCCAGAGACCAGGCATCGAGGGAAATGTATCTGACTAGTCACAAGCACAAATGTGAACGAGTCGCGTTACTCCAGCCCTGAATATTTTAGTAGCTTGCTCCAATCCAGCGAGTATTTATTAAACACCTAATGTATGCCAAGTCCTGGGCCAGACATTGGAGGTATAAAGACAAAATGAGAAACATCTCCAAGGGGCTTACATCCTACTAGGCAGATACGACATGGACAAGGAGGAGTAAACATAAGGTACTTGGAGTAGGAGACCACTAATGACAAGTTCAAAGACCTGCTTCTCCTCTATTCAGAGCACTGCCACAAGAGGGAATAGAGGGCTGGAGAAGGGGTGCTTGAAGCAACCAAGGAAACAATGAACCACCAACTGATTTTAGTCTGGTCTTTACTTCTAATCCTACTTCCCCCACCTCCAGGTGCTGTTGAAAGAGTGATGGACTCACCTACACAATACTACAACATGACTCTGTAACCTAGTTCTCTGCAGAAAGTCCCCACCCACACTGGAAGGGTGAACCACTGTCAGTACCTGGTTTTAATCCTCACCTGTTGAGAGATATGTGTTTTTACCACCACAATGGTGAGCATAGTTCTCAGAAGAGTTCAGGGGATTTCCCCACAGAGCACACAAATGAATAACCCCTTGTAAGAGTTACAAATCTGACACCTTGGATTTACATAGGTATCACCTTTTCCTGAGCTCAGACAACCTCTCACTAATCGTATCCACATCCTCATGAGATAAATAGAGTCGCAACCTGTGATTTCATAAATGGAAGAAATTCCTGGTGACAGAAGTCACTCTACCAACACAGAGTAGTGTATACTCTATAATGTAGCATCTCATAGATGCAGATATATATGTGTATATACACATAAAACATACATACATATATAATGTGCATATATGTATATTTATGTGTGTGTATGTATGTGTGTATGTCTATATATATAGATGTAGATAGATGGATGGATGGATGGATGGATAGATAGATAGATAGATAGATAGATAGATAGATAGATAGATAGATAGATAGATTCTGGGGTTCTCATCCCAATTCAAGCTCTCACTTTCCAGGCCAGGGCTCTGAGGCGACCCCTAAGAGCCCGTTACTCTTAACATTTTGATCTCAATCCACATTCCTGTTCTCACTAATATCAATCACTATTTATTGTCACCTCACTATTCATTTAACCAATAGCAACTGACATTTAAAAAAGGATATTTGCTGAGACTATATAACCAGAACATAAAGTTCAAACATTTCCTCCTCAGTACCCAGGTCTCACACTCTCCCCTGTCCATGGGGACAATTGGCTCAAATTTAAAGAAGTTGCAATAGAGCATTCATCCCACCAAATTCATTTCTGAATATAGCAGTGCCAATGGGCAGAATCCCTTGTCTGTCCAGACCAGGTATCTCAACTCCTCAGTCAATCCATCACCAGGCTGTTTCCTCTTGTACTATAGGGTCTCCTTTTTGGAGGATCTTCTGATCTCTTCTAAAAATTAATTTACATTGTTTTAACTTCTGCTTAAAATTATTATAATCGATGTTGATATTATTTTTGCTGTTCACTTCCCATTTATATTTCAATAATTTATTGAAATGATTTCAAGTTAAATCTTCTTAACTGTACACCTTAAGTTTTCCTTGCTTCCTTCCTGTTTATTTTAAATTCTGATCTTAGCACTGAAAAATCTGACTGTGAACAGACAGCTAACTAGGGGATAACTTCCATATCAATAAGGTTTTTTCTGCTATATTAAAATCTAGTCAATTCTATCTCTTTTTGTGATGACATTTGGTGCTCACCATATCTGGCATCTCCTGCTCTGTTTTGTTTAAGAAAGGGTTCATAATACAGAGGCATGGACTTCTGGAAGTCTTCACGTTTTTAGACTTTCTCGTTTCTCTCTCCTGAACCATACTTTCCAAAACATTTCTCCCCATCTCCTTCTTTTCCAGACTTTACACTGAAGTCACCAAGTATATATGTATTTGACTTGGAGGATTTTCTTAAGTTCTTCAGAGAATTTTGCTCCCAGTTTATCCTCAGCAATCAATGTTGATGCATAAGCTACACTCATTTTCATGTGTTTTTGCAAACACTTAGGCAAAAGTGCTTTTGCAGACATTTATCTTAGTACTACAATAAGTGATGAACATGAAATAATATTTTTGTAGCTTTGGGGAATATGAGAAAATTGACTTCATCAATTCCTTTCTTTGCTTTCCCAAAGAAGACCTGTGAGCCACCCTTCTATTTAGTTATAATTCCCATTTATTTATGATTATAAATATTATTTTATTTTTTAAGTTTTATTATTATTGTGTTTTTAAGCAAGGATGTCAAGACTGCTATGATTCAGTTCCTCCATCAATTTATCTATTCATTGGTCACTGGACAAGGTTCTTACATTTAGATTAAAACAGTCAAATTGAAATTTGTTGTCCATCTAAAAATTGTGATTCTCAATACTCTCTGCCCCGTTTTTGCATCACTGTTGTCATCATTACTAGAGAAATGGAACTGAAGCACATAGGACTGAGGGCCATTTTATTTTCCTTTGTTTCATGAGTCTCTATGGCCAAAAATATTCCAGCCCCAGATGGCCATCTTGCTAGTGGTATGCATCTCCTTTTTAGCTAGACTAGTCCACAGAAAAAAAGATTAGGTCTGTTTCTGGAGTCATATTCTAAATCTTTCCAGAATTATAAAATCTTCCAGAGTTTATACTCTGCTGGCACAACCTCAAGAACCCAGGGTCACTTCCGATACCACAATAACTTTTTGGAGTAGGCTTTTGCATCTAGATGATTTCCTTATTCTCTTTTTTTATTGTTTTTTTGTTTTAGAGTTTTATTTCATTTTGTTTTAATTCATGAGTTTACTAACCAAATCATAAGATCTTCCAGACTTACAGCTCTCTTAGGATTCTTTCTAAGTTAGGATTCCTAGACTTAAAATTTAGATAGGCTTTTTAGAACTAGTCAGAATGTTAGGGATGAACATGATACATAGATAGTTGTATTTTAGTCATGTCAGACTCTTAGTGACCTCATTTGGGATTTTCTTGGCAAAGATAGTGAAGCAGTTTGCCATTTCCTTCTCCAGCTCATTTTATAGCTGAGGAAATTGAAGCAAACAACATAAAGTGGCTTGCCCAAAGTCACATAGCTAGTAAGTGTCTGAGACTGGATTTAAACTCAGTAAGATGAGTCTTCCTAACTCCATGCCTGGCACTCTATCTACTTTGACTCCTAGCTGGTCTACGGTATGGGGTTGGGAAGTCTGGTTTTGAATTTTGCCTCACGAGACCCAGTACCTGTGTAATCATGATTAAGTAACAACTTCTCAGAGAATTAGCTTCTGCATGTATTTGTAAGACAACCCAAAAACTGAGAACACTGTTCCTATCACATACACAAAATAAAAATGAGAATTTGAAGCAAAGGATTTATTTAGGTGGAAGAACAACTGGGCAGCTCCCTCTGTGGTTTGTTTTTATTCTCTCTTGATCTCTCCTTCATTTGCATGGGAGACTCAAGGATGGGCTTGGGGGGCGGGGAAGGAGGTTGAGGGAAAAAGTGAATTTTCAAATCCAGGGATTTGCTTGTAAAAGAGAAGCTACTAAACATGATTTTGGAGAGGTGCAGAGTGGCAACCAGGAATTGGTAAAATTTAAAGGGGACTTTCTAACTTGGAATCAGTTAAAGGCTTGGAACAAAGACATTTCCTCTGATGAGCAAGAGACAGTAAATTCAATGACAGAGTAAATGTTTGTTTTATGTTTAAATGTTAGTGGTTAAATTTTTTGTATTTCAAAAGATTTTGACCCCTAAAGACAAGGAATCTCCTTTTAAATAGAAAAGCTACAAACATCTTGAGACTTTAGGAGCTGACAGACTCATTTTCTTATGAAGAGAATGATACTGAAAGTTTTTCCTTAATGA
This sequence comes from Bettongia penicillata ogilbyi, assembly GCA_023548195.1. Taxonomy (NCBI): domain Eukaryota; kingdom Metazoa; phylum Chordata; class Mammalia; order Diprotodontia; family Potoroidae; genus Bettongia; species Bettongia penicillata. Next base: position 1,107,727 of record JAJHZJ010000589.1, read on the forward strand.
TTATTGGAAGTAAAAAGGCTTGTCTCTCTTCCCAAAAGAAGAAAAGGTTAAACCTCAAAAGTCTAAGCTAAAAGAGAAATGGAAAACTCTGTTCCTCTTATGTGGAAGAGAGAGAAGTTCTTCTGAGGATTCCTGATATAGCCCAACAATTGTTAAGAAAAAGCTCTGCAACTGTAAGGTCAATGGAGTAATGCTTGCCATAAGACCAGAAGAGCACCACAGGACAGAGATTGTGTGCTTCTTGAAATCATCATGGAGCCCAGTGAGAAAATCTGGATGACTTTATCAGAAGATATAAACTTGTAGTGTCAGAGGAGCAAACTAACCCCTCCCTTCATGTGACCTGGTCATACTTTTCCCCCTACCTGTCTGCTCTCCCACAGGTGTTTTCCATGTGTACCCTCTCTTCCTGCCAATGATTTGTGTATTTGTGGGAAAGTGTTCCCTCAGGTTATGGAGAAAATGTTTTATTGGTACTTTACTTACTATGCTATTTATTAAATGCTTTTGCTTTGAAATAATTGTGTCCTCTGATGTACTAGTAAAAGTAATATCAGTAGGGGCTGGTAAACTACAGTTTTTGAGTGTATACAGGCCTATGGATTATCTTGCACCTTTTCTGGGGGCCCCAAATGTGTATGGAGGAGGGGAACCATATGCTATATATAAAATGGACATAATGTTTACATCATTTTTTCTCAATGGATTGTTGGGAGAAAAGAGTTTTGTAAACCTTAAAGCACCATACAAATATGAGTTCTTTTTTGGTTTAATCCAGGAGTGGGGAACCTGAGGCCCCGAGGCTACATGTGGCCCTCTAGGTTCTCAAGTGTGGCCCTTTTGACTGAATCCAAACTTCACAAAACAAATCCCTTTAATAAAAAGATCTGTTCAGTAAAACTTGGACTCGGTCAAAAGGTCACCCCTGAGGACCTAGAAAGCCACATGTGGTCTTAAGGCTGACGGTTCCCTACCCCTGGTTGAATCTAATCCCTTCACTTTTCAGAGAAGGAAAAATACCATTTTAATGGTATTATTTGGTATTTAATAATACCAAATATAATGCTAGGTATATCATAGGTATGTGCTCAGCATTTACAATGTGGCTGATTGTTTGCTGAACCATATCTAGTAACAATCTCTGTAGCTGACCTTCAACAAATTCAATCCAACACTCAGTAAGTACTTACTGTGTTAAACACTGGAGGAATTACACAGATTTAGTAAATTTCAGTCCCTGCCCTCATGGACCTTACAATCTACTAAAAGGATAGGACACATCCACAAGATAACAATAAAAAAGAATAGTGTAAAGTAATTATATTACATTTAAGAAGTGCAAAATAAATTGCTAGGTAGGGTTCAAAGTGGAAAAGGTTGTTAGTGATTTGGTGGGAGGAGGTACCAGTGAAGGCTTCATGGATAAAGTATCATTTGAGTCAAGCTTTATAGGTAAATCAGGCATTAAACGAACAAGGAGGGAAATAAGAACATTCCAGGTATAAGGAACAGAAGTGGGAGAGTTTGAGGTGTGTTTGGTGGATAACAAGTAGTCCAATTGGACTAACTCAGAAAACATGAAGATAAAGCACATGATGCAGGGCAGAACGATAAGGCTGTGACAGATTGTAGATTATGTTGCATTTCAGGGGAAAGAGTTTAAACCTTGCTTGGTAGGTAATAACAAGACCTCGAAGAGTTTTGAGCAAAGACATGACTAGATCTATGCGTGAGACAGAGCACAGCAGGAAAACCTAAACTTCCTCATAAATGGAACAAAACCTTTAAAATGAGCCCTACATTTCACCACCTTTCTTAAGCTTGTCCACTATGACACTGATCTCTCAAGAGTCGTTGTTCATTGAAGCAGTATTCTGGCCACCAGGCTCATACAATGAGTTCTTGGACAAGACCTAGTTAGCAAATGTCTTTTCATATCATTTATTCTAAGGGGCAGCATAGGGCTATGAATCTCAAATGCAGAGCTGAAGTCAAGAAGACCTGACTGTGAATTCTTCCTCGGAAACTTAACTGATATATCCCAGCCTCAGTTTCCTCATCTGTAAAAAGGTGATAATATTGATAATATTAATTATTTCTAATAATCCCTCCCAAGATTATGATGAGGATAGAATATAATGATATATGTAATATACTTTGCAAACCTTACAGCTTCCCCATGGGGATTTTCCCCTAGTCAGCACTTACTGGTCTTGATTCACTAGATGTAGAAAGAATTTTCAAATTAAGTTCTGTTTATGAGACCACACTAGTACCTTTTGAAAGGAATGAATGCGACATTGGTAAAATATATCTGTGTGTGTATTTTATGTATGTGTGTACTTCCTGTTTTTTTCCCATATTGGTTTCAATTTCCCATTTATGGTTTAAAAAAATCCCTCAAAAAACTGAAAACTGGAATTGACATGAGTTACCTATAGAGGCTTCCCAAGCTTTCCTCATATCAGTGACCCAGCTGCACTGAGTTTCAAATGACTGCAATTGAGCCCTAAACAGAAAGAAACAGAAGAGAGGGGAGGAGAAAGTGAAATATCCTTTCTTTTCATTATTATACTAGCATTCCATATTGTCCAGTACATCTGGGACATTATTGTGCCATTTTCTCAGTGGCCCTCATGAACCAAGAAGGCTCAGTGCCAACCAAGTCACTCTCCTTGGAACAAAATGCCCTACAGAAGTCTTTGGCTGGCCCTGAGGCTCAGAGAATTCATCTAGGAAATGAAAAACTGTGAATACATTCAAGAGCAAACACTAAGTTTTTTCATCCAGTTAATTTATGCTGTACAGTCTGTTTGGAGATCCTAGGCAAACATATAAACAGAAGTTGAAGAAAATGCTATGATATTACTAGCTAAAAAATTCTGAGTACACCTACCTTAATGTAACATATAATATGAATGGATACCCGGCATCTTCAGGAACTGCTACATTACCTCAAATTTCAATCTTTGCAACTGACCTCTGTCCCCCAACAGCACCACTACTGCTAGTGCCTACCCTCTGAGATTTACACTGTATATATCTTGTATGTAAATAGCTGTTTGCATGTCGTTTCCTCCATTAGAATGGAAGCTCCTTGAAGGCATGGATTTTGGGGAGAGGGAGTGGTTTGCCTTTCCTCAAATCTCCAGCACTTGGTGCAAAGAAGGAATTTAGTAAATATTTGATGACTGACTGACTAGTTGAAGTTATCAATTACCAGTTGTAAGTAACTTTTGCTTAGAGGGCCTAGTGATGGTTGCAATTCTACCTCTTTATTTCCTATGTCTCATGGTGTTTATGCTTAAGTAGTATTTCATCACTCTTCCCAAATCTCCCCACCTGACTCCACACACACACACACACACATACATATTCCTCTCTGTCCCTCCTTGGATCGATCAGTGGTCTAATTGTCGCTATCACTGCTCAGCAACAGATGTCTATTCCTAGTCTTGGAAGCCTCTCACTATCGCTCCCTCAGTCCAGTAGGGTCACCCTTCTTTGCCTCACTAGGTGGAAGCTACTTAACAATACTGTTGTCATTCAGAGGGCAGAGAAAAAATTCAATTAGAGAGCACTACTGAAAAATAATATGAGCCTGAACATGGTAGCACTTATCTGTAATTAGACGTTAACATAGTCAGTTTTGGAGATCCAAGCAGCAGTGGTCTCCGTTGACTGGAAGTCCACTCTAAGTTCTCAGCAATATGGTGAGACCCCAGTAAGGAGCACAAGGTTGCTTAAGGAAGGGTGAACCAGATCTGGGTGGAAAGATCCCATGACACTTGGTAGTGAGATCATTTCGGGAGTAGACCTTGCATTCCAGCTTGGTTAAAATGATAATCACAACTACTTAAGGCTTTGCAGAAGCAATTTGGTATGCTCTAGTAAAAATGGCTTGGGTTACTTTCATGTGTGTTGAGCTTCCTTATGAGAGATCTTCAGCCAGAGAATGGGTGACAGCTAGGTGACAAGGCCTTTCCAACTCTTAGGTCCCATGATTCTATAAAGAAAGACTCAGGCTATAATTACAGCTGACTGTAGAGTATGCCTAAAGTTCCAGCTACTAAGAAATTCAGTTTGAGAGCCAGAAATAATTTGACTAAAGCCAAAACCTTTTTATTTTTACGTTTTTTACACCAAAAAAGTATCATTACTCTTTTCAGATTGCCATTTTCTGCATCTAGAAAGTATACACAGGATTAGCTTTTGGGTTTTTTGTTTTATTTTTTAAAGGGAGTAGAAGAGTAGGAAGAAGTTGACTATCTGATAGGATTTATTTTAATCTATCAGCATTTAAAAAAAATTTACAAAATAATCCATTTGAAAGGGACAATTTCCACAAGTAACTGATTATTTGTTCTACAACAGAATCACCTTAGAAAAAAATAATTTCAAGTTAGTTCATAGAGAGCCTACCTAGAAGTCAAAAAGACCTGAGTTCAAGCCCCCTCCCCCCTTACCCACAATGACTCAGTACTCTGGGCAAGATATTTAACCTAGATAATGCTCTAAAAGGTGAAGACGAGGGACCACCCTACACTGGTTGAGGGAATTCTCTATGCCAGTGAAATCACAGGTCCACTCTCAGTTCCAAAACACTAAGCAAGAGTCACACAGAAGTTCTTAGTAATCCTTTTACTCAATTCTAGTACAGATTAGGCCAAAAGTCAAGGGTTTTATCTCAGCCAATATCTCACAGAGAAAAACCCTGCTCCATAGCCACTAACCTCACCCCAAACAAATGTCTGTCATTCTGTCTTAAGAAAGACTGAATAAGAAAAGACTGCTGAAGCAGCACAAACCGCTCACTGCCCTTCAGAGACCAATTTAAACTTCCCATTCTGCTTAACTGACAGTAAGGCAGGGACATCATTTCTACATAGGGAAGCCAGTTTATCTGAGGCAGAGATCGCAGGGAGCTCCTACTTTCAGTTTCCCCAAAATAAGGGTTATGATCTCTGATTTTGACAGCTACAAATCACTTAGAAATCAGTACAGTTAAGATTTCAAGATCATAGACATCACATACTCTAATAAATGAAAAATACCTAAGAGATCACCTTGTTCAATTCTCTCATTTTACGGATGAAGACATCAAAGCTGAGAGAGGTTAATTGCCTTATCCAAGGTCAAATAAGTAGTAAGCAGAAGAAATGAGGTCAAATTGAGGTCTTCTCACTCCAGATGCAGGTCAGGAGGGGTATCATGCCACCGATCTTTGGCACTAAAGTCAGAAAAGACCTGGCTTCAAATCCCACCTCTAATACTTGTGTGCTTATGGGCAAATCTATCCGTCTTAGTTTCATTATCTGTAAAATGTGGATAATAAAATCTTTATAGAGAAGCACCATGGCACAATATATAGAAAGAACAAGCTTTGGATTCAGGAATGCTTAGTTCAAGATCTGCCTCTGATACACTGGCTATTTGACCCTGGAGATGTCACTTAAATTTTCAGTTATCCCAGGAAATTCTCTTAGACTAAGTGGGAAAATAGTTGCCAACTTGCATTGGTAGAGGGAATTTCCTGTCACACACACAAGCATGCACACGCACTCACATGCACACACACACACACACACACACACACACACACACACACACACTATGAATTCAGATACTAGATAGAGCACAGTCTTTAGTGGAAAGTACACTGAATTTGCAATCAAAAAACCTGGATTCAAATTCTGCTGCTAACTTGTGAGACTTTGGACAAATCATTTACCATTCCTGGGCTTCAGTTATCTCATCTGTAAAATGGGGCAATTGAACTATATGGTCCCTTTCAACTTTAGACATATGCGTGTCAAAGTCAGAAGAGATTTGAATTTGAATAGCAACTCTGATATAATTAATTCTACAATGAAGACTTTAACCTCTGTGACCCTCAGTTTCGAAATCCACACAATGTAGATATAAAAAGGAGTTACTGTGAGGACCAAATGAGATATGTGCATACTGTAAAGTGCTCTATAGACATCAGTAAAGGAAAGTGCTCTTCATGCTAGTGTTGTGATTTTAGAGAAAAGATCTCCTAAGCCAACCTCTCCATTTTAGAGATGAGAAACTTGTGAGTCAGCTCTCCTGACTCCATACATGTGTTCTTCCCACGGCAAGACCCTGCCTCTAATGGATAAAACATTACTGACCAGTCTGGAGAAGTTCTGGGAATGGAGGGTTGCCGAGTCAATAAACTTGTTAAGCATAGCTTCACTATTCTTACAAATACAGACTAGTATTTTTTTCCCCTTAATTTATGCTATAACCATACTATAGTACAAAGTACTAAAGGGGCTAAAAGATGTCTCAAATAATATCCTTGCCCTCTATGAGCATTCAGCTTAACAGAGAAATAGCCAAGGAATACTCTGTTGACCAAGTGCCAAATTGAGTAGTGCAGACAGTAAGCGTTAGAGGAGTGGAAAATAGGAGAGATCAATGTGGGCTGAGCTTCAAGATCATGGAGAAGATGGGACTCGAATAGGACCTCCCTACTGTACTGTGAGCTCTGTTAGCAAAAGGATCATTTACGTCTGATCTAATTTTGTTGGTCTCTTCCACTGCGTAGTATAATCTTCTACATACAATATATACTTTTAAAATGTTTGCTGAACTGAGTGTAGTTGAATTGGATTGAATTGATAGGCCAACAGGAAGGGAAAGGGAATAGTGTTACCACCAGTCTCCATCTGCCCTGGCCTGACCAACAGGTTAGTTTATAAGAAGAAAGGTGAACAGAGTAGGAGGTGAGGAGAAGGGAAAAGAGAAAAGGGGAGTGATTCACAGCTATGTCAGCTCAGGTTTAAAGCAACCCGTGTACTCAGTGGCCTGCGGGCAGAGTGGGGGGAAGGGAAATAAGATTTGGACTCATCGTCTATCTATGTTTCCTTGGGGCTATGTGCATTCTTTTGCCTAAATCCCACACTCCACCTGCAAGTCTTGGGGTATCTGATTCACATCACCTTTGATTCACACCAGACTGACATTCACCATCTACATCTCTCCTGTCATATTTAGTCCTGTTACATCATACTTGAAAGGCTTTCTCTTTGAGAGTCTAGAATAATGCAGAACATTCCATCATTTCTCATTAAGGTGTCCAGTAAATGTCTTCATTCATTGCTCTGACTTGTTTTTCATTTCAGGGAAAGAAACATCATCAGGGTCCACTGTCCAGAAGTTTACCTTTTATTTTATTCTATTTTTATGTGTGTGTCAGGGACTTAATGTCAGTTGTTTATATATTTCTAAGAAGTCACAATCTCAGAAAATGTGGTGTCTCAATAGCTGGAATAGGTATCTCCTTACTAAAAGGATCTGGTCTCAGTGGCTAGAAAGTTGGCCTCAAAGTCAGAAGGACCTGGGTTTCTGTCCTCTGTCTGACACACACTGACTGTGTGACCCTAGTCAAGTTTCAGTGAGGACCTCAGACAGATCTGTAAGACTGTGAATTGCAGAATGGTCCCTAAGGTAGACTGGTCCAGAAGGTTCACACATTGGGAGATCCCTATAACCACAAAAGCACAGCTCTGGACAAATGATAAACAAACCAAAAACAGTAAAAGATGTTAGGTAACAGGCAAAAGAGATGCAAAAATAAATAAAATGGGATTCCCACTCTCAGGGAGTTTTTAATATAAATAAAAGAGATAAGGCATGTAAAAAAAAGCCATAATACAGACCACAATAGATACAGAATGAGCACTAGGAAGATAAGTGCATAAGAAAGATACAAACAAGATATTTAAAAAGATCTAAGAATAGGATCACTTCCTGCTATGAGTAGGGCATGAGAGGGAATCAGCTGGCCCATGTGAATGAAGATGTGTGAATCACAGAAGCATAAAACACAGTCACAAACTCATTTATTTGGAGCCTTAGAATTCAGCTAGAGACACACACCAACCCCAAGCTAATCTCACTCCTGTACTCTGCCTTGATCTTCCTGTGCCACATACCCCCACTAATTCACAGTTCTTAGCAGTTTGAGATTCAGCCATGAAATGGTAGAAGAGCTCCCAACTCACCAGGGATATCCCATTCATAGAAAAGTGAGAGCTACCTAAGTCTTAAAAATGGACTCCTTAATCCTTAAAACTTTGAGGCTTATTTCTCCATTCATTTTAAAGAAGAATAGCCTTTATGAGTCTTTTTAGATATACAAAGCTCTTTTCTCATATTACTTCATTTAATAACAATTTGATTGTTTCATTCAACAATTACTGTGGGTTTGTAAGTAGAAGAGCTATTATTTATTTACCAAATGAAATGTAGTAATCAATATGAGACTGCCAATGGTTTTAAAACATTTCATATTTACCATAGAGTCTCATGGCATTTTCTCAAATACTCATCATTCTTCAAATATGTTAATTGCATTACCTTGTTAAGGGTTTTGATGTTGCTTTTTTTTTGCAGGACTTTATTTTCCATATCAACCAGAAAAGCACTAAGAATAAAAGAAGTGTTGATCTAAAGGCTGGACAAGGGGGTCAGAAATTCTGTCAGAATTGCTCTGAATTGAGATGATGTGACTTCAATTAAGTTTAGCTTTAATGGGAATTGCATTATACAAACCCTAGGAAATATATTGTTCATCTAAGGTACACACAAAGTCCACAGCTCCCCAGTCATTTTGAAGATCTGACATTTAAAGGCAAGGTTTGATTAATTTATTAGATTATACATGTAGACACTTTAAAAGCCTATAAGCCCATCCACAATAATAAGATGTGAGCCTTTGTAAAAAGTAGACAATCATTCTGCATTTGAAAATGCTTCTAGCAGCTGGTGGGTTAAAAAAAAAAGCATTAATGGTGAAAGTAAGAGAAACAGTAAGGACCAAGTGACCTAGTGTAATGTAGATTTTCAGCTGCAAGGACTGCACAAGCTACTGACAGAAAATAATAGATGCTGATTTGTATAGTATTTCCTATATGCTTTCCATGCTAATGAAGGTCAAAAATGCACAGAAATTCCTCCAGTCTGTGTTGTTTAAACTTCCCCAACCCCTGTTCCTTCCATCCCTCACCACATCAGGTGAAGATAAACCATTCCAAAAAAAATCAGACTGCTTGTGCTCTGCCAAGATTTTCTGTCATTCAGTCATTTCAGTCATATCTGACTCTTTGTTTGAGGTCTTCCTGGCAAATATATTGGAGTGGTTTGCCATCTGCTTCTCCAGCTCATTTTATAGAAAAGGAAACTATGACAAACAAGGTGAAATCACTTGCCAAGGATTTGTCACTGGATTTGAATTCAGGAAGATGAGTCTTCCTGACTATAGACCTGGCTCTCTATCCACTATCCCACTTAACTGCCCTTCTGCTAAGATGATTTTTCTCCAACATTTCAGTCTTTATTTCTCTTGAGATATTTCATAATATCCAAGGTACCCCACACTCTCCATCTCTCAAGTTATCTCTCACCTCCGTGCCCTTGGACAAGCCATCAACTGTGCCTGGAATGCACTCCCTCCTCATCTCTACCTTATAGAATATGAGTTTTCCTTCAAAGCTCAGTTTGGTGCCACCTCCTGTAGGAGGCTTTTCGTGATTGCCTACCCCACCTCCAGTTATCAGCACTTTCTCCATAAGGAAACTGCTTTGTTTTGCTTTGTGCAGATGCACATTTACTTGCTTGTGCAAATGTTGTATCCCCCAGTAGAATGGAATGTCCCTGAAGAAAGGGATTATTTGTGACTCCAATTTCTAGCATAGTGCTTTTTACAGAATAGGTCCTCAATAAGTATTCTCTTTAGGGCAGGGGACTATCTTAGCTCCTTTTTCTATTCCCTATGCTTAGAAAACTATCTGATGGGGGGAGGAGCTAAGATGGTGGAGTAGAAAGACTCACGTATGCTAGCTCCGAACCCACAGCCCATAAATTTCCTGCAAAAAGAACTCCCCACAAATTCTGGATCACAGCAAGGCGCACAGAAACACAGTGGAAAAGATTTCCGTTCCAGAGAGCCCTGGAGAGCCGTCCCCAGGGGTCTGTCGTGCCCTGGAAAGCGGAGCCCACCCCTGAGCTGCCCTGGCCATGCAGCCCCAGAGGAGCAGATCCGAGCAGGCTTCAGGGACAGAATCTCTGACAGCCACGAAGGTCCCTCCACCCACAGACGCTACAAGTCAGTGACAGAGACATCTAGGCTGGCCGAGAGGGGAGCGGGGTGGGGTGTCTCCGTGACTTGGGCCCCCTCAGGAGGCAGCGGCAGAGGCAGTGGCAGAGGCAGTGGCAGCGGCCTGGGACTCCAGGAGCAGCAGGCAGAAGTTCAGAGCCATTACCGAAGGTCTCTGCATAAACCCCCTGAGGGAACTGAGCCTGGGAGACGGCCCTGCCCCCACCCGCTCCATTACTGAAGGTCTCTGCATAAAGCCCCTGAGGGAACTGAGCCTGGGAGGTGGCCCTGCCCCCACCCCAGCACCAGAACTTGAGCTCACATTGAATAGCAGCCGTGCCTGCCATGGAAAGCCCATTTGAATCTCAGACCCCAAGCACTAGCTGGGCGGATCTAGGCGCGGGGGTGGACAGGAATCTCAGAAGTCAAGTAACTGGCTGGGAAAATGCCTAGAAAAGGGTAGAAAAATAAGACTATAGAAAGCTACTTTGATGGGGTACAGATGTTCCCGCCTTTCAATTCTGATGACGAGGAACAATTCTTACCATCAGGGAAAGATGTGGAGGTTGGGGCCTCTGTATCCCAGACATCCCAGGTGGATGTCCGGTGGGCTCAGGCCATGGAAGAGCTCAAAAAGGATTTTGAAAAGCAAGTTAGACAGGTGGAGGAAAAACTGGGAAGAGAAATGAGAGAGATACAAGAAAGGCATGAAAACGGGTCAATACCTTGGTAAAGGAGACCCAAAAAAATGCGGAAGAAAATAACATCTTGAAAAATAGACTCACTCAATTGGCAAAAGAGGTTCAAAAAGCCAATGAGGAGAAGAATGCTTTCAAAAGCAGAATTAGCCAAATGGAAAAAGAGGTTCAAAAGCTCACTGAAGAAAATAGTTCTCTCAAGATTAGAATGGAACAGATGGAGACCAATGACTTTCTGAGAAACCAAGATATCATAAAACAAAACCAAAAGAATGAAAAAATGGAAGATATTGTGAAATATCTCATGGGAAAAACAACTGACCTGGAAAATAGATCCAGGAGAGACAATTTAAAAATTATGGGACTACCTGAAAGTCATGATCAAAAAAAGAGCCTAAACATCATCTTCCATGAAATTATCGAGGAAAATTGCCCTGATATTCTACAACCACAGGGCAAAATAAGTATTGAAAGAATCCATCGATCACCACCTGAAAGAGATCCAAAAAGAGAAACTCCTAGGAACATTGTGGCCAAATTCCAGAACTCCCAGGTCAAGGAGAAAATATTTCAAGCAGCTAGAAAGAAACAATTCCAGTATTGTGGAAATAAAATCAGGATAACTCAAGATCTAGCAGCTTCTACAGTAAGGGATCGAAGGGTGTGGAATAAGATATTCCAGAAGTCAAAGGAACTAGGACTCAAACCAAGAATCACCTACCCAGCAAAACTGAGTATAATACTTTAGGGGAAAATAAGGTCTTTCAATGAAATAGAGGACTTTCAAGCATTCTTGATGAAAAGACCAGAGCTGAAAAGAAAATTTGACTTTCAAACACAAGAATGAGAAGAAGCATGAAAAAGTAAACAGCAAAGAGAAGTCTTAAGGGACTTACCAGAAGTGAACTGTTTACATTCCTACATGGAAAGACCATATTTGTAACTCTTAAAACTTTTCAGTATCTGGGTAGTTGGTGGGACCATACACAACACATACACACACACATACACACACACATGTACATGCATGCACACACATACACACATGCATGCACATACAGAGACAGAGAGCACAGAGTGAAGTGAATAGGATAGGACCATATCTTAAAAGAAATTAAGGTAAATGGTGAGAGAGAAATGTAGTGGGAGGAGAGAGGGTGAAATGGAATGGGGTAAATTATATCTCATTCAAGAGGCAAGCAGGAGACTTCTTAGTGGAGGGAAAAAGAGGAGAGCTGAGAAAAAAACAAGAAGTTTACCCTCATCACATTCGACTAAAGGAAGGAATAAAATGCACACTCATTTTGGTATGAAAAACTATCTTACAATACAGGAAAGTGGGGGAGAAGGAGATAAGCAAGGTGGGGGGGATGATGGAAGGGAGGGCAATGGGAGGAGGGAGCAATTTGAAGTCAACACTCTTGGGGAGGGACAGGATCAAAAGACAGAATAGAAACAATGGGGGGCAGGATAGGATGGAGGGAAATACAGTTAGTCTTACACAACACGACTATTATGGAAGACATTTGCAAAACTACACAGATAGGGCCTATATTGAATTGCCTGTCTTCCCAAAGGGAATGGGTGGGGAGGGAGGGATGGGGAGAATTTGGAACTCAAAGTTTTAGGAACAACTGTTTAGTATTGTTCTTGCTACTAGGAAATAAGAAATACAGTTAACGGGGAATAGAAAGTCATCTGGCCGTACAGGATAAAAGAAAAGATGGGGACAAGAGAAGGGAGGGATGATAGAAGAGAGGGCAGATTGGTGGTAGGGAAAATTAGAATGCTCGGTGTATTGGGGTGGGAGGAGGGGAGAAAAGGGGGAGAAAATTTGGAACCCAAAATTTTGTGAAAATGAATGTAAAAAGTTAAATAAATAAATTTATATTTAAAAAAAAGTATCTGACAGAGTAGGCACTTAATATTTATTAACTGAACGAATGAATTGAATAATTTCAGAAAAAAAAATAGAAAGCCTGTAATTCTTTTCAAAGGAGGACGTAAGAGATACAGGTGATGGCACATATCAATTCATTCATACGTCCCATAGTTCACTGCCACCATCAATCACCTAGAAACAACTTCTTAGGGCTACTGGGGACCAGTCTTGCAGTTTGTAAAACAGTGGACTAAATGTGTTCAGGTTAAACTACTAAGCTTAATGATCTAGCCGACCATGTTGGAAGTACGGAGACCCAGATTATGCTACCTTCATTGTACAAACTTGAGCAAATGCCTTCAGCTTTCTAGACTTTGATTTTCTCTTCTTCAGTGTGGGATCCACTCTCAGCCATCTATCACATAGGTCTTGTAAAGATTAAACTGAAAACATAAATTACTTATAAAGTATTCTGAGTCCCTCTGAAGAAAGGTGCTCTGTTTTCCAAAAAATGTCAAAAAGGTAATGGGGCTACTAAGAAAGTCTATTTGCCATTCATTGCGGGGGAGGAGGGACACAGGGAGGAAACAAGGGGAAAGACAGCTGGTTCCAATCATATAATTTCATCAGCAAAGCAACCTCCCTTCATTTGCCACCAACGCCAATCTGCAACTCTTCTGTAATTTATGGTCTCAGAAAGTTGCCTGAGGAACAAAGGTGTTAGAGGCCATGTAGCCTATGGCCATGAGGAGAGGCAGGGCTTGACCCAGGTCTTCCTATTCTAAGGCCAGCCCTCTGTAGAATCTGACCCTCATGCTTTATTTATATGACATTCTAAAAATCTTACTAAATTATGACTTTACCTGTGTAGGGGTTTTTTTGAGGGATTTTCCAACATCACACTAAGAGACAAGCCAAAAATATGTGTTAGGGAACATATGAGTGTTTACACAAGACCTCAGTAGCCCTGTCATTTCATTATCCAGACAAGTAGTCAGAGTGGGACCTCCACAGGCCTAGTTGGAAGTTTGCTACTTCAGACCCAAAGGACCTTTTCATATTTGGTTTACCCTCCCATCCTGTAAATACAAGAACATGTAAATATGCACTCAGGCAATTTTTTCCCTTAGCACTTATTAATTATCCAATAAACTCTAATGACTCTACCATTAATCCAGATGACACCCATTCACCTGGAAAGCCGTGAGAATTTTCATTAGGGAAAAGGCCTGCATACAACACAAAAGCTTATCCTCCAGATTTGGAATTCTGGAGAGGTCAGTTCATTCAAATGAATAAGCAGTTAGCCCATCACTAGACTGAGTGCTTGCTGCCTTTCACAGCCATGGAGGGTTAGAGGGATTAACTACAGGTTTCTCTGCTTTATGAAAACCTGATCATTTAAAAAATTCAAACTTACAAAATAATAAATTTACGAATAACTATTTGCACAATTTATTTTTTTTTCCACAAGAAGATCTCTTATAGAAAACCAAACCAAATCAAACCACCTGAGAGTTGATCTATAGTATAGTGAGTGGATAGAGAGATGCTGAGAGTCAAGTAGATTTGAGTTCCAAACCTGACTCTGTTACATACTAAATGTGTGATGCTAACTTCTTGGTGCCTCAATCATTTCTCTAATAATAATGGCTAGTGATGTAGTTCTTTTAGGTTTGCAAAGCACCTTACATTCATGATGTCTAGGACTATAAATTGTGGAGAAGGAGCTAATCTACATAATAAAAGTTCTTCATAGAAAATGTCCTACATACATCTTACCTCTTACATACATTTCATCTGTGAAAAAATCATCGATCTGATCCAAAAACAAACAAAAAACAACTCCTCTAGTACATTTAAATATGGTTTAGTAAAAATACACACCAAGCAAACATATTTTATGTAAAGGTTGCACTCATTTATTCCACACACATTTGGTGTCTACAATATGCAGTGCACACTGATCAAGGCCCTCAGAGTATCCCAATGAGTTTAAAATCTAACAGGGATGGTAAGTCATGTGCACAATTATAATATAAATCAAGATACAACAAGTGTATAAGTATAAATAAAGTATTAAAAGAAGACGTGAGATGGAGAAGACATCAAAAGTGACTGAAGGTCAGGGTAAACTTTAGGTGGTATTTGAGTTGAGCCTTGAAGGATAGGTGAATACATGTACATCCAAATGGCTTGAATAATGGTCTTTTCTGCTTTGTAAATCTCCAAATGCTAAAGAAAAATGAGACGGATGCTCTTACCTTATTATTCTGCCTTTTTCACACCAGGAGCTGTAAGCCTTTAGGTACATTATCTACTTTAAAGAAAAAAAAAAGATTATTCCCATTTTACTGAGGGAATCACATAAGCACAGGGAGGTTAAGTCATTTGCTCAGTCATTTAATGATTCATAAGCAAGAGATAGGAGAAGTTAGAATACCTGAAAATCACTTCCTGTGGGGTACAGCCTCCTTCTGGGTGTGAGCACACACTTGCACCCAGGCAGGATTCCTCTCTTCTGGAAAGGAAACTGGCACACAAAGATTTAGACTAAAACAAATGTTTGTAGTCAATCTACAAACCCCTCGAAAACGGTGTCGATAAAGGTTCTGCAGCCACAATAACAACGCTACAATAAAACAGTCAATACTAATACGGTGTGAATGAAAAGTCCTGTTCACTGCCTTAGCCTAGGAATGTGGGTCAAACTTCCTGGCTTACACTCAGGGTTTGTCTGGATCATAAACAAATGGCTTTTGTGTCTCTATGTCGCTTTAGGACAGAATCAGATGAGTGACTGCTTCAGGAGAAAAAGGCAATTGCTTCAATCCGCTAAGAGAAATGAGTGGAGGCACCTTCCCCAGAGGACTCTCCTGTCCTAGGGAAGTCTGGCTTTTCCCAGGTGATATTTGGGGGAATTCAATGACCCCCAGGGTTTTTGTGTCATCCTTTGTTGGCCAGGTAACCTTTGCCAAGTTTTCTGCAAGCACACCCTCATTCATTCAGGTACTCCACTCCTTAGGGCTGCCTCTGACTCCTCTGTGGGTGGTAGTTGGACTTTTTTTTCCACTTTTGGTTAAAGAAGGGAAGGGAGGAACAGGCAATTCTATTATTTTCTTTAAATGAGGCCATTTCAGGTAAAGCTATTTTTGTCATCATCATCCTCCCCTCTTTCTCCCCTCGGGCAGGCTCTCTTGCTCCCCTTTCATTCACTTAGCCCAGTAATTATCATCTTTTCTGTTTTCTTGCTTGTTAGAGTCTATTAGAACATTTTCCACACTTGCCTTATGTCTTGGTACTTAAATGTCTTTATGCAGTGAAAAATTCCTTCCCAAGCTGTCTCCAAAAACTTAGATCTCAGGCTCAGCGATTTCTAGGTTAAGCTTAGGGCAGGATATAGAAGTGGTAATTACAGTTAGCCCAAAGGATAAAAACTGCAAACCAAAAGAATAAATTACTTACAACCTTGTGAGGGGGGTTTATTGCCTTCTATGTGTATTAAACTTTGGCATCTTAACCTAAGCACGAATGACAGGAAACAAGTTTGCAAATTTAATAATCATCCCTTTTAATGACAATATTGAACTTTATGCATATATACAGTACCTCCCATCTAGAGACTTCAAAGCTTTTTTAAAAATGTTGTCTTTGTTTTTTGCAGCAAGAAAGAAAGTGAGATACAAGGCAGATTCTCCAAACTCCTCCATTAGTTAAAGAAAATGGCTGGATACACACTTTTTAAAAAAAATTTAACGGGTTCTTTCTACACAGATCTGCCAAGTAATACATTTGGTCCTGTCCGTTCAGTCCCCCCAAAATGGACCAATTATGTGGGAAAAAACCTAGCTTCTGGATTGAATTAACCTGACAATTTAGTTGTTCATAGAATTTATAGCTGGAAGGATCGTAGGAGGTGGTGGGTTTCACCTCACTGGAGGTCTTCCAGCAAAGACTGGAAGACAAATGATAAAGTATATGTAAGGTAATACCTGCTTTTTCATAGATGGGTTAGACCCCATCAGGGATTCCTAACTTTTTTTTAATGTCAAGGACCCCTTTGGCAGTCTGATGAAACCTATGGATCCTTGTTCCGAATTATGTTTTTAAATGTATAAAACAAAGCACAAAAGATTACAAAAGAAACCAATCATATTGAAATACAGTTATCAAAATGCTTTTAAAACAAGTTTACGGATGCCAGGGTAAGAACTCCCGGACCAGACTTCTCTTTGATCCTTACCAGGTCTGTGATTCTTTGATCATAGATTATAATCCCTGTAAAGCATCTTAAAGGTCACCTAATCCAACCTATTTTACAGAGGAAGAAAATGAGTTTCAAAGAGATGTGAAATACCTTATCCAAGATAATACAGGTAGTAAATGGCACAGCTAAGATTCAAACCTAGGTTTTCTGGCCCAAATTCCATATTATTTCTCTCACAGTGGCCACCAATCTTGGCCATCCTTTCAGATGCAGTCCAATTTATTCAGTCTCCTCTAACTATGGAACACACACCAAACTAAAGAAAGATGTTTAAAATTCATCCTATTTTCAGCCCATCTGTGAAGTCTCTTCAGTTCCATTTGCTCACCAACAACAGTATAAAGAATGCCTGTTACAGAAATCAAAAAGCCAATGTTTCTTTAGTATTACTGCTTCTTTATCCCTTGTACTACCAGAGTCAAGTTTCAAACATCAAAGACCCTAAGGGTGTTGTTCTAAACCCTTGAGTAGGATGGGCAGGCACTGATGACTTTTGACTATGCACAATATCTTTCCTGTTATTTGAGGGTGACAGGTGCAAGGGGGTGTAGGGGGAAGAAGAATCAACATTTGTTTGACGTCTTTGTGACCATTTCTTTACCAGACACAATGTAGTCTGAAAAGCATTAATTATGTTGTCTCAAAACACCACTGTGAATTTACATGCAATGATGATCACTTAACCTTTCCCACTGTTGTGGCTAGAATATGCTAAGGCTGGTAGGAGTGATGGCCAGCAGCACCAATAAGGGCCCAGTTGCTTTAGATCTGAGCACCCTGCAATTAGTATTGAGACTCTCTTGGTACTTGTACAAAAGACTCAAGGAATAGTTGCATGTGGGTGGGCAGAGGGCCCTCAATAATAATCTTTTGCTGTATAACAAGGTTCAGATTTTCCATTTTCACCTGAATGACTGAAAGAAATAGATAGATAGATAATGGATATAAAGATATGAATATTAAAGATAAAAAGTACAGCCTAAATTTTCTCCACAGTCATTATCAGCTCTTCTCCACCTATTTTCCTAGATCATCTAAGTGAGCTATTTGTTCAATAGCATGCAAAGGAAGTAGAGTCTTCCTTCCTGCTGCTACCAGTAGGTTTAACTTTTAAGCTTCAAAGGATAACCATGGTGTTAAGTAAACATAAGAAGCAGCATAGAGATGATGTGAAATATATATATCAAAAGAAAATGAATATAAAATTAAGTTTTAGTAGAAATAAATTTCTTGTATTTTTACTATCCTCCAGAAATAGAACAAAATTAATTAATGATCCTAGGAAAGAAATCTCCCCCCCTCACCCAAACACACACCTTCCAATCCTGAAGAATTAAAGTTGGTACAATTTGTGCATCATATAGTGTCCTTTACCTGTAGGTGCTACTTCAACGGTCATATCTCTTACTGTATAGTTAAAGACAAAGATATTATCCCCATAGTAAAAAGAATGGATGTTAAGGACTTTCCCAAAGACAGAAAATCATTCGTCCTTCCACGATGGGTTGATGTCACAGTACTTGACACTCTTGGATGACCTTCCTTCTTAGCTGGCATTGTCAGTTGGATTTTTTAAAATCTTATCTTGTCATTTAGATTCAGTCATGATAAACTTACTAAGGACCTCCTTTACTAAGGTCACAGGACCTGGAGTTAAAAGGGATAGTGCAGGTCATCCATTCCAACTCCTTAATCTTACTCATCAGGAAATTCAGGCCTGAAAGGTAACATATAGTTATCCTCTGTAGTACATTCAGAATTCATAACTGAGCTTGGCTCCAACTTCAGCAATGCTTATCTTTAAGCAAATGTTGCCTTCTCCTCTTTTCCACATTCTTTTCTATTAAATCTCACTTTTCTCCCACCGGTTCCCCTTATTTTTAGTTTGCCTGTGAGACATACTTCCTTGTAGAAAGTTAAAGGAGATATATATAGAGATGGTGATTTCTTGTTTTTATTGAATAAAACGGAATCGGCCTAGGGAAATACCAGTGGCCAATGCGGAATGGTACATAATGGTAATGTAGCAAGCTTGAACTACAACCATTTTAAACCATACCTTCTTGTTCCTGGCTGGTGTCGTTATTTTAATTGTGATTGCATGCTAAGCACCACCTTCCTCTCTTTGCTTTCCTTCATCCTACAATGAATGATGTACGCTACTTTTTTGGTAACTGGATTTCATTAACATTTATGAACTCTCATAAAGTAGTAGAAAAAGCAATTTGTGTGGAAGAATTTTCCACCTCATTAAACAGTGTTCTTTTGGGGGTCAAGCTGATATTTTTTGTTTGATTCTTTTATAGGTCCTTTGTCCTTCCCCAAGCCCGAGGGGATGGAAGGCGAGAAGTCCTTTTAAAGAGAGATTGAGAATGATCTGTAGAGGGCGCTAGACCGAAAACGGTTCTTGTCTCCTAAAAAAAAAAAAAAAAAAAAAACCTCTTCTCCCCGACCCTAAACTCTATAGCTTCCTCTCTCCCATGCCCCAACCCCGCCCGCTTTCCCGCTGCTATGCTCACTCCGGTTGTTACACTTTTTTCTTTGACCTTTACGCCCTGTCCTGAGCCCAGAGTCCGCTGGCCGGACGGCGTGCGCCCCTTGCCTTGCCTGGCTGGGTGCGCGGGATAATTCTAAATGAAGAGGAAGGGCTGGACCGGAGAGGGGTGCATAGTTGGGGGGGGGGGGGGGGGGGGGAGAACGGACCAGCGCTGGGCTCTCGGGCTCGGGGATGCTCCAAGATGACTCTCACGGAGACGGGGCTTTCCAGGTGCGCGGTCGCCCTCCCTTGCGAAGCTCCATCCGTTCAGTGCCAGGATTGCGTTTTGCCCAGATTTTGAAGCACTTTCTCCGCTTGCCCTGGGGATGGGAAGGTATTGGAACTGAGACCTGGATTCAAAGCTCCTGGCTCTTTCCTTTTAAAAAGCATTGCCTGGTGATTAAAGCTTAGTTGCATCTTCTATCTGTGACTTCTTGACCAAAACAGATTGTGTTTCTTTTCAAAAGGGGGCGGGTGGGGATTGTTGATCCATAAGGAGTGGTCCTCTACTGGCATTCGGCTGCCAGGAATCAGAGCAGAACCCGGAATGCTGTCTTTTTAGACAGCTTCCCCGGCCTAACACCGCTTCCATTTCACTCAGTGCACGCGGTTGGGCACTGAAGTGTTGAACCTTATTGAATGAGCACTGGCGTGGGGGGTTAGATACTCTGAGGGGGAGGATAGGAGTGGATGGTGAGGAAATTAGAATCCCCTCCGCAAAGAAATCTCGTGTATTTTCCAGGCTGCATGAATAAATGTTTGCCCACACCCCATAACATTTTCTGAATGCTCTTACAAAACACCCACTTACAACTGTTACCTCCGAACGGAAGGTTCGGGAGAAGTAGAGGAGTGAGAGAAGGAAAGGAAGAAAGTATTTGTCAACATTCATACTTTGAGAAATATTGGTATCCATGTGAAGGTATAGCCCAAGAGCATTGTAAAGTTACAACTCCCCCAGGTGACAGGTGCTGAAGAAATTAACATGCAAAGAAGAATCTCCCTTCATTCTAAACGAATAAATAAGTCCAACCAAAAGAATCTCTGCATTCTCCTATGTTTTAAAAATTAACCTATCACCACTGGGGGAATTTTTTTAACCTTCAAGCTACTATACAAGCTGGAATTGGTGCTTCGAGGTGTTTTCTGGTTTCTATCATCAAATAATTGCGTGCGAATGATCGAACACGTTTTAAATACTGATGGGTGTTATTTCAGGTAAAGAAGACAGGGGCAGGAAATACATCTAACCTACAGTTGTGGGGGGCAGTAGTTGGGAGGGGAGGTTCTGAGTAGCTGAGTCAGCAATTACATGGGTTACATCTTGGTGGAAGTGCGTTTTGCTGCAGTTATTTCTAACTAAGACGCCTATTTTACTTGGTAGTGTAATTATTGTTTTGTTTTCTAATATGTAATTACTCTTTTTCGTCGCTACAGGAACCTACTGAGCTTGACTAAAGTAGCAAGAATTATTAAAGTTTAGACTTACGATGTTTTGTTTGAGAAACAATGTGACCTCGTTTGAAGGGTCATTAAATCCACACCTGCCTTACGACCCAGGGAAGCCAGAAAGGTGAAGAAACGTCATTTGTAGTCACTGAGATTGAGTTTAGAAATGGCCAACACACACGACAGCCCCTCCCCCCTCCATTCACACCTCCTAAAGAGATTACGAAGTCACACTGAGTATGTGCGTGGTGTGTGTGTGTGTGTGTGTGTGTGTGTTACAGAAAGGGAGAGAGAGAGAGAGAGAGAGAGAGAGAGAGAGAGAGAGAGAGAGAGAGGATAAAGAAATAACACTACGCCCTTATTTCTTTAAAAATATTTACTTCCTAATGGGACTTTTAAAAGTTATTTTCATTTTTCTTATTTTCTCCCCATTATTTCCTATTTTAATAAATGCCTATTTTAATAAAATAAATAAATTTAAATAAATGGTTTAGTTTTCCTGGATTCCTTCCCTATACTAACTCCTCCAAATCTGGCCATCTCTTTTGTAATAACCCGTCCTGTTAAGAACCACTTGCAGGTAAAACAGGGCCCTCTAATAGCACCCTTTATTTCATGCTGGGTCGGCCCTAAATGGTCAAGAACAAAGAAATGATCCAACATTTGTCTCCTAATCTTCCTAAGCAATGCTTCTGTGCGCCTGTCTCAACACGGAGCAAGGTTTATAATTATACTTCAGCTTTATGACCGGTGTTTCCTAATCACCATGTGGAAGTTCTAGGTGGAGTTTTCAATAACTCGAAACAGCACAAAAGAAAAGTGGAGGATTAGTTCTATTGTTGCTTAGACCAGGTGTCCGCCTGAGTTGTCTTTGTTGGTGTCAAGCTTCGCAGGAGGATTGCCTGCCACGTCATAGAAGGGAACGTCTCCTGTCCCACAGAAAGCGATTCATTTTCTCTATTTGCCCAAGAGCTGTCAGGTTCGCAGTCCCATTCTTGGTTGCCAAAAAAAAAAAAAAAAAAAAGGTGTTGGAAGACAAGAATCTTCACTGGATCAAAATAAGCTTCAATATTTCATTCTCATTACCTACTCCCATTCCCCAACCTCTTCCACCTCTTGACGTTCAAATATTCACGTACCTCTTCAATAATTTAGCTACCTAGGAGACTGGACATATATAATTTTTCCAAACATGCAAGCATCCTGGTTGCTATCAATCATGCTTTGTTTTCTATGAGATGGTCTTTGTGTGTTTAACTGTTCCGCTCCAGTCTATTTACATGTGCCTAGTTACTGGACATTTATTTCAGCTTTGAAGATTTGTTTTATAATGGAAACCAAAGCGGGAGGGGAAAACGCCCCATTTCAAGTTCTGAATGGATTAGCCCTTAGGAAGTGTTGCTTTTAGGAGCTGCGTGTGCTCTGTGGGCCTCTTTGTAGATGTTAATTTTTATTCAGAGATACAGGCACGTAATGGAACGGAAAATATGTTATATTTCCTAAATCGAGGGTTTTATTTCTAGCAAACAATGCTCCAGTCAGTATTTGTATATGAGACAAGTAATTGTGCTCCAATGCTTAAATAAATCATTGATGGGTGAAATTACACATGCTCACTTAAAGTGTAATGTGATTAAGAGATTATGAGATTGCAGCTAATATATTGTCTCACAGCTTCTAGACCCAAATCTTGACACCAGAAATCTATCAACTACAACTGTCCTTAAAATTACAGATACCATTTCTATCAACATCCAACCAAAAACCCCTACAGGTTTGGGTCTTGTTTGGTTTTTATAAAATATAAGTAATATACATGATACATATACACAAAAAATATGAGTTCTGGACAAAAGAAGATAGAAAAGAATAAGATTTGGGGGACCTTTTAAAGTTAAATTGAAAAGACTGGAGTAAAGAGTGGGGAGGAGGGACCGAGTGGTTGAAGCTGTGTCTGCAAGCTGATTACCTCTCATCTGAAAGCTGCTCTATTTCCTTACACATTGGGTAAGTCCTTTATCATGGGGTGGCACTAGCTGTGCCTCCAGCTATTGCTTGCCTCAAGGTAAGAGCTGGGACGGCAAGCGGGATCCTATCATCAGACTTCATAATAACACTGGGTTTGCCACAGCTGCGCTATGACCCTTTGTGATGGAGCTGATAGCACTCAGATGAAATAATGTCCTTCTTTTGGTGTGAAATTACCATGTTTATTAATTGAGCTAGACATTAGGTTTACCTTTTCTTTTTAAGCCATGAAAATTTGTGATTCAGGGCAAATAATTCCCGAACAGACTCATCCCTCCCACCTCTTGCCTGTTCCCTCCCACCCCTTTCCTAGCCCTCCTTCTTTCCCTTCCCCCACATGGTATACCGTGCTGTGGTAACGCTTTCGAGGTTTAAATACTGTGGAACCCAAGGAGAAAAGAATGCCAGTGCAGTGTTTGTGTTCCTCTTAGTCAAGTGTTATCAAATAATAACAGCCAGCCTAGGACTTTGAATTAGGGCATCTTTTACAGAAGTCTTCATCAGTACAACAAAAATCGTTTTCAAGACAAAGAAACATCAGAGACAAAGACAGATTTAACGTATTAAATCTTTATTAAAGTAAAGCTATTCTAATTGAAATGATATATTGGGTTGCAAGGAGATTGGTTTTTTTCTCTCTTTTTGGATGCCTAAAATTGACTGTAGTGAGGAAGAGGACAATGTTCGATCTTCATTGTTCCTGGCGATAGTTCTTTTCTGGGAGGTTTGCCCAGGTCCCAGCCACTCGGAGGCCATCCACTGTTTTGTGGGAGATAGTACTTAGGATCTCAAAGTGATGTGCGTCAGCATTCTTGCTTCTGAGTATCCTCCCGAATGGCTAGAGATCTTGGAAATTGTCCTCCCAGGTTTACCCACTGTCAGGGGCAACCGATGCTTCAGGTAGTTCGGGCACACGCAAGCACACACAGGAGCACACTAATGGATCTGCATAGCCTTTAGTTACCCTGCAGTGTAAAAGGATGTTATGTCTTTCCCCTTTCCACGGCAGTT
This sequence comes from Bettongia penicillata ogilbyi, assembly GCA_023548195.1. Taxonomy (NCBI): domain Eukaryota; kingdom Metazoa; phylum Chordata; class Mammalia; order Diprotodontia; family Potoroidae; genus Bettongia; species Bettongia penicillata. Next base: position 1,131,724 of record JAJHZJ010000589.1, read on the forward strand.
GCAATCTGGCTTTCTGGAAAATAAGACTCAATGCTAGGTATAACTTAATCAAAACCAATAAGCACCAATATCTGAAAGGACAAGTAGGAGATTATTTTCTTCCAGAGTTCACTAATGGCCCTTTATCGTCATTGCTTACCTTCTCTTTGACAGAACTGTGGGTAGAACTCGAATAGGAGAGTCCCCAGCCCCACTCCCCAGTTGCAAGCTTGTTTCCCGCTGGGGTCGGCTTTCAGATTCAATCAGCTCTAAACTTCCACGGGTTTCAGCAGTGTGTAAAATACTAAAGATGGAAGAAACTCAGCTCGAAGGGGCCAATGAGGGAGAAAGATTAGGCTGAGATGTGGGGTAAGGTGAGGCTTCTACTCTTCAGGGAACTGGGCTCAAAAAAATTTTTTTTTTCTTTTTCACATACATCATGTTTCCAAGGATAACAATAAAAAAAATTTAAAATTTTAAATTAACAGTATTGAGAAAAACCAAAAATAAAAATAAATCAAAGTAGGGTAATTAAATTGTTCCATGGAGAGAGAAGGGTGTGGGTGTTAAGCCAAAGGATTTCATTAGTGATGGCAACTTCCATCTTTAAAAGGTTCGTTTGCTTTTCCTTATTTCTCCTTCCTCCAAAAAAAAAATGTGAGTGAACTCCTTTAAATTTCCATGAAATAGCCTAACTTTTTCCCCTTCATATTTAAGGGATATTCAGAGTTCCACAGACTGGTTAATTTAATTTAATATCTACAAACTCATGAGAAGAAGGTAACAGTATAGTCTGAAGTGAATAGGTTTCTTGTGTGTTGTTAGGGTCTGAGTTTGTGTTTTGCTATACATTTGAGGAGGAAGGCACTGATGAGGGCATCATGGTGAGTCCTGCTCTCTATGCGTCATTGCTGCAGTAGTTCTAAGTACAGAGAAGTATCTGACTGGCTAGCTACTTGGAACTGTTCCCTTGTATCCTTGGTGTCTGCTGCTCCTTCCCAGGACTAACTGCATCTTCTTCCTTTAGAATCCTCTACACTGAGAAGCTCAATAATTATTTCTTTCCTCCATTCATTCCAGGCAGCCAGAATTCTAAAGATAAGTTGTTTTGGTAAACCACATTAAATAACTCTGTGGCACTGAGAGATACTAATGCCTTTTATACATTGCACATAGGAAATTAACAAACTGATTTTCAGGGTGACATCTTCAGAAATAGAGCTGATTTTAATAGGATCCCAACTAGTGCGCTAATTAAGTATTTCACAGCTCCCAAAATTAATATGCTAACATTGTGAGCTTTTTCTTCAAGTAGTCATAAAAATTGGTCCTTAGACTACCACCTTCAACTCAGCATCCTCCTCCACTCTCCCAAAAACTCACCCACCCACCCCCTTTCTGAATGGCATTACAAAGAATTTTGTCAAAGAAAAAGCAGACTAATTGTTGCCAGAAGACAGGCCTTTCAGAATCTGGTTCTCATAAGCCAGTTTCGGTGAGCATTGTGGTTAAATCTAAACCTAGCGGAAGGTTCTTAGGCAGCTTTTTCAGCAAAGAACAATACAAAAAAGGACAAACTTCAGCCAAAATATTCAAAGGGGAATGTGGGGAGGGGGTGGACATTTAAGATAGTTCTCTGAAGTTTGTTTCCTTCTTCCCAACTCCATCTTTTCCATATTTGCTTCCAGGAAGTACCTTTCTCTAAACTTACTACCCTTTAGCTGGAAGGTTCTTAATAGCTAAGTAGTCACATAGCCAGTGTGGCATTTAATATGCTGATGAGGAGGTAACTACTTTTAGTAGTTGGGGCAAAAGAAAGAGTTCTCCCTTGAGGCAAATGGAGGTGGGAGGTCCGGGAGAAATGAGCTGTAAGTTTATATGGATGTGCCTTCCAGGCCTAAAATTCTGTGAGGCATCTCACCATTGGTAATCCGGCAGTCTGATACTGCTGTCACCTTGGGCTTGACAATAGACTTTATTTCATGATTCTCTCAGAAGCACACATGGGGAATGTATGCTGCTGCCTCTAAACTATATCACCCTGAGGAAAGCAGAAACTTCTTCCATCACCTTAGAGAATTGAGGTGTCACTGCCAATCAAGGAGTCCTTACTTCCTCTGTTTCCAATTTCTTTGTAAAAAGAGATCTGTTCTTAGTAAGTTTAATCAACCTGAACCTTCCTTGACTAGAGCAACACCTATGTGTAGAGTGATGACTGTTCTGAGGAAGTTGGAGGTGCATTACTTTCTAGTAAAAGAACACTCCAAGAAACCAAAATCTTTCTGTGATACTGCCTCCAATTTCCACCAGATGACTAAACTTTCTTCTTTTCCAGAATAGTGTTTTCTTTTTACCCCATTATTCCTGGTGCTTTCAAAGAACCTGTGATCCTCAGTATGAAGTGAACCAGATATTCTTTTGTTTATAGTACTTTCCTCCCTTTCTTTCTTGGGGACAATAATGACTCTCAATCGAAGGACAGGATCATAAGATTTAGAGTTGGAAGAGACCTCAGAGATCAACTAATTTATCCCCCTAATTTTACAGATGAGGGTAACTGAGGCTGACAGGTGATAGGATTTGCTCAAGGTCACTGAAATAATATTTTATGCCCAATCCAGTATTTTCTTACACTACTACACCATACTGACTCCAACAACAACAACAAATCCACTTCTATGCACTAGGATGGTCTGGAAAAACTGCCATTTTTCAGGGCTTAAGGGAAAACCTGCAGGAGCCTGCACCATCCTCTTTTGCTTGGGCTATACACTTTGAATTTCCTGAGACTGCAAGTCTCTACACTAGGTGTAGAGTAATTACTGCCAGTTTCTTATAGGAGTTTTTATGAAGTCTCAAGAAACTGTGATAATAAGTCCTTTAATTTCAACTCATTTCCTTGGTTTCTTACCCTTGCTGGGGTGGTAATCATATTTATTGAATCTGCCCTCCATGCACACATCCTCCTGCAAAGCTTTAAAAAAAATCCAGTTTTTCATTGGTTCATTCTGCCCCTTCAACTGTGTTTTAGGGGGTTAGTACTTCCTAAAAGACTTCCTGTTGTCAAACATTGGTGACTTCCTTGAGTTTCTTCCTCACTCCTCTCCAGATTTTATTAGAAGCAGTGTTGGGGAGATATAACTGTTCCTTTATGTCTTTCTTTTTATTCCTTTGATTGCAGAAAATCAAAGCGTCTCTGTCCCTCTTGCCTACCAAAACTAAGAGTTAAGGAATTTTTTGTTACTTTAACTTTTCATCTTTCAAACTAAAAGGAAGGGGCTTTTTTGTTTAGTTTTATTTTGTTTTGTTTTACCTTCTAAGGAACCAAGCTGCAGCAGAGAGCTAAGAAATATATGTTCTATCACCATTCCCAAGATGAAAAAGTAACAGATCAAATTCTCTCCAATAAGCCTTACACACTTTACCATCTTGAGAACTGAACATTTAAGAGAGTATTAAGGGGGAACTCTTTTTAATCAAGTATTAAAACTGTGGTCATGGCAGTTTGACTTAAAATAAACACCTGGACCTCAACATTAACAGTTCATTTGACACATCCATTTCTGTTAATCCTGGAGACCTCAACAATTTAATCTGACCCCAGAATTTTATCAAGGCCTCTGACAGCTAAAGGATATGTGCATCCAGGAAACAGGGGATGAGTATGACACTTGCCATTCTAATGCTGACCCCCTTCCCTCAAGCTGTATATTTGGAGAGTAAAGATGAATTACTGAAAAGCTCCATGTAGTGTAATACCATAAAAGGAGTGGTGCGTTATTATACCATTCAAAGCATGGAATAGTTTTCATTTACATATCTATTCTCCCGTTGATCACCATGAAATAACGTTGTAGCAGAACTAAAACTGCCTAAGTCACTGAAATAGGTCTCAAGATGGGGTTATTCGGGTATTTTAGGAAACCTGTTCATGCTACTGACGTTTTCATTTTATAAACAAGCTGTAAGCCTCGTTCCTATAATGGAACTACAATCTCTTGTGTTCCTAAGTATTTGCATAATAATTGCTACACAAAACCAAACCTTATACTTCCTCTTTTTCATTTGGCTTCATTATTTTCTTACATCAACTATTTTCCTATATCTTCTCCTAAAGATCTTTCCTGTAGCCTGAACCCCCTCTTTCCTTTCTTCTTCAGTATTTTCTTCTTTCCCTGATGGTAGTGTTTTTCACATCTTCAGGCTAAATCTGTGAAATCCATCAAAAATGTTATATCACTAGAATTCAGGACTTTCCTACGTTAAATAATGGGACACTGTGAGGTAGTGAGGGTCTTAGGACTAAACTTCTATTTATGCTTGTCACTTTAAAGTCAGTTGGTATCTGAGATCTACTAAATTCGTAGACATAAATTTTGGAAGGCACACTAATTCTCCAGATTCCTTTAATGCACTTTTGCCTCCCGCCCCCCCCCCCCCCAAAAAAAAACCCCAGAAAAATGAAAGATTGAATGAAACCATCAATATTCTTAGCAAAATGTATTTCTGTGTGTCTTCTCGGTAAGCTTTCCTGCCTTCCCACCCTAATCGACATTTGGCTACCCGAACGTTCTGGGGATGCAGTCCGTTTCTGGGATATGAAAGAAAAAACTGGATTGGAACATGTTTTCTCTTAGAGGGTGACCTTTGACCCTTTATTCCCAATACACCTGACACTTGGAGCTTGGAAAAAGACTCGTTTCTGTATCTGTTGTTTTGATTCGCTGATGTTTACTAAGACACTTCTTCTCCAGAGCCGAACTCAATGAAAAGTTGTTGCAATATTCGTGTCTCCCAGTTTCAGCCACTACGCTTGTCTACCCAGGACCGAGGGAGGCTGGTGGAACACCAAGGGGGTTTTGTTAAATGTTCCCGTCGTTTGCAGGGGCTGGGATTTGATAAAAGAAGACAGTATTCTGAAAAGATTTGATTGAAATGGCGTGTGCCAGGGCTGATGGGAGCCAGCGAAGGACAAAGCACCGAGAATCCATGGACACTCGAGCAATTATTCCTCCACGCTGAAGGTGGATTAGCGCGATGGAAAGAAGCATATGTTTGGCCCGGGGCGACACTTCCCCCCGGCTGAGCTTAGAGAATGAGAGCGGGGAAAGAGGCTGAACCTGGAATATCAACTATAGGAGAATCAGCTCCCTCCCTCTCCCCCTCCCCTCCCCGCCCCTCCTTTTGCCCAGAAAAGTCTAAACGAAATTTTACAAAGAGGGAGAGGGAGAGGAGGGGGGAGGGAAGAGAAGAAAGGGTGGGAGGGGAAGACCAGAAGCGCAAATGGGACTGGAATTGCCACTGAGTGCAAATAAACATCCCGGGATCTCAGTTCAGGACGATTCTAAAATGGGAGATCGATATTTTAGTATTGGGACAGAGAAAGTGTAAACTAAATACTGCTCTCCTACCCCACGAAACTTTGAAGGCCTGTAGTTTAGTTCAAACTTCCGATAGTCAGTAGAATGAGCAATAGTAGGTCGATCCGACTAATGCAATAAAACAAGTGTGTAATTACTTCTAAAAGATGCAATTGGATAATGATCAATAGAGCCCCAGAAATTCTCTGCTAGAGCAAGAAGGCCAAAAACCTACTGGTTGATACCACTCCTAGAGAGAGATAAGACTTTACCCCAGAGCCTGGGGTGCATAGGCAGCTGAGAGTGGGATGCGGTGGGGATCCTTAGGATAAAAAGGAGAGATGGCATGTGATCCAGAAGGATCTGTGTAGAGATCTGTGACAGACACAGAAATATGGAAACTTCACGACGAATTTCGATAAAATATTGTTTAATCGAGCCCCATACTGCCCTCCACCCCAAGGAGAATTACAATGCCCGTGCCCAGGAAATACTCTGAAAAACCTAGCTTGGAGCTTCCCAGCTATCAGCACCCTCCCCGAGGCTAGCGAGACGGGGCCGGGGAGAGAAGAGAAGGAAAGTTTAGAACCTGTTCGCGAATGTTTTACTGCAGCTTAATTGGGCCTAACATTGGAGCGAGCGCTGTGGTCACTGCTCCAGATCTCCTCCCTCCTCTCCCACCTCTCCTGTTAATGTTTTTCCTCCCGGGAGCCAGGCTCTTCACCTGCCAGCCTCTTAGCCTTTGGCGAACCCTGCTGAGAGGGCGGACCCAGGGTCTCTGCCCCTCATACTGCCTGCCCTGAGGTTGACCATCAAAATCAAGTTGCGAATTCCTCCCCAAGCAGGAGGCGTCACGCAGCAGGTTTCATTTCAAGGAATTTAGCGAGGAGGGCGGGTAGGTTTCTGGGGCGGCCCGGGGTGGGTGGGGGAGGCGACCCTCTCGGCTTTGTTCTGCTGCGTTTTACTGGATAAGGGAATTTATCTACATTTCGTCCCCCCCTCCCACCCCCCGCAAAAGCTCCTCTTGTCAGACAAAAGCACATCCCACATTCGGGGGGAGGAGGGAGGAAGACTGTAAAGACAGGAGAAAGTCTCAAATAGGGTTTTAAAATTGACAGCCCCAAATAAAATATGATGCTAGTTTTAAACCTAATGCACAATAAATATTTTGAGATGCATGGGCTTAATTTAGTTTGTATAAATAGCCTTGCATACGTTTGGAGCAGCGGGCAAGATGACCAGGGTGACTGGGGGTGGGGGGCGGGAATCACAGGACACCCTGCAGGTAACTGCGGATCCCTGCTCCAAGTATAGAGGATTATAAACAGGTTTCCTTATGAAACTCAACAATTGTAATGATCACCACAGCTTCGTAGAGCATGATTAGAACTGCAATAAGCTAACGACTAATGCAGAGAACTGATACAGTAACCAGAAAGGCTTGTGGTTAGGATTGTTGCTAGAAATAGCTTGTTGTGATGCTGATTCCCTGAGAGAAACCACTCACCCTGAAAGAGCATGCTAACTTTTTTGGCCCTGCACCTGCTTTAAAAAACGACGTAAGGAGTAAGGGGAAGTTAATTATGATGAAGTTACCTAAAGAATGTCATGTTTTGTAATATTCTTAAGTAAAAATCTCTGCCCTATGGGCCCTCTGCGGAAAGGTCACACTTCGTTTAGGTTAGGAATTCTACTCCTGCCTGCCTCTTTACCCTGTAACTAATAGATATCCTTACTACCTTCTGTGACTTTTTTATTTCGATTTAAAAGATAGGGGTTTTTTACGTCCTCAAAACAAACTTCTTTCTCCACTGCCTCATAAATGGGGAGGGTGGGGGCAGAGAAAAGATACTCTGACTGTAAATAAAAAAAAAAAAAAAGATGCTAAGCAACAGACTTTTTTTTGAACTAAGAAATGTTAGATGCAAATGTGCTAGCCACCTTTCCAGACTAAATGGTTGATTTGCTTTCCTTTTCAACTGTGTATCCCCACTCCACCCACAACATGTGCTCAGTAATAAGTTAAATTATTTGAGTACTAAGTGAAATTTACTTCAGCAAGTTGACTATAAATTTTCACTATCCCTGGCGACAAATTTATGAAGCAAATGAGATTTTGAGTAGAATCTTGGAAAAAGGAGAAAGAGAAGGAGAAGGAGGAGAAGACAACAATAAATCAGAAACTATTACATCTATTTGTGAACATGTCAAAGAGATCTGTTTTATACCAAGTTTTTTTTAATGGCTAGAAAATCTGAACTTAAATATGGACTTCAGTTCCAGCTGTCAATTAACTTTTCTATTTTTAAAAAATAAGATACTTCTATCAATAACATCAAACTTTTTCACAGTGCCCCATTTTCAGCCATCATGATGAAAAAATTATCAATAAAGGCAACAAATGAAGAGAGTACAACCATCAAACAAGGGCTCCCAGGTTTAATGCTGACAATAGCCAGTAACTGAAGTCATAGAAAGTATGATTTCTTAACATGATTTACATAATGAGAAAAAGAAAATATTCCAAAGCCTAATTAAGTTAAACTCAACAAGTATTCATTACCTACTATGGGTATGGCACCATGCTAGATTCAGGTAATACAATGACAAAGATGAAAAACAGTCTAAAATTAATTCAAAAAGAACATGGATAAGATATTACTAACATAGCTATTCTCATCTTTGTTTGGTGAGGGCTGTTGGGTGATGTTTTGGGTTGGATTGAGTTGGCTTTTTCTGTGGTGATAGATGTTGGGAGCAATATCATCTCTCTTCCACCCCAATTTCAGAATTAATTTAACTGACCTACAGAGCTAAAAGATAAAGGGCTGTGTGTTTACTTCTGACACCTGAATTTGATAGCCAAGTACATAAAGAACAAATTTCAGTAATCCTTCCTCAATACCTCCTCCATGTCTATACCTGTAATTCAGAAAACAAAAACATTTATTATTTATATTACATACAGACTTCTTCTTAAATATGACCCTATTTGTATTAACTTGCCTTTGCCCAAAATGTGAAAAGGACCCCACCCCCATTCAGTTCTCCCCACCCCAACGGCAGAGTAACATAGGATGAGATCTTTAACTGGGATGAAGCAGATGTTGGCTTCATGCCGTCCTCTAACTTGATTATTCTTTGGACACGTTAGGCAAGCATTAGTGATTGATAATGACGCTAATTAACCCCTTTCCTTTCCAAACAGTAAGCTGCTGCCAGCGGGATGCTGCAAACAATAAATATAAAACACTGCATACATCAATATCTGTTTAAAGCACAACTTCATTTTGGCATGTTCAACTACACTGGTTTCAGTTAAGGATTAGATATGTATTCAAACATTTGCCCTAAAAAAAAAAAAGAAAAATCCACCACCACTACCACCTAAGAAAAGCATCCTGTTACTTTAAGATCACAAAATACTATCATACCTGTCAGATGAAGGAAAGTTAGGCCATAATGGAAACCATGCACAATTTTTATTTCAGGTCTATACTTTTTTTTTAAACTTGGTTATTCTAGCTTTGTTGTTAACCTATTTAAACTTGACACAATGAGGATGGACTACATGTAATTTCTTCTTTGTGAGAGGAGAGCATCTTATCTTTGTTATACTTTCTAGGCATGAAATCTGACATAGTACTGTGATGAATTTGGTTTTGGTTGAAGTGGGATGATGGGGAATTGGGGGAAATGTTTTATACATCATTATGAAATTCAAATTTTAAGCAGGATTTGTGTAAACCAGGAAGAATCTGATGTGATTATAGAGTCTAATATATCTTGACTTATAAAAAAATGTATAATAAATTTAGAATTTTGATAAATGAATATTCCTAGCAAGTGAATAAAATGTATTCAATTAACTAAAACCCCATGCACTTCTGAACTGAAATGGAATCGACTGTAATTGATTTATTTGAAACCAGAGGTTAAGGACTGAATTAGCTAAGTACAACTGGGTATTTCAAGCCACTGACTTCTCAAATGTCAAATCCTTTCTATTTTAAATATTATTTCAGCTGCAGGGCATTGCTGTCCTGATGGCTGTTCCACCAGTTAAATCTCAAATTATATTAATATTCGATTTTGGGGGGAGGGGTTAGATTGTGATTTTAAAAGTTTTTTTGGAGGGGGGATGACTATAAACCTTGAAGGAGAACTGTGGTTTGATTTAAATCAGGTGTTGAAATTAGCACACCCCAGAGCAAGAAGGGTCTGCACTTGAACATTCAACTATTTTTCCTAATTTGAGCTAATCTAAAAAGAGTAAATGTTCTTACTAAATGAAAACCTAACCTAGAATAACAATGGTGATGAGTGATGCATTTAAAGATAAATCTGGAACCTAAGAAAGCAGTCATCACATGTTTTAGAAGGTGCAGGTTGGTCACTGCAGAAAATTCCATATCCACATAGTTTCCATTAGACCTATAAAATCCTTTTTATTTTTTGTTTCAGTAATGACCTCCCTCACCCAGCCATCTTCCCTCCAAAATGCTATGGAGCTTCCCTTTGGGTTTTACTGGGGAAAAAACTATGCAAGAACCAGGATCCTTAAAATGCACAACTATAGAATAAAATGAATTAATTCTATACATTTTGAAAGCATTGTTTATTACGACCTTGTAATGTTCTAACACAACACTTCCTTTTTCTCTTGCTCAGGATGCAAGGATTATATTGGGTACAGGATTTCAAAAGTAACAAGCATCTGTAAATCCAGATATGAATGAATGGTATTTAATAAGATTGTTTCCATTTAAAAATGAGTATTTATGTGTTGTTGTAGAAAGAGCAGCAATGTATTGCTGTTTATGAATGCTATTGTGCCTGAGGTTAGGATCCCCCACGCAATCTGAGATGCAGCCAAGAAAAACAGCCCTGATAGACAATGCTTCATTTCACCTGCTACAGCACTGTGCATTTCATTTATGTCAAGAATATGTACAGTTAGGGTTCATTCACCTCATTATTTTGTTACATCTACTTTACAGTTAACCAGTCTCTCTAGGAAATAATAAATAACCGTTTTAAAAACAATTGCAGCTTTGCATTCAGAGGATCCACTTTCAATTTGTATTAGGAAAAATCCACCATTGTTATGAACTAGCTTGCTACTGAAAATAGAATTTAGACTCCACCAACTCTCTTCTGCTTGATGAGATTGATTTTACACTGCCTTCCCTAAGTAGATTACCAAAAGCAAAATGAAACACATTGGACTTTATCTAATACTTTGCATCACCAGCCCTACCAAACATCAAAATATATGAACAAATGTTAATTCTCCCTGTAGTTTTCCTATATACCTTACAGTTAACCTCTTCCATTTTCATCTTGGAAAACACACAAACATCCACCTCACAAAGCAAAGAGGTTTTTTTTTAAATTAACTAGCATGATGAACTCTGAATTAAACAAGTCTTATTTACAAATACTAACGTATAGGATCCAAACAAAACACCCCCCCACCCCCCCCCCCCCCCGCTATTTCAATACTGTCATAAGCAATATGGCATATATATGTGTTTGGGTTTTGTTCTGTTTTCATTTTCATTCCAGTACATTTTGTTGTTGGTGTATTTTTTAAGAGGTTCCTTCAGGTAGGACAGGGGATGTAAAGGGGCAGTTAAAAAGATACCAATGAAATATACCTATTTTTCCAGTATCCTGTTTTCCTGTAAAAGCTACTTAAACACAGAATGTCAGTTCATCTATAAATATGAAACTGAATTTGAATTAAATTTCTTCCATTCTACTGCTACCCACACATTGGTATCACAATTCTTTTTCTTTTCCAAGATTAGTTTTAGTTCATTTGAACATCTTATCAACAGAAGCATATAATTCTGGTACTAATGAACCAGATTATTATTTCCCTATGAAAGGTTCATATTTTTGTTTTAAAATACAAATAAAAACCTAGAGAATGAACATAAATAAAATTTTATTTTCTTAAAATTCTGTTTTGATTAAGGACAAGATGGTATGTCATTCCTTTAGCAGTAGAGACAATTTTTTATCCAAAAGAATACATTGTGTTTTATTGTGTCATTTGTCTGAATACAGACTCAGTGGAATATCTAAATGATACCCTGCTCTGAACTCCAAGTTGAAAGTAAGTTTTTATTATACTTGAGGGAAACAATGGGTTCAGCTGCTTATTGCAAGGAGCAATTGTCAAGGGAGAGTTAAACTCAATTACTGTAACCATACTGAATAAAAAATACTGCCAAGAACAAAAATACGCCTGGGTAAAGACAGCCACTGAATAAAAAAAATCGACATAAAGCGTATCAAATATTTATTTATCTGGGCAACAAAGGACTATGATACATTGACAGGCATGGAAACTACTGCCAGCACAACTCAATACAATACAACTAGAACTGCTTCCAATATGGCCAGTGGAAATACAGGATACCAGGTGGTCCCAAATGTTTGAAGTTCTTTGAACAAAAAAGAGAGGGGGTGGGAGAAATCCCTAATCTTGGACTAAAGACAATATTCATTTATTGCTCTGATGATGCTTTTAAGGGAAGACAGTGGAGAAAAATAAAACTTTTTTCCTAAATCCCATCCCCCCCACCCCATCTTCATGACATCAAGTTTGTAAAACTGCTCATGTTTAAAAACCATTCCAGGATCCAATATCACTTTTTCTTAGAGTTCAATGAATGTAAATGTAAATGTAATACTAATTATATTTTTAAAATCCATTTTATTTCTCTTTTTTCAAAATTTTGTTCAGCTGCTTCATTGTCGCCTTAACATGCTACAACAGGTCAAAAATCATGAATCCCAGAGAAAAAATAATCCCCCAAACCTTGGATTTCTAAGTAAGTACCATGAGCCACATGAAGAACTAAGAGGGAAGATTCAAACCCCACTAAACAAGAGGTAAACGAAATCACCAGATAAATAAAAAAAAGGCTTAAAACAGACTCACCATATTTACAATTCCCATTAAATTACACATAAATAAATATATACAGACATGAACACTGATTCCCTTATAGAGTAACTGCAAATTGTGTTGTCATAAAACGTTCAAGTTGGTCGCTTTACCTTGGAGTGGAAGAAGTTCTATAACTGAAGACATGACATGGAACTGCATGGATTTTGTGTTCAAGTTTATTCACAATACTGATAAAAATGTCATTATCCTTTTTGCCTTTTTTTTTTTAATATGGCTACAATCTTAACTGAAGTAATGTAAGGGGAGGTGGTGATTCAGTCCCATGAAGCTCATAGAATTTTTTTTAAATTTTTTTAACTGTTCTTTTTTTTTTTTTAGAAAAAAAGTTCTTTCTTTTTATTTATTTTTCTGTTGGTTTACTTAAAAAAAAAAGTTCACAAACTCAGACAGAACTTTTCTTTGCTGGCTCCACCGCCTGTTCTGTTCTCTTAGGCTCCAAACGGGGGCGAGGAGTGTTGATGATGAAGGGGGAGGAGGCAGAGAGGGACTATGAGTCAGAGTTGGTAGACAAGAGAGCATTCCTGCAGACTCAGAGAACAGAATGGGCAGCAGTTGATCGCTGATTCCAGAGCTGTAGCCTGCCAGGTGGTAGTGGTGGTGGTGGTGGTGGTGGTAGGTGATGAAGGAGAAGAGAAAGGAGATGGGAAGAGGTGAAAAGATGAAGGCAGGAGGGAGCTGAGGACAGGGAAGGAAGGAAATCCTCACTTTCGGTGCTTCTCCTCTTTGTCACCGCTTTTGGCGCTGTTGTCTGTGTGGCTGTTGGGATTGTTGCTGAGGTACATTTTGTCCATGGCCTTGAGGGCCTCGGTGAGATAGTTCTGCAGGGCAGTGACTGCTGCACACACTGCCGGGCTGCCGAAGCCATGAGAGATGAGGTTGAAGTGGGTCAGGCAGCTCTGAATGCCTGGCTCTAAGATAGGATTGGGCCTTGAGTTCCCCAGAGGAGATCGGTCCTGAGCCAGCAGGTCGGTGAACTCTTTACAGATCTGTCTGGAGCACAAGTGGAGCAGAGAAAGGGGGAAGAGAGAGAGAAAGACAGAGGGAAAGAAAGAAATGAACCATTGCTGTCAGCAGCAGCAAGAGGGGGGCACTTCTCCCTGCTAGGTTATATAACCATCTGCAACACAGAACTGGGTTTCCCTGCCACAAGGCCAATCACACAGGCATATAGGTAAAGTAGTAACTTGCATTTTACTTTTCTATTGGCCATTTAAGGACTCAAGCAGTACTTCTATATATTTCTCAAGGGCCTCATGCAGACAAATATATCCCACTTCATGCCTCAAACATACATCTCAGACACTCACAGCCACATGTGTACCTACATGCTCATAGATGGAGGCCAAAGGAGAGGAACGATGTTCAGCAATAGAAAAATGCCTTCAATATGATCCACTTAATAACCCCACACAGTGAAAAACAATACGGTACATCCCAACTGGGTACAGTTCCCCCTATAGATACTTTGCCCACCACTTGTATCTGGGATAAATCTTTTACCCTTTCTATGATCCCCTTCAGTGAGTTGAACTTTGAAAGAAAGATGACACTTTAGGTTTAGTTTTGGCTTTTTTTCTGACCAAAAGAACAGGATGCAAAACAGACAACTGAAAGTGACCTATCTAAGGACAGGTACAATATTCATTTCATCTTTGTGCTCTTTCCCCCTAAAAACTACAAAAAGAAAACTGGGAAAGTTTCAAAAGGGAGAGTGGGTGAGGTTAAGGGTGTGTACACAAGCATACATGTGTGTGCATGTGTTGAAAGGTGAAAGGAGAGGAAAGAGACTAAAGTTTCAAACTGGGCCATTCAAAGCAAAAAAGTCAGGTTGGTACTACTTGCAGTGAAGAAACCCCTTCTACCTAACTGAAAGGAAAACTAAAGCAGGAACATTGCCCATTCTGCCTCTAAGGTTTCTCAATGTGCAGATAGGGAGCTGAGGGTAGGGAAAGTGAGGATGTAGAGGAAGCTCACACTAGAAGAAGATGGAACAGGATAAGAAAACACTAAATGGAAAGGACAGGCTATCTGCAGGCTTAGGCTATTTCTATTTTCCCCACCACAAACTGCCTATATCTCCATCCACCATCAACTGCAGCCTCCTTTGCTTCTACCCTCTGGCTCTGTGCCCTTTGGTGACATCTCCACTGGTAATTAAGGTCAATTAAATAAGCCTTTTAATTTCCAGAAAACACCATATCAACCATTTTCTTTTTAACATGCCACCTGGAGAAGCCTATTTAGCCCTGGCAGAGACAAATCCTGACTAAATTTTGATGTAGGTGTAATTTGGGTCATTTTAAAACCTCTTCCATAAATCCTCTGTAGCCTAAAACATCTGAGATCATGGGAAAAGGGTGGAGAAAATGTTAGAGGAAAGAGGGCAACAGGCAGGAAGGAGTCAGGCAAAGTCTAGAGAGAAGGCTCAAGGCTGGGGCTAGGAAAAGAAGCAGGTCTGAAATGGGCCAGCATCTGGTTTGTGTATTTCATGGGCCGATGTGAGCTCCATGTCCTTGGAAAATGCCTCCTTGAGAGACAGAAACTGATATACATCAGTCCAAAGGCAATCTTATTTCCCCTTTAAGGATTTGGTCCTGATCTTTTAAAACAATATAGCCACTGAAATGTAAAGTCATCGACTATCAAATCCGACATTAAGGAAAACTGCTCAAGTGCTGGAGGGAGGAAAGAGAGGAAAAGGATACAAACTGAACTTTACTTTTTTCTTTATGTAACACATATACTTTGGCAACCTACAAAGTTTAGCTACTTAACAAGAAAAAGAGTGGAGGATAAATTAGGGAAGAAAAAAAAAGGTTTTTCTCTCAAAATGCAGTTATACCAACACTACAGAGGGAAATGTCTTACTTTGTAGCTAGAAGCATGTTTTTTCTTGTCACTTGCTCATTGGGATCGGAATGTTGTCGGTTGAGAAATTCAGCTACTGCTTTGGCAGGGAATTCAGTTTCACACACGTACCCAAAATCCCTGGCTAGGTGCACTGCTTCTCCTGGCAGAAGGTAGAAAAGACAGAAAAGTGGGAAGAGACAGAGAAATATGGGATCAATATACAGATATGCAACTATGAGAATAACTCAGTTCTCTCTTTTCACATTTCCCCTTTAAAAAAAATAAACAGTCAGGCAAACCTAAAACTTGGAAAAAATTGTTTTAAGTACTTTATTTCTCTTCCCTAAGACCAAAGTAAATGTCCATTGCCCACCAAAGGCTAAGATAGATAAATATCATACATTTCCCTGCCTTCTCTTCCCCTTTTCCAATAATGATGGTCTTCTAAACACTGTTAAAATGTTCCTTTTATAACAAACTCACACCCATAAACACATTAACGAATGATATTCATAATTACTCTTAGAGCTTTTCTGAAATGAACTAAGTGCTTAAAAATTTAACTTGATAGTATTTAATTATCTGTTCACCCCAAAACGATTAACCATGAGAATTTTAGGGTCACTCTACTGAGTCCGTCTGTTTTGTTGATTTTCAAATCTTTGGTTTTAATTTCCTGAACCAGTTGGTTTTTACTGCAGGGCTTCCTGCCATTAGCTCCAGCTCCGGAAGAACGCATGCGCCAATTAGAGCTTCAAAGCCCCGCTCAGCGGAGCTTGTTTCCATAAAATGGAGAAGATCATAAACAATAACAGTATTCTAGAAACTCTCTCACTGCCACAGAACTCAAATCCCCAACACTTACTCTCATGCTAAAAATTAGGTATCACTATCAACCTATCTGCAGATCAACTCCTTACTGGAAGTGTGGTGGGCACTGTGTGCTAAACTTCAGCATTGCTGGGCATGGGTCTACAGCACAAAACAATAGCTATATATTACTGTGCATTCTACCTCGGACAAAATCAATGGATTTAGTCATCACGCCTTCCTAAATCTGTACTATTAAACTTTTTAAAAAAGTATCTTCTCCCAAAATGAATACATTGAAATACATTTTACAACTGGGATTACAATCTCTTTGCAAATAAATACAAAGATTTCCTTATTTAACCACTACCACTCCAGTTTACAAAAATGTAACTAAGATTCACTCACTCTGTATATAACTGTTCATTTTTAATCTGCGTGTCTTTTTAAGTGGTTTTAATTCCCCCCCTTTGAACTTGAAACATTTCTAATAGGACACAAAGAATAAAAATAAACTACAAATTCATCCCATCATAAGCTAATTTAAGCAAACTTGACAACCTTGAAAAAGAGATACAGTTAATAATAAGAGCATCTCCCCCTCTTAAGCTATGACAAAGCTGTGTCAGCCAGTTTTTGTTTTTACTTTTTAAGAACCAGCAATAAAATAATCACTCCAGCAATGCTTGTATTTCCTTTGACTTTTCACACTTAAATCAATAAAAATCTAAAATAGCTCAATATTTTTTTTCCCTCCAGGAGGGCACAATGGAATAAGAAAGGGGCATATGTTTAGAAAACCAGAACCACAAAAGGAGTGTACCTCTGAGCTTTCAGGACAGTCTTAAATCATGACTCAGGTCAGGGATTCTCAAATTAAGTCAGGAAGCTATGGTCACGCATTTCTTAAATGCAGATGTCAGAATAATTGAAATGATTTGCTTTTGAGTTCTTTAAAGGGGACAGAAACTTTAACTTTGAGAATCTGCACTTCTCGAAATCTCAAATTGTTTAAAGTCAGATGAGGATTAGGAAGTGAAATGGTGGGATGAAGATGAAGAGGGCCAAAGTAAACGGGATTCTCCAAACACTTTATTGTCACATAAAGATTTCCTAATATTCAAAACTAAGCAAATTGGCCCAGAAGGCAAAGTTATACAACTAATGGAAAGTATCACTAAAATAATATCTTCCCCTAAAATGGACACATTTCCAAATAAAGCAGCCTTCTCCTAATGCAGGAGTGGAGGTACTTACCTTCCACTAGTGATGTAAGCAAGGTGACGTTTGCTGCCTTACGTCTTCCTGCAGGAAGGTTTAATCCTATTTTGTCCAACTTTTCTCTTAAAGATCTTCCCCCATTTTTAGACTTTGCCCTATTTCAGAAACAGAAGAAAAGAATTTAGGATCATATGTCTGTATATCACTTCTCCCTAAATTGTTTTGAAAGTTGCCTAATGAGAAGGGTGGCAGGGGCACAGAGTGAATCATGTAAGAAATTATACCAAAAGAACAGATTTGATGATGTATTGAAAGGTTCATTCTCCAAATCCATAAAGAGTAGGAGAAAAGCAGCAAAACAAATGCCCACCAAACAACCAACTCCCAGCATTTTAAGTAATTTTTAAAGTTGGAATTATTTCTGAACATTTGACTTACTGCTATGATACTAATAGCACCCACACATAATAGCTGACATTTATATAGCGCTTTGAGGTTTGTGAAACACTTTACATACATTATCTCATTTGATCTAACCAAATCCCAGTGGAGTCTTTAAACTGTCTTTGCAAGTTCCACTGTAGGGTTATTCACACAGTGGCCAAAGTTATCATCACTCTTTTTTCTGGCCATAGCTCTAGCCCCAATGGGAAGTTCATTTCACCAACTGTTTACATGGCATGTCACCAGCCTAGCTACAAATGTCAAAAAAAAAAAAAAGAAAGAAAGAAAAGAAAAGAAAAAAATCAACCTGAAAGAATTCTGTTACATTCAGAGCGAAAAGAAGGCAATTCTAAATAGATGTCTAAATAAATTATCACGCACAGAACTGAGTTGAGATAAATTGTTTAAATGAATCACCATATTAATTAATTTCAGATTTTATTCCCTACCCAAGTGCTCTTTAATTGTGTGGATTAGATTATGCTCCCCTAGGTAAACAGTCCCCAATTTAGGGGTGGGCAAAGAGAGGAGTAGGGGAAGTGAAAAGGATGGTCTGTCACTAAAACTGAGAAAACCAAGTGAGTATAAAGGGAGAGGAAAAGGGACGGACTGATGAGATAGCTGCTTATTTTAAAACGTTTGAAAACGCCAGGCAATCTCTGCTTAATGCAGGAGGCGCAGCTGAAGGCACGATCTGTATGCAGCCCATGCATAGCCGTTTTTCAGATGGTTTGGACGCTCATTGGGCTTATTTCTCATGGAGTGCAGGGGGTGAAGACAGACAGTGAAAACACCTCGAGGTGCAGGCTGAGCCGAGGGAGGGGGTTAGGGCTCAATCTGGACAGCCGTCCCCAAGAAGCCACTTCGGATCCGGGGGTGAAAGCTCCCGTGCGACTAGGACTGACCAGAGGAGGGGGAGCAAGGGGGGACCCCGGGGGGGAGGACTTAGAAAGGCATGTGCGCGCGTGGCCCAAAGGAAAGATACTGCTAAGGGCCGGATTTGCATCAGCGGCTGCGACCTAAGCCGAGGAGGGAGAGGACCCCGGCGAGAGCGCGTGCCCGCGGCAGCATCAGCGCCCCGCGCGAGGCCGGGGCTGGCAGCGGGAGGGGGCTGGGGGAAGGGCCGACCGCGAAGGAACTCGGCGGCGCAGGCGCGCTCTGCTCTCCCCGCCCCCCTCTTCTCCCCGCCTCTTTCTCCCGGGGCGGGGAGAGAAAAGGGGAGGAGTCGGTGGGGATGGGGGTGGTGGGAGCGGGAGCTCAGCGCCGCGGCTCTGGCGCAGGCGCAGCGTGGCTCCCGTAGGTGGAGCGGAGCGGGGCCGGGCCGGGCCGGGCCGGGCCTCACCTCCGAAGCACTCCGCCCAACAACGATGCGTTGAGACACTCGGGAGGCGAGAGGCGCCGTTGCACTTCCGCCACCGTGACCTTGTACTTCGAGGTGGAGCTGAGGAGCGAGAGGCGACCCGGAACTGAACAGAAGACCTCGTTGGGGTTCACGACGCCGCCGAAGAGGTTGTCCTTGTTAATGGGGATGGCGGAGACGGCGTTGCTGTTGGACTTGGACAGGGACACGGGGCCTGCGGAGACACATGCGGGGGGTGGTGGGTGGGGGGCGGGCGCCGGGGCCACCGAGGACTCCCCCAGCCCGAGCGAGTGAACAGCCCCCAACAGCCCCCAGCCCTGGCTGCCCGCCTCCTCTCGTCCCTCTCTGCCCTCTCCTTTCTCTCCCCTTTCCCCTTCCCTTCTTTTCTCTCCTTTGCTTTCCCTTTTCCCTTCCCATGTCTCTCATCCCTCTTTCCTACTTATCTCCTTTTTTCTCTCTTCCTTTTCTCCCTCTTTTCCACTTTTCCCTTTCTCTTCCTCCTTTTCCTCTTCTCCCTCTTTTCTCTCCCTTCTCTTTCCACTTTCCTCTTTCATCCCCATTTTCCTCTTCCTTCACTCTTCTCTACTCTTTCTCTCTGATTTTAAAGTTATTATTCTTGCTTCCCTTGTAGCATTTGGAGGTTTTTGTGGGGCACTTGTCCACTCACTATCGCTGGTTCCCTTCTCTCTTTTTTTTAAGTTTTTGAAACTGTCACCATCAATGGACCCCATCAGGGGCTCTTCTCAGAAATGTGCAAACACATAGGCAGGCCTAGGTGCTATGTAAGTTCTTCATACAAGCAGGGATAGGTGGTACATAAACTCCTGTACTGAGCTTGGTCTAGTCTCCCAAACTCCTGTACTGAGCTTGGTCTAGTCTCCCTCCAACCAGTTTCATTTGGGGGGAGAGAAAGTTGAGGGCTTTGCATTAAAAAAAAAAAAAAATTAAGCAGAAGCACTAATTTAGGATTGGAGGAAAAAAGAGGTGTGTTTGTGGCGGGTCCATATCAGCTGATCAGTAGTTATGCTCGGTTTGGTTTTGAAGGACCCTGGGGCTGGTGGGGTGGAGGAGAGTCCTCTCAGTATCTTAGAGCTGAGGACACAAGGTTCAAAGGAGATTTTGGAGAACTGATGCTCAGTGAGCAGAAACAAGGACTGTAAGGACACTTTTGGGTTAAAGTAACCCTACCACAAAAGGTAGATTCAGTTCTACACCCAACATACTTGACTGATAAAAGAAGCCCTTTCCTAGGTTTCAGAGTTTTAAAATGTTCATTATATCTGAGGGCTTGTAGAGAAACATTAGTAAATCAGCCTTCATTAGAGTACATTCAAAATGTACTTTTGGAAATCTTTAACAACCTGGTAGTAGATTTAACGGGGTACACACACACACACACACACACACACACACACACACACACACACATGCCCTTAATTTGAAAGCAATGTGAGTAAATTCAAAGCCACTGAAAGTGTATTGACCAGTTTCATTTCTCAACACAAATATTCTCAGAATCATTTAAATACAATATACTCTATATTTAAAATTCCACAAGAAGACATCAAATATATACATATGTAAGTCTCATACTGTATAATATTGCTCTGCTGTTATATGTTTTTTAGTACAGATATTCTAAATGTGTGTGTGGGGCGTTAGATTTTGGATAGATCACTTGTGACATTAATAGCTCTGGGGAGGCTAATAGAGACAATAGGAGTTAAACGAACTCTGGAGATTACTAATAAAAGAGCCAATTATCATGTCGACTTGGAAAGAGCATCTCTTAAGATTTATCCCTTGCACATCTAATTTGACGTGACAAAAGCTTCACAGACACAAAAATGAAACTCTAAACTAGCTTATCTGTGTACTGATTGGGTTTAGAAATGGGAACAGTTTTATATAGCATCATCCTCTGGTGATGCAAAGAATTCTGAAATAACACTGCCAACACAACACAGAAATGTTACTACCTAGAGCAATAACATAAATACATTCAATTCAATCCAAATTTTATTTCTAACTAAACAAATACAAATGACAAATCCAAGCAAATCACTTTACACCTTTCTATCTAGCACAGAGTTTAAAACTATAGTTAAATCTTAGGAAGAAGGTACAAATTTAAACCAAAACCCAAACTTCTTGGTACCTAACTTATAGAGTAACTAAAGGTTTGTTTAAAAATCCTTAGTCAACAGGATACAAAATTAAAAAACAAAACAAAACAAGAAAGCCATTTTGTTTCTGAGGAAAGACATGCCATTTTTAGCTATTATTCTTATTTCAGCATGAAATTTGTCATTTCATCACAAGCTTCTTAACATCATAAGCTTTTTAGCTTCATTCATCTAATGAAATTGAATCGTGAAAAAGTGAGATGCCGCTACACAATCAACCAATTAAATTATTTAACATATACAAAAAAAGTTCAAAACACCAACCAACAGAAAACAAAACATAAATCCTTCTAACTATTAACAGATAGAAAGCTGATCATTTCAATATTGCTGGTCCTTGCCTATCTATTTACTATCTCCAAGCCTTTAGGAAATCCTTGAGAGAGAGAGAGAGAGAGAGAGAATAAAAGCTCTGCAAGTTCTTTTAAATAGTATACAGCCTGTAAGGACATGCTTGGAATGCAGAAGGAAATGGCTTACCTTTCTTAATTACAGTTTGATCTGGGATGTTAATACCGGGGTCTTCTACATGCTGCAACAAAAGGATACGGAGGGATTTAAATGTATAATCATAACAAAAGGAAACGAATGTATGGAGATGGTGGGGGGAGGGGAGGTTGTAGAAATGAAATTTCCCCTCCTATATAATGACATTTATATATAAACATCTCAGGTTGGCTTATTGGAATTTTCAGCTTTACAAATCAAGAGCTTTCAGTGCAGACTGATGGCCAAACCCTCCCACCCCTAGCAAACAATTCACATCTCAATACACTCTATCTTTGGAAATAAACCTAGAGCCTGGATACGTTATCTTTGACAAAGTGCAATTTAACCTTTAAATTGAATCTCACTTAAGTTTGGCACCTCATCACCTTCACCCTTCGCCCTCTTCTCTTCCCCCCCTTATTTTTCTCCCCCTCACCCCCATTTTAAAGATTCAAAAATACTGGTTCCTCAGCTTCAGGCTTTCTAAAGCCAGAAAAACAATGGAAAGTAGCCGAGGAAGTAACTGGGGAGCGGTGAAAATCGTTTTGAAACATTTTAGGTAGTGTGATAAATAGCTAACACATATTCACACCTTCCCTTTGGAAAACCAAAAAGAAAAAAAAATAGTCCCCTCAGCCTGAACTGAACAAGACTATGAATATAATAAAGGCCCTTATGAAGCTGTTGTCCAGGCTTAGGTTTGGGTGCTGTTTTTTAACAAATGGATTTTTGTGTGCTGGAGTCAAAACGTGATTAGAAAGTAAAATGAAATCATGTTTTCTAATTCAGAAACTGACAGGCAATATAATGTCTGGCTGTGTTTACAAATTAGCACCAGTGCTGCTGAGATAGAAGATTTCGCAATTGTTACCAAACACAGGCATTACCATTTAAAAAAACTATTACTTCCTTCTCTAGTCTTTGTCCAACAATAATACTGATTCAAACATTTTCCATTCTGTCTTGGATTTATGCTCCTGTTAATTGTGCCTGATCTCAATGATTCCGGGTGGATGGTACTAAGTTGCTTTATTACAGGTTTTATTATACTCAATGCTCTCATTTGTAACTTGCCTAAAGTGCTTCTGGATTTAAGTATAATTAAATTGAGAAATGTTCAGAAATGACTACTGCTGCAGTTCTTGTGTTTTAACTATATGGGGAAATATGATCCCTTTATGCATGCACCCTAAACCCATAAAGTAAATGTAGTGTGGCATAATACTTTTATTTGTGTTATTTCTAGACATATTCCATACAGGGAGAACTGTTAAGTTTAAAATCCCACTGAGGTATTTATGATTAATTTTAACCATCTACTTGATTTTTTAAAATATTAAGTAGTTGCAGAACTGAAAAACTGGAAGCTACCCCTTTCCTGACCCAGATTCCTTTGAAAGAAACTTTTTAGAAAGGGGGTAGAGAGGGATGATAGGTTTCTTGATTTTTATTTGATCACTCTTAATTTCTCCTTACCCACCATTTTCACCAGAGTGCCTTAATGTTACAGATGTGTTCCAACTACCACTGGGTTTGCAAAAGGAATAGCAATTATAATTCATTGGATTTTCATAAGCATGGGCCATGGTTTTACAATTTGAATGTTTCAAAGGAGGGGAGTAGGTAAAGGATTCAAGAGAATATTTGGGGGCATGATGGTTATGACACCCAATTTAAAAAAATCTAAAGCTCATTCAATTAAATTGTTTCCTCTGTGGACTACTTTGTTTCAGGAAGAAACTGTGCTAAGTATCAACCTGTTTTCGCGCGCGCGTGTGTGTGTGTGTGTGTGTGTGTGTGTGTGTGTGTGTGTGTGTGTGTGTGTGTGTGTGTGTGTGTGTGTGTGTGTGTGTGTGTGTGTGTGTGTGTGTGTGTGTGTGTAATGTATCTCAATACCTTTTGGGACCTGTACATATGATATATGTATATATATATATATTATGTATATATATATAGATAGATAGATAGATATAGATATAGATATGAAACCTCCCCCTTGAAAAAGTGCCTCTTTACCATTCAAGGCTACTAAATACAATTATTTTAGTGGATGACTTGGTCAAATAGGAACTATAATAAATTTTCTGCTTTGTCCAGTATGTAACTTACCCAGGATATTTCAAAATGACCAAGAAAACAGGTAAGTTTATCTGACTATCATCCTTGTAATATGGGGTTATAAGCATTAAACTGTCAGCGGACATATTGCTGCAATATTTGATACAGTAATTTGGGATAGCATTTTAGCAAAAATCACATCCAGATACATTTCCTCTGAAAAGGATGACTTTTTCAGGAGCTGCTTGCGGTTTTAATAAAATTATTGGCATGTTCTAATTCTATTTTCCTGGAAGTTGGGAGGAAACCATAAATATACATTTAGAGCAGCAACTGTGGTTTAAATTAAAATTCAGAAGGTATTTTCAAATGAACAATAGCTTAGTTTGCATAGTAAATAACAAATATACCTAATTAGAAATCATTTAAAACTATTGATAACTGAATTAGAACTAAAATAACATATTACTCAATACTCTCAAAACATTTAATCTAATATAGAATGTAGTAAGTCTTGATAGACTTTGATAACCCAGCTAATGATTTATGAGGTCACTGGCACTACCAGTGAAAGATAAGGCAGCATTTTAATATACCTCTGGTCTAATTTGCTACATACTTTGCTTTGACCATGATATGTTGTGGATATGGTTCTTTATTTTACAACTTTTTATTTCACCAGTCTCTATGTAACCCGGAAGAACAGTTTTTCTTCGAATGCCACTTTCACCACTTTTCTGTTTAGCTTTGAGGGCATTTAAATGAGCTCTTTCAGTAGTCTAACGTTTTTTTCCCAAGATAGGGAGAAATCCCAAATGCAAGGCCTTATGGTGGTATTATATAGTCCTGTAATCGGAACAGCTTATTATCATTGAGAAGGGAAGATACTGTTAATGATGGCTTTAATTTGATTTATTTATAGGTTAGTAGAAATGGTAATGCATGCATTCTTTGTGGGGAGCAGCAGGAACCTATTGTTCTAGGTGGAGAACTCTCAGCCACTTTTTTGTTTGTTTTATTTTGGATCTAGGTTTCGAGGGAAAGAAAGAGAAAACACCTACACCACGGTTTTGTCACGGCTTCAATAATTCTATTTAATCGTAGTCAGATAACTTTTCTACTTTGGAGGAAATGAGAGGCAGGGAAGGAGGAAATATCTTCCACTTTCCCCAAGCTCCCACTACGGCCCTACTTTGCACTGAAACTACCGTTTAATTCGAGGGGGAGGTGGGGGAGCGGAGAGGAGGGAATATCTTTATCTTTCTTACCGGTACATCTTCTATAGCATGAGGTATTGAATGGATCGGAATGTCTCCTAGTCCTGAGCTCAGCCCATGGGGTCCGTGCAGTAGATCCTCATGTCGTCGATAATCCCTTCGGGGGTCCAAGCCCGATAACTGATGGGGTAACCCCCGGTGTGTGTGTAATAGCCCAGCTTCCTGGCTTTGTCTCTGTCCGGGCCAGCCTGGGTGCTGTGGCTGAGGCTGGGCGTGAAGGGGGTTCAGGCTATAAGGATCATTAACGTGGGAATAAGGATCTTGAGACTGTGGGTAGATGGGCTGGTAGGGAGGAGGAAAGTAAGGAGGCTGGAAGTCTGCGTTGGGCGTGTGGGAGAGTGGAGGGGCACTCGTGTAAGGTGACTGACCGACTGTCCCCAACTGGGGTAACCGGGCAGTCCCGTTGCTGGTGCCATCGTGACGGTCCTAGGGAGAAGGAGAAAGAAGAAGGGAGGGAAAACAGGACAGATGTAAAATCTGAGTTGCTTATATTAAATCGATTTTGTAAAGCTTACTCATGAAACTTCCAGGCTCTCGATTCTTGATTTTTTTAAGCCGCCGGAGCAGCGTTTTGAGATTATAACTTTCTGATTTCGGGTGAAAGCCCACAAAAGTGAAAGAGACATTTTAAAAATTCCATTGGAATTTTGGTGTATATGAGGCTATAAAGAATACATGCCCAGGTATTTCTTCAAATAGAAAAATCTAGAAAGGGGTCTTCTGAATTTGAGTGTTCAAATGCCGTACCAAACCTCCCTTAAGCAAAGTAAAAAGTCCTCGACATTAAAAAGCAGAACCACTTCCTCCTCCTGCCTTGGAATCTAACTACAGCCATATTATTGTTGTTTCCCTATTCGATTTATTTAGAGGAATAATAGTAGACGTTCAAATGCTATTATCATTTCATGACCATTTAAATAGAAACATTTCTGAAACAAGCTGTAATGAAAACACAAGTTGAAATTATCAGTTTAAAGAACGTTTGACTATGGATGGAGACATTTATCTTCTCCCGTTCCTTAGCTGAGTTGGTAAGTACGTAACAGCCTTAAAAAAATAAAGATGTAAAAGGATAAATTCATTTCTAATTTTAAAGAGAGAGGTACACCTTAGGATACAGATTCTCCTCCTCACTCCCTCTCCCCTTAAGGATAAATGAAATGACTGATTTTCTGCTTTACCATCGAAATTGAGTATCTTTCAAAATAGCAGTACATGGTTGATTCTATGGAATTCAGTATCCTACGAAGTTCAGGTGCTTGGAAACACAGGAGCAAAGTATACAGATGGTCGGTAGTCTATCAGGATAGGTTTTTAAGTGGCTAAGGATAAAGGCTAGACTCTTGGAAACACCACGGTAACAAGTGAAAACGTAAGGAAATGAAGACGAATATGGCAAGAACAAGCCTTTTGATCATTGGCTTGAAGCAAGAGGTAGGTAAATGGGGGAGGGGGAAGGAGAGTAGGGAGGGACAATACATGAGACTTAAGGATGAAAAAGAGAGAAAAACGAAAAATGAAAGGGGTAAGAGTGTGTGTGTGTGTGTGTGTGTGTGTGTGTGTGTGTGTGAGAAAAGTGGCCTTTGAGGAATCCTGATCGTGAAACCCAAAGTCCAACAACATTCAACGACACTAGTATTCTAAGAGAGAATTCCCGAGGAGAGAGGGGTTAAAAAACAACAACCAAAGCAAAACAAAACTCACCATCGCTGAAAAACTGTGTACTAACATCTGCGAAGTCTGGGTTAACGAGTCAGGGCAGAAAAAAAAAATCAAGAGAAAAGTGACCGACTGCACATACATACACACACCCAACACAAAAGAGAAGCGAACGAGCCCCAGTTCTATACTATGACTACAAAGTCACAACGCCGGAGACTCTGGAGAACAAGAAAAGCACGACTATAATCCATCAGAACTTGAACCAATTCGTGCTGGTGCCCTTCACTGGACGTTGAAAACTCGATCTCTATCCTGTCGTGATAGTATAATTCAAAGTTCTTTAAAAAGAAAAAAGTGTGTATGTGCTTGTTTCTTAATCCTTTTCTTTCCCTCTTTTCTCCTTCTTTGACTTAGCGGCTGCTTCACTTGAGCTTCTAATAACAGAGATCGACTGCTTTCCTTGAGACTCCTAATAGCAGATATTCATGACTATTAATATTACACGAATACTTAATAAGGGAAGAATGGCTGGAAATCGAGCGTGAAGCGAAGAGGCAACTCAAGGCAGAGTCTGTTCTAAATGACGTCCATTGAATGAAGAATCAGTGTATCTAATCAGAGATGGGGAGAGGGAGAGCTAGAGACAAAAAGAGAGCCAGAGAGAGGGGGACATGCCGTGGCGTCTGACGAATCACAAGGAAGGGGCAACATTTTAAAAGGTTGCAGGACATGCAAAAGTGAAAGAGAAAGAGCTCTAGCGAGGAAGCCAGAGGGAGAGGAAAAAGAAAGCAGGGAAAAGAGAGGAGAGAGAGACAGAGAGTGCCTGCATGAGAGAGAGAGAGAGAGAGAGAGAGAGAGAGAGAGAGAGAGAGAGAGAGAGAGAGAGAGGAACAGAGTGGGGAGAGGAAAGGGAGGGAGTGGGAACCACATAGAGAGGGAGGGAGGAAAAGGGGGGAGAGAAAGAACGGATGGGGGAGGGGAGAGAGAGGGAGAGAGAGAGAGAGAGAGAGAGAGAGAGAGAGAGAGAGAGAGAGAGAGAGAGAGAAAGGGAGGGCAGTCAAACCAAAAAGAGTGAGGGCAGACCTCAGGATGCTGCTGCTGCTGCTGCTGTTGCTGCGAATATCCTGCATTATATGCCAAGGGCTGCATTTGGGCGGCCGCTTTGCTTTCTGTGCCAGAGTCTCTCCCCTGCCCTTTGGTGCAGCTGCCTGGTCCGCTTTTCTGCAAGGCAGGAGCCTCGGGGCCCCTCGGTCCCCTGCCGCTGTCGTCGGCCGCCGCTACCAATGCCTCCCCGAGAGATCCTTCCATGGCTTTGCCCAGGACCCTGACCGAACAGCAGAGACCCGCCCGAAACTGGAAACAACGAGGCATCCAGAGTTCTGCGTGCTCCTATTCCTCTCTTCCCTCGGCCTTCATCCCTTCCTTCTTTTTCCCCCCTCCTTAGGGGACGCCCTTCTCTGCCCTACCCGGGTTTCGAGGCCAGGGACTGAGGAGTTACTGCCCTCAGGCTCTCTTCCTTTCCCCTGTTCAGCCAGGTCTAGGTGCCTTCTCCACTTCACCCAGCTCCCCACACTACTCCACCCATGAGCAGCCACTCTTTCCTGGCAACTCGGCGGGTGACTGGAGCCGGGAAAAAGGCAAGCAGAGATGGTCAGAACTGCCCCCCTCACCTCCCAGAGCATCCACCGAGCAGTCGTTTGGGAGCTCGGGGGACAGAAAGGTAGGGAGTTCCTGGGACCCAGGCAAAAGAGAAGGAAAAGGAGCCAGCCCCAGTCCCTCCACACACTGCCACAAGCTAGCTCCCCAGCTCCGGGTGCAAACCCGTCGGACTGGCTGGGCCACTCTTGAACACCAACTCCCCCCAAAGATGACACGCACATGCTCGAGCTGTGCAAGCTTCGCCGCCACCACTGCCGCTGCCAGTCTGCCGGGTTATCATAACAACGGGCACTTTGCCTCTTGCTTGTCCTACAGAACTCCTGCGCACCTAATTAAACAGAGCTCTAATCCTGCACCGAAGCCCGAGTTACAGTCTCTTCTGCACACACAGCCACTGGGAAAGTTGCAATCTTCTTAGCTTTATTTTATTCTCCCCCGCCCTCCTCTTCTTAATCTCTCAGCAGTCGTAAGACTATGCCATCAGTCTCCTCTCTCTCTCTCTCTCTCTCTCACACACACACACACACACACACCCCATACTCACGTTCCCAATGAATGTCCCAACATTCTTTCATATCTCCACTCAATTCCCAAACGCCTCATGGAGGCGGCTCAGTGTCCGATTCCCCCATGAAGCTTTAGGGGTACTGAGACTTCATTGGAGTTCATCCTCTGGTTAGGAGGAGTCCCAATGCCTCCGGCCTAGGGATTTGGAATTGTAGCCAATTATTATTTTCCATTTTCCTGGCCTGTTTCACACTAACTAGAGCAAACAGTCCGTCCATTCCGACCACTACAACAAAACCAACTTGACCCTCTTCTCCTCCCCTTTCTGGTGCTCGCGCATACACATGCGTCCTCATCTGGATCCCAAACGCACTCTTCCATCAGCTGAGAAGGGGGTGGTGGTGGTGTGTGTGATTGGAAAGGGAGAAATATTTCTAGAAACAAGAACTAAAATAGTCTTCATAAAAGAAAAAGGAGCCGGGGAGAGGGGGTTAGTTACATGTCGTTCGGATAAACCTGGTTTCTGATTCAAGCGAAGACAAGATATTGTTGCTCCGTACGCAAACAGCTCCTTTTCCTGACACTTCCAGAATCAAATGCCAAAAAGATATAAAAACTGGGACTCCGACTTATTTAGATAATCCGCCGTTCTGGGTGATTCATCAGTTCTTCCTTTGGGATAATGCGAATGGCTATAGAAACCTCATATAAGAAATCTCGAACGAATGACTTAAAGAAGCCTGGACCCACACAGTAAAAGCTGAGATTGTGCCCAAGAGAAAGGGGTTGGGGGGAGGGGAGACCCTAATGCACTGCTCGCTCCCTTGCGGTCGCAGTCGGGCACCGGGTCCCAGAGAAGCCCCGGTATTTCCATTGTCTCCATGTTATCCCTATGGCAAGACTGGTCCCACAATCTATCGCAGAGTCCCATCGTTCCACCCCACCCCAGGACAAGCGGTAGAAGGTAGAGAGCGAGGCGAACTCGAAACACCAGGCGGCCGCGCCACCAAGGTTCCCCGCTCTCGCACTTGCGGAAACTAAGTTCTTTCCTCTCTGAGGCTGAGTGAATTTTCCTAAGTTCTTGATCCACTGACCCTGAAGTGAGATCCAGCTAACTGCAGGAATAAGGCGCAACGGTGAAAACATCCCATATTGTACCTGACTTCAGCTGCTCATTTGTGTTCCATTCAGCCCCCCACACCTCCATACTCCCCAAATCAGCTTCTTCACCAGAAGACTCTTTTAAACTACCCTGCACATCAGTAAAAATTTAGGCTAAGGTTAAAAAGACAGCATTGGCACAGAGAGAACCCTATCTTCCATTTCTTTTTCTACTGACTTTCAGGACCTCCATGAGTTCGTAAAAGACACACCACTGGCAGCACATGCTTCAAAAATCCCCGCAAATTTCCCTGCTCACTCTCCTACTGTATCTCCAAAATTTAAATTTAAAAAGAGAATAAAGAGGTAAAGAAGGGAAAAGAAATAAGGGGAAAAACTACCCCACTTTCCCAAGTTCTGAATGGGCGCTCCCTAACCCAGTGTCATTCCTTCGGGTAGCCTGGGTTGAAGAGAGGTAGAAGTTTGTCCTATACGAAATTCTCAGATAGATGCATGAGACAAGGTCCCAGTGACAGCCCATGGTGCCCCTGGACTTGCCCAGACCAGCAAAGAGCTTACCTCACAGTCTTCGTATTTGATATTATCCGTCAGTTTCCAAAGCATTTTCATGGATTGGCGTGAGCAAATTTGTTTCTCTCTGCCTTGCACCAAAGTGGAGCCACTCTCTGGGAAAGCGCAGAGTGCAGGCTGGTGGTGGAAGGGAGGAGGAGGAGGCGTGTGGGGTTCACGACGCCGCCGAAGAGGTTGTCCTTGTTAATGGGGATGGCGGAGACGGCGTTGCTGTTGGACTTGGACAGGGACACGGGGCCTGCGGAGACACATGCGGGGGGTGGTGGGTGGGGGGCGGGCGCCGGGGCCACCGAGGACTCCCCCAGCCCGAGCGAGTGAACAGCCCCCAACAGCCCCCAGCCCTGGCTGCCCGCCTCCTCTCGTCCCTCTCTGCTCTCTCCTTTCTCTCCCCTTTCCCCTTCCCTTCTTTTCTCCTTTGCTTTCCCTTTTTCCCTTTCCCCTTCCCATGTCTCTCATCCCTCTTTCCTACTTATCTCCTTTTTTCTCTCTTCCTTTTCTCCCTCTTTTCCACTTTTCCCTTTCTCTTCCTCCTTTTCCTCTTCTCCCTCTTTTCTCTCCCTTCTCTTTCCACTTTCCTCTTTCATCCCCATTTTCCTCTTCCTTCACTCTTCTCTACTCTTTCTCTCTGATTTTAAAGTTATTATTCTTGCTTCCCTTGTAGCATTTGGAGGTTTTTGTGGGGCACTTGTCCACTCACTATCGCTGGTTCCCTTCTCTCTTTTTTTTAAGTTTTTGAAACTGTCACCATCAATGGACCCCATCAGGGGCTCTTCTCAGAAATGTGCAAACACATAGGCAGGCCTAGGTGCTATGTAAGTTCTTCATACAAGCAGGGATAGGTGGTACATAAACTCCTGTACTGAGCTTGGTCTAGTCTCCCAAACTCCTGTACTGAGCTTGGTCTAGTCTCCCTCCAACCAGTTTCATTTGGGGGGAGAGAAAGTTGAGGGCTTTGCATTAAAAAAAAAAAAAAATTAAGCAGAAGCACTAATTTAGGATTGGAGGAAAAAAGAGGTGTGTTTGTGGCGGGTCCATATCAGCTGATCAGTAGTTATGCTCGGTTTGGTTTTGAAGGACCCTGGGGCTGGTGGGGTGGAGGAGAGTCCTCTCAGTATCTTAGAGCTGAGGACACAAGGTTCAAAGGAGATTTTGGAGAACTGATGCTCAGTGAGCAGAAACAAGGACTGTAAGGACACTTTTGGGTTAAAGTAACCCTACCACAAAAGGTAGATTCAGTTCTACACCCAACATACTTGACTGATAAAAGAAGCCCTTTCCTAGGTTTCAGAGTTTTAAAATGTTCATTATATCTGAGGGCTTGTAGAGAAACATTAGTAAATCAGCCTTCATTAGAGTACATTCAAAATGTACTTTTGGAAATCTTTAACAACCTGGTAGTAGATTTAACGGGGTACACACACACACACACCACACACACACACACACACACACACACACACATGCCCTTAATTTGAAAGCAATGTGAGTAAATTCAAAGCCACTGAAAGTGTATTGACCAGTTTCATTTCTCAACACAAATATTCTCAGAATCATTTAAATACAATATACTCTATATTTAAAATTCCACAAGAAGACATCAATATATACATATGTAAGTCTCATACTGTATAATATTGCTCTGCTGTTATATGTTTTTTAGTACAGATATTCTAAATGTGTGTGTGGGGCGTTAGATTTTGGATAGATCACTTGTGACATTAATAGCTCTGGGGAGGCTAATAGAGACAATAGGAGTTAAACGAACTCTGGAGATTACTAATAAAAGAGCCAATTATCATGTCGACTTGGAAAGAGCATCTCTTAAGATTTATCCCTTGCACATCTAATTTGACGTGACAAAAGCTTCACAGACACAAAAATGAAACTCTAAACTAGCTTATCTGTGTACTGATTGGGTTTAGAAATGGGAACAGTTTTATATAGCATCATCCTCTGGTGATGCAAAGAATTCTGAAATAACACTGCCAACACAACACAGAAATGTTACTACCTAGAGCAATAACATAAATACATTCAATTCAATCCAAATTTTATTTCTAACTAAACAAATACAAATGACAAATCCAAGCAAATCACTTTACACCTTTCTATCTAGCACAGAGTTTAAAACTATAGTTAAATCTTAGGAAGAAGGTACAAATTTAAACCAAAACCCAAACTTCTTGGTACCTAACTTATAGAGTAACTAAAGGTTTGTTTAAAAATCCTTAGTCAACAGGATACAAAATTAAAAAACAAAACAAAACAAGAAAGCCATTTTGTTTCTGAGGAAAGACATGCCATTTTTAGCTATTATTCTTATTTCAGCATGAAATTTGTCATTTCATCACAAGCTTCTTAACATCATAAGCTTTTTAGCTTCATTCATCTAATGAAATTGAATCGTGAAAAAGTGAGATGCCGCTACACAATCAACCAATTAAATTATTTAACATATACAAAAAAAAGTTCAAAACACCAACCAACAGAAAACAAAACATAAATCCTTCTAACTATTAACAGATAGAAAGCTGATCATTTCAATATTGCTGGTCCTTGCCTATCTATTTACTATCTCCAAGCCTTTAGGAAATCCTTGAGAGAGAGAGAGAGAGAGAGAGAGAGAGAGAGAGAGAGAGAGAGAGAGAGAGAATAAAAGCTCTGCAAGTTCTTTTAAATAGTATACAGCCTGTAAGGACATGCTTGGAATGCAGAAGGAAATGGCTTACCTTTCTTAATTACAGTTTGATCTGGGATGTTAATACCGGGGTCTTCTACATGCTGCAACAAAAGGATACGGAGGGATTTAAATGTATAATCATAACAAAAGGAAACGAATGTATGGAGATGGTGGGGGGAGGGGAGGTTGTAGAAATGAAATTTCCCCTCCTATATAATGACATTTATATATAAACATCTCAGGTTGGCTTATTGGAATTTTCAGCTTTACAAATCAAGAGCTTTCAGTGCAGACTGATGGCCAAACCCTCCCACCCCTAGCAAACAATTCACATCTCAATACACTCTATCTTTGGAAATAAACCTAGAGCCTGGATACGTTATCTTTGACAAAGTGCAATTTAACCTTTAAATTGAATCTCACTTAAGTTTGGCACCTCATCACCTTCACCCTTCGCCCTCTTCTCTTCCCCCCCTTATTTTTCTCCCCCTCACCCCCATTTTAAAGATTCAAAAATACTGGTTCCTCAGCTTCAGGCTTTCTAAAGCCAGAAAAAACAATGGAAAGTAGCCGAGGAAGTAACTGGGGAGCGGTGAAAATCGTTTTGAAACATTTTAGGTAGTGTGATAAATAGCTAACACATATTCACACCTTCCCTTTGGAAAACCAAAAAGAAAAAAAAATAGTCCCCTCAGCCTGAACTGAACAAGACTATGAATATAATAAAGGCCCTTATGAAGCTGTTGTCCAGGCTTAGGTTTGGGTGCTGTTTTTTAACAAATGGATTTTTGTGTGCTGGAGTCAAAACGTGATTAGAAAGTAAAATGAAATCATGTTTTCTAATTCAGAAACTGACAGGCAATATAATGTCTGGCTGTGTTTACAAATTAGCACCAGTGCTGCTGAGATAGAAGATTTCGCAATTGTTACCAAACACAGGCATTACCATTTAAAAAAACTATTACTTCCTTCTCTAGTCTTTGTCCAACAATAATACTGATTCAAACATTTTCCATTCTGTCTTGGATTTATGCTCCTGTTAATTGTGCCTGATCTCAATGATTCCGGGTGGATGGTACTAAGTTGCTTTATTACAGGTTTTATTATACTCAATGCTCTCATTTGTAACTTGCCTAAAGTGCTTCTGGATTTAAGTATAATTAAATTGAGAAATGTTCAGAAATGACTACTGCTGCAGTTCTTGTGTTTTAACTATATGGGGAAATATGATCCCTTTATGCATGCACCCTAAACCCATAAAGTAAATGTAGTGTGGCATAATACTTTTATTTGTGTTATTTCTAGACATATTCCATACAGGGAGAACTGTTAAGTTTAAAATCCCACTGAGGTATTTATGATTAATTTTAACCATCTACTTGATTTTTTAAAATATTAAGTAGTTGCAGAACTGAAAAACTGGAAGCTACCCCTTTCCTGACCCAGATTCCTTTGAAAGAAACTTTTTAGAAAGGGGGTAGAGAGGGATGATAGGTTTCTTGATTTTTATTTGATCACTCTTAATTTCTCCTTACCCACCATTTTCACCAGAGTGCCTTAATGTTACAGATGTGTTCCAACTACCACTGGGTTTGCAAAAGGAATAGCAATTATAATTCATTGGATTTTCATAAGCATGGGCCATGGTTTTACAATTTGAATGTTTCAAAGGAGGGGAGTAGGTAAAGGATTCAAGAGAATATTTGGGGGCATGATGGTTATGACACCCAATTTAAAAAAATCTAAAGCTCATTCAATTAAATTGTTTCCTCTGTGGACTACTTTGTTTCAGGAAGAAACTGTGCTAAGTATCAACCTGTTTTCGCGCGCGCGTGTGTGTGTGTGTGTGTGTGTGTGTGTGTGTGTGTGTGTGTGTGTGTGTGTGTGTGTGTGTGTGTGTGTGTGTGTGTGTGTGTGTGTGTGTGTGTGTGTGTGTGTGTAATGTATCTCAATACCTTTTGGGACCTGTACATATGATATATGTATATATATATATATTATGTATATATATATAGATAGATAGATAGATATAGATATAGATATGAAACCTCCCCCTTGAAAAAGTGCCTCTTTACCATTCAAGGCTACTAAATACAATTATTTTAGTGGATGACTTGGTCAAATAGGAACTATAATAAATTTTCTGCTTTGTCCAGTATGTAACTTACCCAGGATATTTCAAAATGACCAAGAAAACAGGTAAGTTTATCTGACTATCATCCTTGTAATATGGGGTTATAAGCATTAAACTGTCAGCGGACATATTGCTGCAATATTTGATACAGTAATTTGGGATAGCATTTTAGCAAAAATCACATCCAGATACATTTCCTCTGAAAAGGATGACTTTTTCAGGAGCTGCTTGCGGTTTTAATAAAATTATTGGCATGTTCTAATTCTATTTTCCTGGAAGTTGGGAGGAAACCATAAATATACATTTAGAGCAGCAACTGTGGTTTAAATTAAAATTCAGAAGGTATTTTCAAATGAACAATAGCTTAGTTTGCATAGTAAATAACAAATATACCTAATTAGAAATCATTTAAAACTATTGATAACTGAATTAGAACTAAAATAACATATTACTCAATACTCTCAAAACATTTAATCTAATATAGAATGTAGTAAGTCTTGATAGACTTTGATAACCCAGCTAATGATTTATGAGGTCACTGGCACTACCAGTGAAAGATAAGGCAGCATTTTAATATACCTCTGGTCTAATTTGCTACATACTTTGCTTTGACCATGATATGTTGTGGATATGGTTCTTTATTTTACAACTTTTTATTTCACCAGTCTCTATGTAACCCGGAAGAACAGTTTTTCTTCGAATGCCACTTTCACCACTTTTCTGTTTAGCTTTGAGGGCATTTAAATGAGCTCTTTCAGTAGTCTAACGTTTTTTTCCCAAGATAGGGAGAAATCCCAAATGCAAGGCCTTATGGTGGTATTATATAGTCCTGTAATCGGAACAGCTTATTATCATTGAGAAGGGAAGATACTGTTAATGATGGCTTTAATTTGATTTATTTATAGGTTAGTAGAAATGGTAATGCATGCATTCTTTGTGGGGAGCAGCAGGAACCTATTGTTCTAGGTGGAGAACTCTCAGCCACTTTTTTGTTTGTTTTATTTTGGATCTAGGTTTCGAGGGAAAGAAAGAGAAAACACCTACACCACGGTTTTGTCACGGCTTCAATAATTCTATTTAATCGTAGTCAGATAACTTTTCTACTTTGGAGGAAATGAGAGGCAGGGAAGGAGGAAATATCTTCCACTTTCCCCAAGCTCCCACTACGGCCCTACTTTGCACTGAAACTACCGTTTAATTCGAGGGGGAGGTGGGGGGAGCGGAGAGGAGGGAATATCTTTATCTTTCTTACCGGTACATCTTCTATAGCATGAGGTATTGAATGGATCGGAATGTCTCCTAGTCCTGAGCTCAGCCCATGGGGTCCGTGCAGTAGATCCTCATGTCGTCGATAATCCCTTCGGGGGTCCAAGCCCGATAACTGATGGGGTAACCCCCCGGTGTGTGTGTAATAGCCCAGCTTCCTGGCTTTGTCTCTGTCCGGGCCAGCCTGGGTGCTGTGGCTGAGGCTGGGCGTGAAGGGGGTTCAGGCTATAAGGATCATTAACGTGGGAATAAGGATCTTGAGACTGTGGGTAGATGGGCTGGTAGGGAGGAGGAAAGTAAGGAGGCTGGAAGTCTGCGTTGGGCGTGTGGGAGAGTGGAGGGGCACTCGTGTAAGGTGACTGACCGACTGTCCCCAACTGGGGTAACCGGGCAGTCCCGTTGCTGGTGCCATCGTGACGGTCCTAGGGAGAAGGAGAAAGAAGAAGGGAGGGAAAACAGGACAGATGTAAAATCTGAGTTGCTTATATTAAATCGATTTTGTAAAGCTTACTCATGAAACTTCCAGGCTCTCGATTCTTGATTTTTTTAAGCCGCCGGAGCAGCGTTTTGAGATTATAACTTTCTGATTTCGGGTGAAAGCCCACAAAAGTGAAAGAGACATTTTAAAAATTCCATTGGAATTTTGGTGTATATGAGGCTATAAAGAATACATGCCCAGGTATTTCTTCAAATAGAAAAATCTAGAAAGGGGTCTTCTGAATTTGAGTGTTCAAATGCCGTACCAAACCTCCCTTAAGCAAAGTAAAAAGTCCTCGACATTAAAAAGCAGAACCACTTCCTCCTCCTGCCTTGGAATCTAACTACAGCCATATTATTGTTGTTTCCCTATTCGATTTATTTAGAGGAATAATAGTAGACGTTCAAATGCTATTATCATTTCATGACCATTTAAATAGAAACATTTCTGAAACAAGCTGTAATGAAAACACAAGTTGAAATTATCAGTTTAAAGAACGTTTGACTATGGATGGAGACATTTATCTTCTCCCGTTCCTTAGCTGAGTTGGTAAGTACGTAACAGCCTTAAAAAAATAAAGATGTAAAAGGATAAATTCATTTCTAATTTTAAAGAGAGAGGTACACCTTAGGATACAGATTCTCCTCCTCACTCCCTCTCCCCTTAAGGATAAATGAAATGACTGATTTTCTGCTTTACCATCGAAATTGAGTATCTTTCAAAATAGCAGTACATGGTTGATTCTATGGAATTCAGTATCCTACGAAGTTCAGGTGCTTGGAAACACAGGAGCAAAGTATACAGATGGTCGGTAGTCTATCAGGATAGGTTTTTAAGTGGCTAAGGATAAAGGCTAGACTCTTGGAAACACCACGGTAACAAGTGAAAACGTAAGGAAATGAAGACGAATATGGCAAGAACAAGCCTTTTGATCATTGGCTTGAAGCAAGAGGTAGGTAAATGGGGGAGGGGGAAGGAGAGTAGGGAGGGGACAATACATGAGACTTAAGGATGAAAAAGAGAGAAAAACGAAAAATGAAAGGGGTAAGAGTGTGTGTGTGTGTGTGGTGTGTGTGTGTGTGTGTGTGAGAAAAGTGGCCTTTGAGGAATCCTGATCGTGAAACCCAAAGTCCAACAACATTCAACGACACTAGTATTCTAAGAGAGAATTCCCGAGGAGAGAGGGGTTAAAAAACAACAACCAAAGCAAAACAAAACTCACCATCGCTGAAAAACTGTGTACTAACATCTGCGAAGTCTGGGTTAACGAGTCAGGGCAGAAAAAAAAAATCAAGAGAAAAGTGACCGACTGCACATACATACACACACCCAACACAAAAGAGAAGCGAACGAGCCCCAGTTCTATACTATGACTACAAAGTCACAACGCCGGAGACTCTGGAGAACAAGAAAAGCACGACTATAATCCATCAGAACTTGAACCAATTCGTGCTGGTGCCCTTCACTGGACGTTGAAAACTCGATCTCTATCCTGTCGTGATAGTATAATTCAAAGTTCTTTAAAAAGAAAAAAGTGTGTATGTGCTTGTTTCTTAATCCTTTTCTTTCCCTCTTTTCTCCTTCTTTGACTTAGCGGCTGCTTCACTTGAGCTTCTAATAACAGAGATCGACTGCTTTCCTTGAGACTCCTAATAGCAGATATTCATGACTATTAATATTACACGAATACTTAATAAGGGAAGAATGGCTGGAAATCGAGCGTGAAGCGAAGAGGCAACTCAAGGCAGAGTCTGTTCTAAATGACGTCCATTGAATGAAGAATCAGTGTATCTAATCAGAGATGGGGAGAGGGAGAGCTAGAGACAAAAAGAGAGCCAGAGAGAGGGGGACATGCCGTGGCGTCTGACGAATCACAAGGAAGGGGCAACATTTTAAAAGGTTGCAGGACATGCAAAAGTGAAAGAGAAAGAGCTCTAGCGAGGAAGCCAGAGGGAGAGGAAAAAGAAAGCAGGGAAAAGAGAGGAGAGAGAGACAGAGAGTGCCTGCATGAGAGAGAGAGAGAGAGAGAGAGAGAGAGAGAGAGAGAGAGAGAGAGAGAGAGAGGAACAGAGTGGGGAGAGGAAAGGGAGGGAGTGGGAACCACATAGAGAGGGAGGGAGGAAAAGGGGGGGAGAGAAAGAACGGATGGGGGAGGGGAGAGAGAGGGGAGAGAGAGAGAGAGAGAGAGAGAGAGAGAGAGAGAGAGAGAGAGAGAGAGAGAGAGAAAGGGAGGGCAGTCAAACCAAAAAGAGTGAGGGCAGACCTCAGGATGCTGCTGCTGCTGCTGCTGTTGCTGCGAATATCCTGCATTATATGCCAAGGGCTGCATTTGGGCGGCCCGCTTTGCTTTCTGTGCCAGAGTCTCTCCCCTGCCCTTTGGTGCAGCTGCCTGGTCCGCTTTTCTGCAAGGCAGGAGCCTCGGGGCCCCTCGGTCCCCTGCCGCTGTCGTCGGCCGCCGCTACCAATGCCTCCCCGAGAGATCCTTCCATGGCTTTGCCCAGGACCCTGACCGAACAGCAGAGACCCGCCCGAAACTGGAAACAACGAGGCATCCAGAGTTCTGCGTGCTCCTATTCCTCTCTTCCCTCGGCCTTCATCCCTTCCTTCTTTTTCCCCCCTCCTTAGGGGACGCCCTTCTCTGCCCTACCCGGGTTTCGAGGCCAGGGACTGAGGAGTTACTGCCCTCATTAAGAACCAGCAATAAAATAATCACTCCAGCAATGCTTGTATTTCCTTTGACTTTTCACACTTAAATCAATAAAAATCTAAAATAGCTCAATATTTTTTTTCCCTCCAGGAGGGCACAATGGAATAAGAAAGGGGATATGTTTAGAAAACCAGAACCACAAAAGGAGTGTACCTCTGAGCTTTCAGGACAGTCTTAAATCATGACTCAGGTCAGGGATTCTCAAATTAAGTCAGGAAGCTATGGTCACGCATTTCTTAAATGCAGATGTCAGAATAATTGAAATGATTTGCTTTTGAGTTCTTTAAAGGGGACAGAAACTTTAACTTTGAGAATCTGCACTTCTCGAAATCTCAAATTGTTTAAAGTCAGATGAGGATTAGGAAGTGAAATGGTGGGATGAAGATGAAGAGGGCCAAAGTAAACGGGATTCTCCAAACACTTTATTGTCACATAAAGATTTCCTAATATTCAAAACTAAGCAAATTGGCCCAGAAGGCAAAGTTATACAACTAATGGAAAGTATCACTAAAATAATATCTTCCCCTAAAATGGACACATTTCCAAATAAAGCAGCCTTCTCCTAATGCAGGAGTGGAGGTACTTACCTTCCACTAGTGATGTAAGCAAGGTGACGTTTGCTGCCTTACGTCTTCCTGCAGGAAGGTTTAATCCTATTTTGTCCAACTTTTCTCTTAAAGATCTTCCCCCATTTTTAGACTTTGCCCTATTTCAGAAACAGAAGAAAAGAATTTAGGATCATATGTCTGTATATCACTTCTCCCTAAATTGTTTTGAAAGTTGCCTAATGAGAAGGGTGGCAGGGGCACAGAGTGAATCATGTAAGAAATTATACCAAAAGAACAGATTTGATGATGTATTGAAAGGTTCATTCTCCAAATCCATAAAGAGTAGGAGAAAAGCAGCAAAACAAATGCCCACCAAACAACCAACTCCCAGCATTTTAAGTAATTTTTAAAGTTGGAATTATTTCTGAACATTTGACTTACTGCTATGATACTAATAGCACCCACACATAATAGCTGACATTTATATAGCGCTTTGAGGTTTGTGAAACACTTTACATACATTATCTCATTTGATCTAACCAAATCCCAGTGGAGTCTTTAAACTGTCTTTGCAAGTTCCACTGTAGGGTTATTCACACAGTGGCCAAAGTTATCATCACTCTTTTTTCTGGCCATAGCTCTAGCCCCAATGGGAAGTTCATTTCACCAACTGTTTACATGGCATGTCACCAGCCTAGCTACAAATGTCAAAAAAAAAAAAAAGAAAGAAAGAAAAGAAAAGAAAAAAATCAACCTGAAAGAATTCTGTTACATTCAGAGCGAAAAGAAGGCAATTCTAAATAGATGTCTAAATAAATTATCACGCACAGAACTGAGTTGAGATAAATTGTTTAAATGAATCACCATATTAATTAATTTCAGATTTTATTCCCTACCCAAGTGCTCTTTAATTGTGTGGATTAGATTATGCTCCCCTAGGTAAACAGTCCCCAATTTAGGGGTGGGCAAAGAGAGGAGTAGGGGAAGTGAAAAGGATGGTCTGTCACTAAAACTGAGAAAACCAAGTGAGTATAAAGGGAGAGGAAAAGGGACGGACTGATGAGATAGCTGCTTATTTTAAAACGTTTGAAAACGCCAGGCAATCTCTGCTTAATGCAGGAGGCGCAGCTGAAGGCACGATCTGTATGCAGCCCATGCATAGCCGTTTTTCAGATGGTTTGGACGCTCATTGGGCTTATTTCTCATGGAGTGCAGGGGGTGAAGACAGACAGTGAAAACACCTCGAGGTGCAGGCTGAGCCGAGGGAGGGGGTTAGGGCTCAATCTGGACAGCCGTCCCCAAGAAGCCACTTCGGATCCGGGGGTGAAAGCTCCCGTGCGACTAGGACTGACCAGAGGAGGGGGAGCAAGGGGGGACCCCGGGGGGGAGGACTTAGAAAGGCATGTGCGCGCGTGGCCCAAAGGAAAGATACTGCTAAGGGCCGGATTTGCATCAGCGGCTGCGACCTAAGCCGAGGAGGGAGAGGACCCCGGCGAGAGCGCGTGCCCGCGGCAGCATCAGCGCCCCGCGCGAGGCCGGGGCTGGCAGCGGGAGGGGGCTGGGGGAAGGGCCGACCGCGAAGGAACTCGGCGGCGCAGGCGCGCTCTGCTCTCCCCCGCCCCCCTCTTCTCCCCGCCTCTTTCTCCCGGGGCGGGGAGAGAAAAGGGGAGGAGTCGGTGGGGATGGGGGTGGTGGGAGCGGGAGCTCAGCGCCGCGGCTCTGGCGCAGGCGCAGCGTGGCTCCCGTAGGTGGAGCGGAGCGGGGCCGGGCCGGGCCGGGCCGGGCCTCACCTCCGAAGCACTCCGCCCAACAACGATGCGTTGAGACACTCGGGAGGCGAGAGGCGCCGTTGCACTTCCGCCACCGTGACCTTGTACTTCGAGGTGGAGCTGAGGAGCGAGAGGCGACCCGGAACTGAACAGAAGACCTCGTTGGGGTTCACGACGCCGCCGAAGAGGTTGTCCTTGTTAATGGGGATGGCGGAGACGGCGTTGCTGTTGGACTTGGACAGGGACACGGGGCCTGCGGAGACACATGCGGGGGGTGGTGGGTGGGGGGCGGGCGCCGGGGCCACCGAGGACTCCCCCAGCCCGAGCGAGTGAACAGCCCCCAACAGCCCCCAGCCCTGGCTGCCCGCCTCCTCTCGTCCCTCTCTGCTCTCTCCTTTTCTCTCCCCTTTCCCCTTCCCTTCTTTTCTCTCCTTTGCTTTCCCTTTTTCCCTTTCCCCTTCCCATGTCTCTCATCCCTCTTTCCTACTTATCTCCTTTTTTCTCTCTTCCTTTTCTCCCTCTTTTCCACTTTTCCCTTTCTCTTCCTCCTTTTCCTCTTCTCCCTCTTTTCTCTCCCTTCTCTTTCCACTTTCCTCTTTCATCCCCATTTTCCTCTTCCTTCACC
The DNA here is from genome assembly GCA_023548195.1 of Bettongia penicillata ogilbyi. Taxonomy (NCBI): domain Eukaryota; kingdom Metazoa; phylum Chordata; class Mammalia; order Diprotodontia; family Potoroidae; genus Bettongia; species Bettongia penicillata. The sequence goes on from JAJHZJ010000589.1 coordinate 1,174,470, forward strand.
CTCTTCTCTACTCTTTCTCTCTGATTTTAAAGTTATTATTCTTGCTTCCCTTGTAGCATTTGGAGGTTTTTGTGGGGCACTTGTCCACTCACTATCGCTGGTTCCCTTCTCTCTTTTTTTTAAGTTTTTGAAACTGTCACCATCAATGGACCCCATCAGGGGCTCTTCTCAGAAATGTGCAAACACATAGGCAGGCCTAGGTGCTATGTAAGTTCTTCATACAAGCAGGGATAGGTGGTACATAAACTCCTGTACTGAGCTTGGTCTAGTCTCCCAAACTCCTGTACTGAGCTTGGTCTAGTCTCCCTCCAACCAGTTTCATTTGGGGGGAGAGAAAGTTGAGGGCTTTGCATTAAAAAAAAAAAAAAATTAAGCAGAAGCACTAATTTAGGATTGGAGGAAAAAAGAGGTGTGTTTGTGGCGGGTCCATATCAGCTGATCAGTAGTTATGCTCGGTTTGGTTTTGAAGGACCCTGGGGCTGGTGGGGTGGAGGAGAGTCCTCTCAGTATCTTAGAGCTGAGGACACAAGGTTCAAAGGAGATTTTGGAGAACTGATGCTCAGTGAGCAGAAACAAGGACTGTAAGGACACTTTTGGGTTAAAGTAACCCTACCACAAAAGGTAGATTCAGTTCTACACCCAACATACTTGACTGATAAAAGAAGCCCTTTCCTAGGTTTCAGAGTTTTAAAATGTTCATTATATCTGAGGGCTTGTAGAGAAACATTAGTAAATCAGCCTTCATTAGAGTACATTCAAAATGTACTTTTGGAAATCTTTAACAACCTGGTAGTAGATTTAACGGGGTACACACACACACACACACACACACACACACACACACACACACACACATGCCCTTAATTTGAAAGCAATGTGAGTAAATTCAAAGCCACTGAAAGTGTATTGACCAGTTTCATTTCTCAACACAAATATTCTCAGAATCATTTAAATACAATATACTCTATATTTAAAATTCCACAAGAAGACATCAAATATATACATATGTAAGTCTCATACTGTATAATATTGCTCTGCTGTTATATGTTTTTTAGTACAGATATTCTAAATGTGTGTGTGGGGCGTTAGATTTTGGATAGATCACTTGTGACATTAATAGCTCTGGGGAGGCTAATAGAGACAATAGGAGTTAAACGAACTCTGGAGATTACTAATAAAAGAGCCAATTATCATGTCGACTTGGAAAGAGCATCTCTTAAGATTTATGCCCTTGCACATCTAATTTGACGTGACAAAAGCTTCACAGACACAAAAATGAAACTCTAAACTAGCTTATCTGTGTACTGATTGGGTTTAGAAATGGGAACAGTTTTATATAGCATCATCCTCTGGTGATGCAAAGAATTCTGAAATAACACTGCCAACACAACACAGAAATGTTACTACCTAGAGCAATAACATAAATACATTCAATTCAATCCAAATTTTATTTCTAACTAAACAAATACAAATGACAAATCCAAGCAAATCACTTTACACCTTTCTATCTAGCACAGAGTTTGAAAACTATAGTTAAATCTTAGGAAGAAGGTACAAATTTAAACCAAAACCCAAACTTCTTGGTACCTAACTTATAGAGTAACTAAAGGTTTGTTTAAAAATCCTTAGTCAACAGGATACAAAATTAAAAAACAAAACAAAACAAGAAAGCCATTTTGTTTCTGAGGAAAGACATGCCATTTTTAGCTATTATTCTTATTTCAGCATGAAATTTGTCATTTCATCACAAGCTTCTTAACATCATAAGCTTTTTAGCTTCATTCATCTAATGAAATTGAATCGTGAAAAAGTGAGATGCCGCTACACAATCAACCAATTAAATTATTTAACATATACAAAAAAAGTTCAAAACACCAACCAACAGAAAACAAAACATAAATCCTTCTAACTATTAACAGATAGAAAGCTGATCATTTCAATATTGCTGGTCCTTGCCTATCTATTTACTATCTCCAAGCCTTTAGGAAATCCTTGAGAGAGAGAGAGAGAGAGAGAGAGAGAGAGAGAGAGAGAGAGAGAGAGAGAGAGAATAAAAGCTCTGCAAGTTCTTTTAAATAGTATACAGCCTGTAAGGACATGCTTGGAATGCAGAAGGAAATGGCTTACCTTTCTTAATTACAGTTTGATCTGGGATGTTAATACCGGGGTCTTCTACATGCTGCAACAAAAGGATACGGAGGGATTTAAATGTATAATCATAACAAAAGGAAACGAATGTATGGAGATGGTGGGGGGAGGGGAGGTTGTAGAAATGAAATTTCCCCTCCTATATAATGACATTTATATATAAACATCTCAGGTTGGCTTATTGGAATTTTCAGCTTTACAAATCAAGAGCTTTCAGTGCAGACTGATGGCCAAACCCTCCCACCCCTAGCAAACAATTCACATCTCAATACACTCTATCTTTGGAAATAAACCTAGAGCCTGGATACGTTATCTTTGACAAAGTGCAATTTAACCTTTAAATTGAATCTCACTTAAGTTTGGCACCTCATCACCTTCACCCTTCGCCCTCTTCTCTTCCCCCCCTTATTTTTCTCCCCCTCACCCCCATTTTAAAGATTCAAAAATACTGGTTCCTCAGCTTCAGGCTTTCTAAAGCCAGAAAAACAATGGAAAGTAGCCGAGGAAGTAACTGGGGAGCGGTGAAAAATCGTTTTGAAACATTTTAGGTAGTGTGATAAATAGCTAACACATATTCACACCTTCCCTTTGGAAAACCAAAAAGAAAAAAAAAATAGTCCCCTCAGCCTGAACTGAACAAGACTATGAATATAATAAAGGCCCTTATGAAGCTGTTGTCCAGGCTTAGGTTTGGGTGCTGTTTTTTAACAAATGGATTTTGTGTGTGCTGGAGTCAAAACGTGATTAGAAAGTAAAATGAAATCATGTTTTCTAATTCAGAAACTGACAGGCAATATAATGTCTGGCTGTGTTTACAAATTAGCACCAGTGCTGCTGAGATAGAAGATTTCGCAATTGTTACCAAACACAGGCATTACCATTTAAAAAAACTATTACTTCCTTCTCTAGTCTTTGTCCAACAATAATACTGATTCAAACATTTTCCATTCTGTCTTGGATTTATGCTCCTGTTAATTGTGCCTGATCTCAATGATTCCGGGTGGATGGTACTAAGTTGCTTTATTACAGGTTTTATTATACTCAATGCTCTCATTTGTAACTTGCCTAAAGTGCTTCTGGATTTAAGTATAATTAAATTGAGAAATGTTCAGAAATGACTACTGCTGCAGTTCTTGTGTTTTAACTATATGGGGAAATATGATCCCTTTATGCATGCACCCTAAACCCATAAAGTAAATGTAGTGTGGCATAATACTTTTATTTGTGTTATTTCTAGACATATTCCATACAGGGAGAACTGTTAAGTTTAAAATCCCACTGAGGTATTTATGATTAATTTTAACCATCTACTTGATTTTTTAAAATATTAAGTAGTTGCAGAACTGAAAAACTGGAAGCTACCCCTTTCCTGACCCAGATTCCTTTGAAAGAAACTTTTTAGAAAGGGGTAGAGAGGGATGATAGGTTTCTTGATTTTTATTTGATCACTCTTAATTTCTCCTTACCCACCATTTTCACCAGAGTGCCTTAATGTTACAGATGTGTTCCAACTACCACTGGGTTTGCAAAAGGAATAGCAATTATAATTCATTGGATTTTCATAAGCATGGGCCATGGTTTTACAATTTGAATGTTTCAAAGGAGGGGAGTAGGTAAAGGATTCAAGAGAATATTTGGGGGCATGATGGTTATGACACCCAATTTAAAAAAATCTAAAGCTCATTCAATTAAATTGTTTCCTCTGTGGACTACTTTGTTTCAGGAAGAAACTGTGCTAAGTATCAACCTGTTTTCGCGCGCGCGTGTGTGTGTGTGTGTGTGTGTGTGTGTGTGTGTGTGTGTGTGTGTGTGTGTGTGTGTGTGTGTGTGTGTGTGTGTGTGTGTGTGTGTGTGTGTGTGTGTGTGTGTGTAATGTATCTCAATACCTTTTGGGACCTGTACATATGATATATGTATATATATATATATTATGTATATATATATAGATAGATAGATAGATATAGATATAGATATGAAACCTCCCCCTTGAAAAAGTGCCTCTTTACCATTCAAGGCTACTAAATACAATTATTTTAGTGGATGACTTGGTCAAATAGGAACTATAATAAATTTTCTGCTTTGTCCAGTATGTAACTTACCCAGGATATTTCAAAATGACCAAGAAAACAGGTAAGTTTATCTGACTATCATCCTTGTAATATGGGGTTATAAGCATTAAACTGTCAGCGGACATATTGCTGCAATATTTGATACAGTAATTTGGGATAGCATTTTAGCAAAAATCACATCCAGATACATTTCCTCTGAAAAGGATGACTTTTTCAGGAGCTGCTTGCGGTTTTAATAAAATTATTGGCATGTTCTAATTCTATTTTCCTGGAAGTTGGGAGGAAACCATAAATATACATTTAGAGCAGCAACTGTGGTTTAAATTAAAATTCAGAAGGTATTTTCAAATGAACAATAGCTTAGTTTGCATAGTAAATAACAAATATACCTAATTAGAAATCATTTAAAACTATTGATAACTGAATTAGAACTAAAATAACATATTACTCAATACTCTCAAAACATTTAATCTAATATAGAATGTAGTAAGTCTTGATAGACTTTGATAACCCAGCTAATGATTTATGAGGTCACTGGCACTACCAGTGAAAGATAAGGCAGCATTTTAATATACCTCTGGTCTAATTTGCTACATACTTTGCTTTGACCATGATATGTTGTGGATATGGTTCTTTATTTTACAACTTTTTATTTCACCAGTCTCTATGTAACCCGGAAGAACAGTTTTTCTTCGAATGCCACTTTCACCACTTTTCTGTTTAGCTTTGAGGGCATTTAAATGAGCTCTTTCAGTAGTCTAACGTTTTTTTCCCAAGATAGGGAGAAATCCCAAATGCAAGGCCTTATGGTGGTATTATATAGTCCTGTAATCGGAACAGCTTATTATCATTGAGAAGGGAAGATACTGTTAATGATGGCTTTAATTTGATTTATTTATAGGTTAGTAGAAATGGTAATGCATGCATTCTTTGTGGGGAGCAGCAGGAACCTATTGTTCTAGGTGGAGAACTCTCAGCCACTTTTTTGTTTGTTTTATTTTGGATCTAGGTTTCGAGGGAAAGAAAGAGAAAACACCTACACCACGGTTTTGTCACGGCTTCAATAATTCTATTTAATCGTAGTCAGATAACTTTTCTACTTTGGAGGAAATGAGAGGCAGGGAAGGAGGAAATATCTTCCACTTTCCCCAAGCTCCCACTACGGCCCTACTTTGCACTGAAACTACCGTTTAATTCGAGGGGGAGGTGGGGGAGCGGAGAGGAGGGAATATCTTTATCTTTCTTACCGGTACATCTTCTATAGCATGAGGTATTGAATGGATCGGAATGTCTCCTAGTCCTGAGCTCAGCCCA